>JANPWX010000025.1:4716400-4733857 GCA_024734555.1 Trochalopteron elliotii
GAGTTTCCTTTGTAGCATCTTTCTCCCTTCAAGGGATGCCCATCCATCTTTCCAGTTGTGAGAGCCACCTGAGAATGATGCTGGCCCTTGCCTGGGAGTCTGTTACACCTGTGTGGGTCAATGCAGCTTAAGAGCCCCATGGAAGAACAGCTTCCTTCTGGGAAAAGGCAGCACTGGGTCACCTATGGACATGAGGCACTCACAAATCAATGGCTCTGACTGCAGCAGTGCCAGAGTGCTGAGCCTTGACAGGGCTGTGCAGGAGCAGGTTCTCCCAGCTCTCAGTTGTGTCTTTGCCTAGAGGTGGTTTGGCAGGCACAGGTTTGCCTGAGCTGTGTTTCAGGGGGGCGCAGAACTCTGGTACCCAGATGTTGCTGATGTTGCTGAATGCTGGTGTGCACTCAGCAGCTGCCCTGGGAGATTCAGCAAAAGGGAGTTTGAGCTCGCACTGAGCACGCACTGCTCTCACCATGGGTAACCCACCCTCTTGTAGGACAGCAGGCTGCTCCTGTAGGGGACAGGAGAGGCCATGGCAGGCTTGGCCTGGTCATCTTAAAATCATAGAATGGTTTGGTTGGAAGTCCAGTTTGACCCCCTGCCATAGCCAGGGTCATCTTCCTCTGGACCAGGCTGCTCAAATAGGTCCAGCCTGGCCTTGAATACTGCCAGGGATGGGGCAGACACAGCTTCTCTGGACAACCTGTGCCAGGGTCTGACTGCCCTCACAGTAAAGAATTTCATTCTAATGAAATTTCATTCTAAGCTGTCCTCTTTCACTTTAAAGCCACCAGCCCTTTGTCCTGTCACTACATCGCTGTTTCCCAAATTACCACTTAGTACCTTTTGTTTGTTGTTTTTTAATCCAGAAAATCTGCTATTAAATCCAATGTATTGAGACATTAAACATCATATTAACCATGCCTCTGTGCAGTGTTCCTAAATTATCCCCGGGGAGCTCTAAATCTGTCACAGCATCTCAGCTGTAAGAGGAGAGGGAGAGCAGTGCCACATGTGGTAGGTGTGAATGGCAATTCCCTAGCTTTCTATTTTTGGTCATGTTGGAAGAGTTAAAGATTTGTTTTCCACAGCAGTGACAGTAATTGCTCTGGCTTGTTTTAATTTTGTTGTCAGTGGTAGGGTTTTTATATGCCATCACTTTCATTAGCACTTAATTGTTGGCACAGAGCCTCAGCTGCCAAATTACCTGTCTGCTTGCCACGTGAAGGGCTATTATGTTGTTTGCCTTTTGAAGAAGCTGTGCCATTCCAGAGTTAAGGCTGTGTTGCTTTTTGCTCCACAGAGGTACTAAACACTTCTCCATCTTGTGTTAAGTATAAATAGAAGATCAGGTTGTCCTTCAAACCACTGAGTGTCCTGGTGGGAAAGAAGGCTGTGGACAGCAGGGAGCTGCCACCCCAGCACTGGCAAGAAGAGATTCTGAGGTAGCACAGGAGAACAGGGCAGAGTTTGTTGTAGTTATGAGAGCCACCAGCTGACCTGAAGAACAAGCAGGAATGATCCACCTACAAGCACACTGGGCAAGGGGAGGGTGGTGTGTAAAGCTGTTCTATTTTCTTTAAATAGAAAGTATCACAGAGCTGAGGTCTAGGTCAACGTTCTGGCCGCAACTTGCGTCTGCAGTGACTCACTGATCTCTCACAGTAATCACTGATCTTTCACCAGGAGCTCTGTGTGTACATTGCCTGAGATTTTACCCTCCATACCTAAAGGGCTTTGTACAGCTGAGTGCTGCTGCATCACTGCAGAAGGCAGGCACTGGGGGTGGGTGGGTAATTCAGGGAAGAGGGGACTGGCAGGATGTTCTTTCCACATCTCTCATTTTAACAGGTTCAAATGTCTCTCAGTTTCATTTTCTTTCCATCTGCTTTACCCTCAGGTTCATGACACCCTGGTGTTGCAATTTACCCAGAGCTTGTGGACAGATGAACACTTAATGGGAATTTTATCTAAGTATATCTTCTATATGCCTGATGCAGACCGGGAACTCGAACCAGTGTACTGACAGTTTGATGAACACACTGATCACCCACTGCTTCTGCTCCAGAAATAGAAGATCCTTAGCTTACTCCTTTCTATCAGAATTAAGACAGAATTAATTCATTCACTGAATTTGTCTCTGTGGCAAATGTGCAGCACAGCAAAGAGAGAAGCTGCTCTCCACTTACCTGACCAGATGGCCTGGCCATGATCTCATCTCCCTGCCCTGGGTGCCCTCCTGTGGACATGAAGCTACAAAGGGGAAAGTTTAGTAAAAGCCCTGTTATCTCCAGGACATGAATGGACATGTTCAAGGCATTACTAGGGTACACATGTGCTCCTGGATCTGTTCAAATCCCATAACTGTAGTTTCTAGAGCGGGAACACTCTAAGTCTACCTCCTGGCTTCAAATAGAGCATCTTGTTTCCTGCTTTCTTTCCACTAAAAACTTTCATCCTGCTGTATTGAACTGCCAGCAGTGTTGGGATATGCAAAACACAGATCATCTAGAATATTGTGTCTTGTGTGAAGAGGAAAAACAACATAATTTAACTGTTGTGGTGTGCAAAACTGTTGAAAGAAGCCCTCTGTCCACACACCAATGAAGATGTGAGCTGTTCCCCACTGAACTGGTTGCCTGTGGTCTGGAAAATATTTCAATACTTTAAGAATGTGCAGAGATTTTAACATTTAACTGGGGAAGGTGCACAATATCTGCCATACTCAGAAAGTGCACCCATAGATAAGTAAAATATGATATATTTGTCTTTGTCTTGTGATTGTGTGAAGAAACAACCACAACGAACACCATCCACCTCTCCATGCAGGAGAATCCCACAAACCCTATAGAGAACATTTCCTACATATGCTTTCAGAATAGGACTTGCAGCAGTTTCAGCTTATGCATGGACCTTCCCCTGAGAACTGAATTTCAACCTTTAAGGTTAAATTTGGGTTAGCATGACTCCATCTAAGTTACCCATTTTGCTTGAGAACATGGTGCACTTGGCCAACGTTTCAAATGCTGTGTACAGTGACTCTACAGGGAGACCCATGAGAGAAGAGTGCTGCTGGGAACTACAGCAGTTTTATACTGTGTTTTTTAAAGCACATGAATAGTAGTTGCCTGAAATGTTACTTCCTTGTACAAGGTAAGAGTTTCTTTAAGCAGAATTCAAAATCAAACAACATTTATTACAATAAATACTGTCAGGGAACTTCAGGTCTCTAAAGGTAATCTGGTAAAAATTGGAGTCTAAATTAGTATTGAAAGGAAAAGATTGAAAAACAGACTTTCCTTCACTTTTATTTAATAACAATATATATTGTTATTCATTGATAGCAATACTCAGGTTTAAAAAGTGTTTGGAAGGCTGAATATTCAGAGATAGCATCCAATGGTTACCAATGTCATCTCCATTCCTAGTCACAGGCAGCTCATAGCTGCAGTTTAGTTTCATTAACTTCCAGGTATGCCATCCATCCTGCCCTCTGCCTACCGAAACTTCACCACAGCTCCTCTTCCAGTCTGCTCTGAGAACTGAATGCACCCCTGTTTGGGCAGGGGCAGGGACTTTTTGGTAAATCTGCCTGCTGCTTGCTGACATCAGGCTCAGACTTCCAGCATCTGGGAAATAAATCAGTTCATCTGATGGTCTCCTCATCCCCAGCACAGGTGAGGCTGTATGGGGCAAGTTGCTTTGATTCTCCTGTTTTGCTTCATGGCTGGGGCAGGGACAAGGTTTGGGATCTGGGTGTGGGGACAGAATGGGGGAAGTTTGGCAGCCTCTTGACTACAAGTGGAGAAAGATTTTTTGTTCTGGTGTGTATACACCAGATTTATCCTATGAACTTTTTAACTACAACCCCCAGCATAAATGAAAACTTCCCTGTTGTGTTTAAAAAACAAATCTTATCTATGTCCCTGGAAGGCAAAGCCCAGTGCTGGCACAATAACACGCAAGACAGGTTGAACCAGTTTGGTGCAGCTGAACTTGTGAACCAGAGCTGGATTTCATCCCACCACTTTAGCACATAGAAGGAGGGGGAGCCACATGACTTTCCTCACTAGGCCACATAAAAACACCCTCAAAGACAGTGTCTGCATCCTGCTTAGACCAGGGGGCTGATCATGACACAGGAGCTGTTTCCAGAAGCAGTAGCCAGGTGAGAGTAAGACTCAGAGGGAAATTTACAGCCAAGTACAACGATGGGATCAGTGGGAATGACTGGAAGTCCTCCAAAAAGACTTTGATGCCTGTATCTGAAGGGCAAGAATGACTATGGCTTTGACGCGTGGTGTTGATCTCTCCTGTTGAACAAACAAGACTGGTTTTTGTGTACTTGCCTGAAATTAACTTTTCTATATATCTGAAGATAGTGGTGGAGAAGAGGCTGGCTACAGAAACTGGTACCTGGAGATACCTCTGTCAGGTCCTTCCTCACCATGCACCAGTCCAGTCCCACCTGCAGATAGTTTCTATTGGCCATAGCTAGGAAGTGTCTTTGCATCTGCTGTCACTAAGGCTTGACCCAGTGCTGGGGTGGCTGGGGCATGGATGTAGATGAAGCAGTTTTACCTCACGCTCCCTCTTTGAAGGGGACAGAAATGGCTCTGTTTGGAGTGACACTCAGAGGTCTGGCTTAGTGCCCTCTGTAAGGGCCTATGCTGCAGAAGGCTATTTAATGTCTGTTTGCTTGAATAGAAAGCTGAAGACTCTAAAGGCCTCCCCAGCTTTTCATAGTGAAGCTGTCACTTAGGCTGTTTAGCACCAAAGATTAGATTGGCGGTGTTTTCCAATAACCTACTGCATCATCATTTACTCACACTGCTGATACTCCAGCAGATTTCAATGACCTTTGCAAAAATAAAATCAGACTAGATTGACATATTTGCTTTAGAAGATGCTAATCAATATCTATTTTGTTAGCCAATATGGTTATGTCTCCTGTTATTGTGATTTATTTCGTTTTTGTTGACCAAAGGTGGTTGAACGGGTGATAACAGCACCGAAAGTGGCAAGGGTTAATAAATTCAGATGAGGTTGTCATCTTATTACCAGAGTGCAGGAAGTGAAGCACAGCCATTTAATTAACCTAGTCGCAATGAATTTTATGCAACACGCAGTTAACACTTCATCTATTAAAACCACAAAGCAGATGGTAGTGAGCAGTTTTGTCTGCCATAAATAGGGTACCAATTTAAATTACTTGCTGCACAGGATTTTATTGGATGAAATTATCTAGATATTAAATGGTGAGATACTTATTAATCTCTTTCTTTTAAGTCATGCATATATAAGACCCTTGGTCCAATAGTAGAAAACTCAATTATTTCCATGAAATCTCCAAAATGGAGAGTTGAAAAAAAAAAAAAAAAGAGAAAACCTTGATGAATTGACATTTCTTCAAACTCCAAGGCCTTCAGTCATTGTCTGTGCTAGAGAATATATATCCCATTATAAAGTTTTACCCTACTTTCTCTATCTGCGTAAGAGATTTTTATTATTCACATAAATGGATAATCCAAGATGACTATTAAAAGGCCACATTTCTCAATAGACCGGTAGTTTCTCTCTGGCTCTTGAAAAATGATTGTGATAAATATTACCAAATTTAACATTTTCCTTTTCATTTCCCACAGTTAGGAAGAGTTATGTGAGCACATGACTGCACATATGGGCAAGGGAGGCTGTATATCAAAGGCACTGTGGGCATCTTGGTGCCTAAAGCTGAGTAGCCACTTTGCTTCCCCGTCTTTTATCCTAGGGAGGGGAACATAAACTTAAAAAACCCAACCAACCAAACAAGCCAAACAAAACACAGTTGTGTGACAGGGCTTCATATGCACATAACAATTTAGACATTTCTGGAACTTGCCAGCTCTTGAAATTATTTCATGCACAAAATTGCTGCCCTCATATAAAATACAAGGCAGAGGAAGAAGCAAATAGGCTCTCCTAAAATCGTGATTGCCTCAGGACTGTGTGAAATCTATTTCTTGCAGAGAAGCAAATGCTTGTTTGCAATCAGAGCAAAATCCCAGGAAGAGAAAGCAAAGCCTGAGCCAGCAGAGCAAGTAGGTCGCTGCATGCCCAGGACTGTACAGCTCCCACAGTCCTAGGCAAAGGCAGAAAATTGTCTTTCCACTCCTTCAGAGAAAACAAATCTGACCGACTTTCCTTCGGCATTCTCCTTCTGCCTCCAAAGACAGAGGCTTGTCAACAAGACTGTGCTTCTGGTGAATAGGGTTCATTAAGCCCGCAGAAAGCCAGAGGGTGTGCATTCATTTGTTTGAATGACTCTAGGAGACTCCTTTATTTGAATGACTTTTTCCTTAGAGACGCAGAAGGCAAGTGTGTCCTTTGTCACCTCCTCTGATTGCTCTGTCCACTGAACCGATAGCAATAGCTATCAGAAAGTCTCCAGAGATTCGAGGCGTCACAATCCATGACAAAGGACATAAATTGCTCTTTTCACAGATGACATCCCGCTTTATCTCAGTAAAACACAAATCTACGTTCAATGCCTGAAGAAGTCCTGGAGCATTACTCCACAGGAGCAAGGCTTCATGGAAATATGACTAAATCAGGGGTGATCCTTACACAATCATCCAGTGAGATTTTTTTTCATTTTCTGTGCTACTGATCTCCAGGGGAATTCAAGTTTTTATTGGTAACAGCTCCACCCTACTTAAAACTGCCACGGTCCTTTTCCAGCCCATCCCATCACAAAGGAAGGACTTCATTTGCTATTGAACATACTGGCACATGTTTGGCTTGGCTGTAACAAAAACGAGTTATGTATGATCCCAAGTGTAAGTAACACACAAAAGAGACCAAGAACAAACTTTTTGAGGCACAGTAAAACCGTAGGAATAATAAAGGCTTTCCCTGGTGGGCACATGTGATTAATCAGGCAATGTTACCTGCCCTCTTGGGAAGGGCTTGCAGAGTTCCCAGCACCAGCTTCTCTGCACGAGGAGCTGTGGGGCTCTTGACAGCCCTTTATTCCTTTACATGTGGTTTGTGACCAAAGCTTATGGACTTGAGGAGACAGGCAGATCTAGAGACCATCCCATCCTTTCTGGGAGAAAGAAAATCACATTATCTTTGGGCATCCACACTCACCTCCAGGCTGTCACAGCAAGGGGACACAATGCTTAAAAGGTGGGAAGGAGGGGACTGAGGACCTGAACAGTCTTTGTTCAAGAGCACAATGAAATCAACTTTGGATGGTACAAACTAAGTTTCATTTAGTTTTCATTCAAACATACTATGATTAATTCCTTTCTAGCAATTGCTGCTGAAGAGAAATGGACAGACAGCCAGGTGGGGGAGGCAGTGCCCTAAGTCACAGGAGCTGCCACTGCTGCAAAGGGGGGGTCTCTGCCCATATTCACTCAGAAAAAAAAAAAAAAAAAAAGGTATGTTCATACCCCAAGTTTCAGAGTGGCAGCTTTTAAGCTGCTGTGATTTTCTGTCACTCCATAGATATCAAAGCACATCAAAATCCACAGCCTAACAGTCTCTCCCCTTTCATTAAGCATCATTAACAGGGTTTCTTATGACAATAAATAATGACACACTGTAAAACAGTTTAAAATATTGATTGGTCATTGATGGATATTGGTTGGATATTGTTATTGATTGGATAGTGATGCTTTTGTTCAGATAGGTCCACATTTTAGGTCAGTCTGAGACACTGAAGCATTTCAAGGCAAAACTACCAGCCTGGGCCAACTCAAGAGGTCAAAGTTAGGCCCAGAAACAAACCCTGTCTCCTGACTGCCAAGTCAGTGCTTTATCAACAAAATGCATTTCTCTTTAGTATATTCATTTATAATTCAGATTAGGTGGATGAGAGGAAAATTTAATCATTTAGAATGACTAATAACTATGCTAATGTGTTCAGATAAAATAAGCATTCACATATGCTGAAAGCCGTTATAGTGTAATAAACTTCTGTTATCTTTTGAGGCGTCAGTACTTTGATTTTCATATACCAACTCCTTTTTATTTCAAGTGCAATAAAAATATGTTTTTTTTAAAAAAGATTGCAAAGCTCAAGACTCCTGAAACCTCATTTCAGTAGTGCTTGTGTGAAGTGCTGAGAAACTACTCCAAAGAGTGGGCTCAGGGGGTTGGGGTTTCTTTGGCTGGCTGGGGTTTTTTGCTCTCTGACAAAGTGTGTCAAACTAACTTGAAGGCTTGCACTTCAGAGATGGCAAAGAGCTTAGAGGATATTGATTTCAATGAGTCTGAAACTTCATGTGTACAGAAACACTAATCCCCTTGGAAGTTACTTTTATTTTCCTGCATATGACCAAACACATGCTGTGATCCCCTATCCAAGTTTCTTTTGTTCTTCCTCATAACACAGACACATTTACAAAACATTGTAATAGGTTTTAAATCAGACCTGGTTGCTAACCACATTCCAGTCTCTGGCACCATGTGTGACACTCACAGCCTTTCCTCTGGCTGCAATTTCTGGGCTGCATCCTTCCCACTGCAGCCACAGACCCCAAAGCTGTAGCTGCCAAGGTGCAGGTCAGGCTGGATGTTTTAGGAAGCAGATCACTTTTGCCTGAAAACATCTCCAAGGGATGCTGCAGCTGGAACAGGAGGTCAGCCATGGAGCCCAGCAGGCCGCTCCACCATAGCATGGCCTTGCCAGCCTTAGGGAAAAAACATGATGCTCTTCTCTACTCCTGCACTGCACCATTTTATGGTTCTCCTGCATGGAGCACTTCAAAAGCAGGAAAGTAAGTAACTGAAAACTAATGGGAGAAAATTATCCCAGAGTGATACAAAAACAAAAAGAAGTGAGCATTCATCATTAATTTTAACCTGCACTGAAAATAATTCAAATCAGTTTGGAGAAAATAAACTGTCTTTTAAGAAAAAGAAAATATAGCAAACACAGTAAAATTATTTATTTAGTCTTCTTCCCTCGAGAAGAATGAAATACCAAAATACCTTGTCTATAAAAGGAAATAATTACCTGGCAGAAGGCAATAAATGACCACATATTTAAAATATCATCAAGAACAATAGAGAGTCTTAGGGCCTGGTTTTCCCTTACAATAGGACAACAAAGAACAACTAAAATTAAAAAAAAAGGCATAAAGAAATGGTGTCTCATTCTGGATAAAAGCACAAGCCTCACCAAAAGCATTAAAACAGGGAATGTGCCCTAAGATAGCAAATGGGGCCTCTCTACCCAGCTGACTTTTGTGAATGCATGCAGAGAGCTCTATAAAGGGCTGGTTGCCAGCATGGGGAAGGCAAGTGCTGTGGAGGGCATCATCAGGGAAAAATTAGCAGATGAGTCTACTGAAGCTGAGGTAGAAAATAGAAGGGAGGCTGACTAGGAAAAAACAGATCTTAGACAGTTTGTCAGGCAAAATTGCCTACCTGTTCCCATCTCTGTGGAAATGCACGGGTTATATTTGGTACTTGAGATTTTGTCATTCGCACTCCAGTGAGTGTTTGCCTGTGAGAACCTGTATTTATATCGCAAGGTTAATTAGTCATGCTGGAAAGCACTGCTGCAGAATGGACAGGAAGGGACAGATATGCCCAAGCCTTTCTTTAAATATTCGCTGCCAGTATTTTCTAAGTCAACTCTAAAATTCAGCTCCCAATGGCTGTATCCCTTATGAGGAAGAGCTATGGAAGACAAAGGGTGACGGGAGAATTTGCAATATTTAACATTTCCCTGCAATGATGAAAATAGCCAGGGGGACAAACAGCCCTGGCAGGCAGAGGCGAGGCTGCTGCAGGATCTGGGTGTGCGGGAGCAGTCCCGGCACGCCGCGCTGGGTGCCTCGGGTGGTGAGGAGCTCTACACACACAACTGGGTTAACTTCTTCATCCTGGCACAGGCTGAACCACTGTAGATAACAGTCCTCATCAGCTTTTTTCAGCTCCTTAGCAGAAACGTCATAGATAGTGCAAGGTGTGAGTATTTAGAAGGAATATTTCCTTATCTTTTAATTAAGAATGTTACAGAGGTGGGTTTTTTTTTTTCCTTTTGCAAGATAGGTAGAGTAGTAGATTTTTCCAGTCTAACCTTTTTAGGCCAGGCATGTGATACGTGGTAGGAGCCATGAGAGGCATTTAAATTATCTCTTTTGAGACCTTTTCATGCTTATTTTAGTTTCAATAGAATTGGGTCTGTTCCATATGTCCTGATTCACTACAGGATGCTTTTCTTGTCTGAGGAGTGACTCTGTTTGATCAAGATGGTACTGACCTCATTTGTGAAATCAAGTATCAACTCAGTGTACGGGGAAGTGTCTTCCTAGTGCAGCTTCTAACTTTTTGGTTTTTTTAAGAGCAGCTTAATACAGGTTCTATTAAGAGAAAGCCAAGTGGGAAAAAGAACAAACCTTATGGAATGTCATATCACACAAACATTTAATTTTCCATTCACCTGATAAAACCTTTAATCAGAAAAAGCTCTCGTCTGAAATAAGAGCACTATGGTATTTTAAACAGTCTTAGGCTTCTGTTGATATGAGATTATAAGATGCTGAAATCATAACAGTAAGACTGGATAGCTCTTGTGTTTATTTCTGTGAGTGAGAAAAATTGTCTGTTATAATCATCTGCATGTTATTATACTCTATTCACAGACAGGGGAACTGAGGTAGAAGTTTTGCTTCATCACAACTGACCAGACATTATCAAGGTGTATACACTATGTGAACAATTCAGCCCTCCTTTATTTTAACAGCTGGAATATTCACAAAGCTATGACCTGAATGATAAAAAGAAGAAAAAAAAGTGAAAGATATATCTGAGGTGTCCTTAATAAAGAGATGTAAAAAATATTGGCTGACTACAGCCTATGACTATATTTAGATATATGTTTCCCTGAAGAATGCAATCACCAGGCAAAAATATTAACAGTTGGTTCATGGTGTTGATGTTTCCCATTTATTTCCTCATTCACGTGCATGTGGAATAGGACCAGTGAGCACCTGGGAGAAGAGAATTGGGGATAGGCTGAGGAGGGAGCTTTGTGTCCAGGTACATTCCAGGGTAGTGGCTCAGCAAGAGGGTATGAGGGACTCTTCCCAGCCAGGCAAATTTTGGGAGAAGTGAGTTACCCCTTGGCCCACGGCTGTCCTGCTCAGGCAGTACAGACACACAGAGATTAAACTGGATCTTTATCCTGCCCTTTTACACCTGGAAAAATTCCAGCAGCAATCAACAGGCACTTGCCTGCGAAAGTGCTTCTGAGGGACACACAGATCTGTGTCCCCCATGCCCAGGCCCGCTGTCAGGGGGACAGCATGTGCACATCCAGCCCCTGAAAGGAAACCAGCCCCTGGAAAAAAACACAGCACAACTTCAGCCATTGTGCAGCCATCAGCAAAACCTGCCAGGGTGGACACATCTGAGCAGCACAGCAGCATTGGCAGCCATGGGCCGGGTGGCACAGCCTTGCAGCAGCTGTGATCCAGAATAAAGTCCCAGGGAATGGCTTTCTGGCATGGATGGGCAGACTCTGCCTAGCCTGCAGCAATGAACATGGATGGGAGTTAGCTGGTAGGAAAAAGTGAGCAGCAGCATTTTTTGGATCAACAGAGAGGCCACATGGGCTGTTCCTCAGTTTAAGCATCCAATCCGAACTCTGCTTTAAAGCAGGGAAAGTACAAAACATGCCTAAAATCTGACAAATGGTGCAGAACGCTGCCCAGAAAAAGTACCTGGAGGAGATCTTTGGAGAGTCATCCACTCTTGTGCTTTGGAAGGCTGTGTACTCAGTGAGTGGGGCAGTGAGTGAGGCTAGGGTGGATTTCACATGGTGCAGCCCTGCATAGACAGTAAAGATCAAGGGCATTTACATTCTTTTGTGCAAAGCATCCAGGTTTGACCATTGTTAGAGACAATATAATACTCCTTACCACAGATGGATCGGATCCATGGCATGCTCTGCTATGGCAACTTCTGTTGCAGTGAATTTCCAGAAATACGGGAATTGCATTAATACTGAAGTTGTGGCAGCAACAGCCACGGCAATAACTCCTCAGAGTTGCTTGTCCCAGCTGTTAAGGAGAGGAATTCTTTCTGCCTTGTTTTTGTTGCTGTTTATAAATGTAGGAGATGCACAAGATTAAAGATTATGGAAATCATATTTTAATCTCTGGGTGTGTGTCAGAGAGAGACAGGCAGAATAGATTAGTTTCTGAATTAATGCTTGTAACAGTTCTACGAACACTTAGACAAATTCATAGCCAAAAAGATAGTATCAACATTTAATTTAAAAGCCTCTTTAAGGAGTTTCATTGCCATATGTTGAAAATCTAATCTTTAAAAGAGACGATATCTAAAAGTTTGGCTTACTTCTCAAATGTGTCAATTGATATTTTCCTTAATTTGACCTATTTATCTTAAAACATTTATAATCTGTTAGGGAGATGTTCGTAGCTAAACGTCCAATTTGGTTTGTTTGTTTTTTTAAATCTGCCGTTCTGTTGCCAAGAAATTAAACAAACAGATGCCACTCTTTTTTGAGGGGCTCCATTAAATACAATGTCTTACCCACCATCTGCTGGATCTGCAGCAGCAATTAACAGCTACACACTATTCCCAGAGCAGAGCTGACAACAATTGATGGTGCTGGGATCCTGGCATTTTCTCCTTCCCGCTCTTCATCCTCTCTCTTCCAAATACCTATAATACAATATTTCTGCATAGAGGACTGTGTCTGCTCAGAAGAGAAAGAAATTAGCTATTTCTTGTTCTTCAAACTGTTGTGGATGAAAGTCCTCCCCCCAGGCATTATACTTTTTAAACAAAGAGCATATTCAACAATAACAACTGAGCCAATAGATGTCTGCAAAGGCTGCATGTGCAAAGTTTGCCTGACATATTTTGGAACAGGTCTCCTTTGCAACAGTGTGCAGCTGCTCTGAGGAGCCAGAGGCCAGGGCTGCACAGGCTCTTTTCTTCTGCACCACTGGTTTAACCCCACCTGAGTGGGAAGCCATTGAAAATTCCTACCTCGGTTTGATATGGAAATACCTGAGGAGGCTCAGCCTAGTGAGTAGCCATGAATCATGTGTGATACATGTCCATTGCCTAACAGCCAGGTAACTGGCTTTGTACCAGTAAACCCTCTTGGAGATAGAGTCTTTTATTGGCAAGTGGCACTGGTAGTCACAGGATAACATGGAGTGTTTGGATTCCCTTTACTGACCGGGGTGTCAGCCTTCAGCCTACAATCCAATCCTTTCTTTTAGCTGAGCAGATTGATTGGTACCTGAGTCCAGTTGTGCCAGGGAGAGTTTAAACTGGTCATTAGGAAAATTTTCTACACCAGAATAGTTGTCAAACACTGGAACAGCCTGCCCAGGGAAATGATAGAGCCACCATCCCTGGAAGTATTTAAAAGACCTGTAAACGTGGCACATAGGGACATGGTTTAGTGGTGGACTTGACTGTGCTAGGATAAGGGTTGGACTTGATATTAAAGGTCTCTTCCAACCTAAACTATCCTAGGATTACTTACCTTGGAACAGAAGAGCTTCCAGGGCCTTTTCTTCAGTGTTTGTGGTGATGGCACCGTGGCTTTTCTTGGACTACTGGGCCTGGATGTTAGTTATGCCCTCCCTGGTTTCAGGGGGATTCTCAGGGTACCAGAGAATGCACTAAAATGCGTTTCAAAAAATCTGTGTATTCGAGGCTCCAGGTTTTTAATTGATACAGAAAGTCCATATGTAAATAGAGACTAGCCTGCCTACTCCCTCAGCTTCTGGCACACATTTTCATAACTTTCCATGTCAAGGTCTTCCTTAAAAGACAATGAGCTTCCTCCAAAAGTTATATTTTTACAGTATTATCTGAGAGAAATTCTTGATGTTGCAACAATGTATAGCTTTACTTTCAACAAGTTATTTCCATTTCTGTAATGGCAGAAGGATTTTTGTTCCTGTCTGTCAGGCTTGTAGCCTGTCCTCAGCACAACTGTTTTTTTCAATGAAGCATGAAGAAAATAAAGTGACATCTGGGTTTAACATTTCAGATGCTCAGCTTTGCCATAGTGTCAGGAGAGACAGGTGTACATTATTTTGGCCATTAAAATTTCCATCCTGATCATAAATCTGTATAGTAATTATCCTTATTGCCCAGTATGGTGACCGTCTGTAAAGGCAATCTGAACTTAAAAAAGGCATCTCATAAATCAGGTAAGATTTAAAATCTTCCAAGAGTTTGTAAATCTGCCCGGGATTTAGGGATTAATTGAAGAGCAGACAGCTTAATACATTAACCTTTCACCTCTGCCATCCTGGGCTCAAAAGCTCACTTAGGACAAGAAGTAAAAAATAGATTGGCGATTTTGTCCTAGTCCTTATGAGTGCTGGGGTTCAGGACAGCCTGATTGCACTGCCTGAAGTGCCCGGTTCTGTCAGCAAGGGTTTGCTTTGGGCATGTCTCTTGTCTGCTGCTGGCACCCCATTATGAGGTGATTAACTTAAGTGTAAAGTCAGCTGCCCGAGCAGAAGAGTTAATAGGCTATGGTGGCTGTAAAAAGGTCAGGAAGCACCAAGGACAGCCCTAAGTAATTTGTTTCCTAAAACTGAGCCAGGTCATTGAAGGGATTGCAGGGATGCTGAAATAGGTGAGGACAGGAGGGAACATCCCCATCAGCCCTTCTGCAGCCCTGCCCCACTAGGTGAACATTCACACTCGTCACTCACCATGCTCCCACCCCAGTGCTGCCTGTGCTCTTCTCACAGGGCTTGCCAAGAAAGCAACTTTACAGGGAGGCAGTAAGGGAAGCTGGGGTCAGCAGGCTTTCCTTAATTTCTTTGTCTCTGTCTGAACACAACAAAATTCAGCAGCATGCAGCAACATGGACCATCCTTCTCCCAGTTCCCTTTGTCTTGTGGAAGATGGGGACACTGCAGAAGTTCTGGTTGTACCCTCAGGTATGTGACAACAGGGTGTTCTGTCACTTGGCAGTGACCCTCAGCAATTCACCCTTGCTGACTGGAAGCCAAAGTCTGCTTTACAAGGATGGTCCAATCTGAAGGTGAAAGTGTAGCCAACATCCATAAATGTGGTGGAGTAACACATTCATGAGTGGCCAGTGGTGGCTGACCCTTGCCCATGGTCCTGGCTTGTCAGCAGTTGATTCCCTGTGGCTTAGCACAGACTACTGGTGACAGAACACAGTGTGATCAGCACCTGTGTCAGGTCTGGGGAGAGGGACTGAGCAATGCCAGCATCAGCAGCACACATCTCTCTGGGGAAGCAGCACACTCTGAGTCTCTATTAAATAGCACTGGATTGGGAAGTCACTTGGTGTGACCAAGCCTCTCTGTCAGTGTACAAGTATACCCACAGATTTATGTTCCTCACAACCCTCAGACCACCCTTGAGAAATAACCGTGCAAAAATAAAAATTGCCCATGACCCCTTTCTTTGACTCTTTGACCTCTCCTTTTCTCCACAAATACCCTGTCTGCTTGGGATTTGCCAGCTGACTGATGAGATTGGGTCTGATCTCTGCTCTGAGAGGACATTTGAAAATAATGTGATTTTCTGGAACTCAGAAACACACTCACATAATCTACATTTCCAGTAGATTTCAGTGTGGGGTTGAGGTTTTTGGTCTGCTTGGAACAAATGTCATGCTGGAAGTTTTTAACCTTACAAAAACGCATTCGTTACTAATGCAGGACAGAGGTGAAAAAAAAAACACCTTGTGAAATCCAGTGATAGAAACTTCAATCATTTATTTTCTTGCCTGGGATCTTTCCACTTGCTCTAGCTGGTTCAAAAACACTTGGAATGTATCAACAAGGCTTACATGACTGAAAAACAAACCTTTGCCAGCAGCAGAATCAGACTGACAGAAACAGGACAATAGTTTTTTCATGCCACAAAAATGTTAGTAAGCAGCATATAGTTTGTTGTGTGTTTGCACTTTGCCCTTCCTGACTGAATTATGAAATATTATTTACTAAAAAACATTATAGTTCACTTTTTAAGAGAATTAATATGATTAAAGGGTTGGTTGAGAAGTGATGATTGAAGTTCCAGCTATTAAAATGCACATCAGTGTGCAGGGAAAATAAAAAGGCACTGAAATTATTTTCAAACCCAAGCACCAGGTGCATTAATTACATTTCATTGCATGTTGGTTTATTACTGTGGTCACTTGTGCCTTATGATCTGCATTAACACCTGCGTTCTATGGATATCTTGGTATTTCACTAAACAAGATGAATATTGGCCAGATGGTGACTCTAGTAGGAAGCATTTCACATAGATTTTCCTGCTCTGCACAGTTGCCTGTAAAGGAATCCTGAATGTCATGCTACACCAAAGCAGACCCAAACAATACAGAGATCATTTTGAAATCAACTGCCTTGACAGGATATTCAGAAAGGATCAGATGACAGACAAATCAAGGCCTTGTAACATGGATCTTGCTAATAAGTCTCTTGTGTGTAGCACAACAGCATTGTTTGTACCAGCATTTCACCCCATGGGGTGACCCTGCCCTATGTAGAAACATAATTCCACAGAAAACTGGGTCAGCTCAGGTCTGAAACCCTTAGCACAGATGACTCAGTGGGTTTTTTTGGTGTTCTGTTTTTTCTCCAGGTTGCACACATGACCTTTCTTCCATAGTACAGGTTAGTTAATGTAAAACAGGCATCCAGCCCGAGGGAGGTGCCACAACAAGGAGTCAGGACAAGAACCCCATCATGCCTGGCACCTTGGCTTTTGACCAAGGTGGGGATCACATCAGGAGAGGTGGGAAGGACACAGGCCTCACTGTGCCTCTTACTGGCACTCTCTGGCTCTCATCCAGTACATCAGAAGTTACTTGCTGACCTGCATCAGAATTAAACAACAGATTTTCATGCTGGCATGGTATTACACTGTTGAAAACTTGGACAAACCTTCTAAACTTGCAATTAGCACCTACCTTAGACCCACCTCACCTAGAACACACAGCATCATTCCAGGGCACTATCCAATGCTGTCTATGAGCTTTGCTGCTGCTGCAGGACGTGTAGAAGGTTTTGTCTGTGTGAGTGTTGAAGTTTCTTTCGTGGTGGGGGCTGCTACCGGCTAGCAGTGAATCCCTCCAGACCACAGAAATATCTCATGTGGGTCTGTCAGCTCAGCAGCTGCTGCGTGGGTCAGGCTTGGAAGAAGGAATCGTGCTCTCTCTTGGGTTAATAAGGATGTTTATTCAGTGCAGCCATGTGGAAGGGGCCTTGCCAGAACCCCTTCTCACCATGGTGGTAGCATGGAGAGGGCGAGGAGAGAGAGAGAGGGCGGGGTGTGTCCCCTTTTTCCCAGCTCGGGGGCCGGGGGGGGGAAACACCGACCCAGTGGGGAATGGAAGGGGGAGGGGTCACATCGAGAGGAACCACAGGGGTAGGAATGGGGGGCGTGAAAGGGATATACCAAGTACAGACT
>JANPWX010000025.1:4734231-4794821 GCA_024734555.1 Trochalopteron elliotii
AGCCCTGGGCGGGGAAACACTGACCCAATGGGGAATGGAAGTGGGAGGGGTTACATCAGGAGGAACCACAGGGACAGGAATAGGGGGGGAGGTGTGGAAGGAACATACCAAGTACAGACTTATAACAAACACAAAATACAAATTCAAAAACCTGAAACTCACGTCGCTACATGTGAGCAAGTCTTTTTATTGTGGACATCCATGTTCATGGCTTCTTTTAGTTGTCCTTCACTTGCAGATGTCAGTCAAGGACTGTGTGACCATAGCAACTGAAGCATCCATACAAATTGTCACACAATCAGAAGCATTGAGTTTTCATGGTCTCTGTGGTCTTGTAGTACAATTTTCTCCCCCCTGGGTATGCTAGGAGAAGCTCAGGGAGTGCAGCCAGTTCTTACCATCTCCCTCCTCTGCCCATTCTGCCAGGATCAAGGTCTGCTGCCAGCCAGTGCCAGAAGACTTTCCTCTTCTGGGGGCTGGCAGACACCTTTTCCTACCTTACAGCAGGTAAAGGTGGAATGCTCTGAGTGTGCTCCTTGCAGAGTGTGGTCCCTGGGCTGGTTCTGCTCTACCTCTGGGAGAGGCTAGGCAGAGATGAAGGGACTATAGAGAGAAAATGCAGCAGAGAGGGCACACAGTGTTGGGAATGGGGGCTTACCCTGAGAGCAGAAAATAGCAATACCCAAAGCTGGCTGTCTGAGCACTGTCCTTGATGAAGTGGATAGAGGCACAAAAAGAACCCCAAAATGAACACAGTCACCAAGTCAACACTCTGATGTGTAAAAAGGAAGGCAAAAACTGAAGCACAGGGCTGGCCAGCCACTGAGTTCAGCACTGTGCTCAACACAGGTGCAGAGCATCCAGCAACCCAAATGGGAGCTGAGCCAAACCAGCCCCGCACCAGCTGCAGGTGGCCAGCTCCTCACCCTGCTGGTGTGCAGGGATGCCCCTAGAGCTGGCAGATGCTGTCCCCTCTGACAGGTGAGCTCCTTGGGTTGATGACCCTGTTGTTCCTCACAGAGGCACACAGCACCGGATCCAATCTACAAAAACAAGAAGCCAAAAAAGCACGAATTAACACTCTCACCTTTCCCCCAGGCACGCTTCCCCCAAGATGCTGTTTAAAGAAGACCAATATCTCACTCTCAAGAAGTGTAGGCAAATCCTATTACAAGTTGAGATTAACCGTCAGTCAGATAACTCACCAGTGCAGAGATCAAATATAAAAGATGTATGTCCGGTGTCATCTGTTTAGCAACCTTAAATTAGCTCACACAGGCGGATGGTGCTGGCCAAATGGCAGAACATGTGCTGCAAATGGAAATCAGAGTCAAAGCAGAATCCTGTGGGATACCCCCAGCAATTTTAAAGCAGCTATCTTATTACCTAAGCAATTTTCAGGGACAAGCAGAATTCAGATGCAGCCGACAACGCTTTCTGGTCCAACCTTGGTGAAACTACTTCATTATTATTTCAGTGGTGCCTGGAGAGTTCTATCTGCTGCTCCAGTTTCTCTGCAAAACCCCTTCCAACAACCTACAATAAAAGACATCCCTGCGAGGACAGGCTTACAGTTTAATTTAAGACAAGCAACAGCAAGTGAAAGTAACAAACAACCAGAGAGACTAGAAGGGAGAGGGTTGATGGAAATGGTGGAAAGTACTTGTCTCTGGAGTCCCTGTATGTGTACACACACATACTAGATACAGATTACTGTGTGCGCAGATATTTCAGAAGCCCCTTAATCTGAATATAAGGCATCCAGAAATAATTTATAAAAGAAATCCACACACAGGGTGGAGTGCTGGAGGATGGGAGAGAGCTGCCTTGCCCTTTGCAGGGAATTCAATGTACACAGGTGGGTTTAACTTGGCTTTTTTCATACCATGAGCAGCTTTGGAGTCCATAGGCAGCAGTCACACACCTGACTGGACTCAATGATCTTAAAGGTCTTGTCCAATCTAGACAATTCTATGACTGTATGATTGAAATCTCTCTTGTTTCTCAGTGTATGTAGTGCATACATTTGACCTCACAGCCTTGGCCTGGCAAGCAGGAGAAATAA
Organism: Trochalopteron elliotii; assembly: GCA_024734555.1. Lineage (NCBI taxonomy): Eukaryota > Metazoa > Chordata > Aves > Passeriformes > Leiothrichidae > Trochalopteron > Trochalopteron elliotii. The sequence continues at coordinate 4,736,297 of JANPWX010000025.1, forward strand.
GAGGACTGTGAAAAGTGGCCTTGATGTAAAGTATGGGGAGTTGTCTTGCAGACATATGCTCTTTGTTGCCAGGGATATGACTGCAATCTAGCTGGGAAGAAAATAAATTCAGCAAAATTCACCTCAAAGGGATCTATTTGTTTGTGTATTGTTTAAATGTTTCACATTTCTTTTAAGTCTTGCTGAACAACTACTGCACGGCCCTACTTCTTGTGGAGCCCCCAGTCCCTTCCCAGCTCCAGCAAGCCCTTATCATGTCTGTGGGTGAGGAGGTTCAACCTGGCAAACCCACAAGGAAATCAGCATGTTTTGAACTTCTCCTTGGGGCTGCAGGTTTAGGCCAGTTTTTCCTTTTTCCTAGGAGGAACTAGGTGTGCTTAGTCCATCTTTCATCTTCCTACCACCTGGCATCACATTACAGTAGGAAACAGATTGTTCAGCCACACATAATGCAAGAAGAATTCTCTAAAAGTGAAAAGCAATTTGCAGAGATACTGATGACAGCAGGATGCTTTGAACATTTCCAGGTTTGTGTTTTCTCACGGCTCAGGGATTATCAGAGGAGGCACAGTAATGCCATTGAAGTGCAAACAGTTGTGAACATGGCTGTTGTAATCAAAACCTAGTGCTCGTTTGGAAGTGGCATCTTAAGAAGCAAAAAAATAGTTTTGAAGAGGTCACTTCTAGAAAGATTAATAGAAATTTCTCTGTGTCAACAGCAGCATGTGCACTGCTCTCAGATAAGGAGATTCCTCCTTTTCCCCCAGCCCCTAGGAGCACAATGTGCAGGAGTGTCTCCTGAAACCCTGACAATGTGGAATAAAAATTCACTTTGAAAAATGAGCATCTCTGGTGATGTCTACAGGTTTTTGACTTTGCTCTTTCCTTCAAACACCACTCGTGATGCTGAGCGCACATTCTCTTGGCCTATTTGTTCCTGGCAAACAAAGAGCAAATTCCCCTGGGTACAGCAATCCATTTTTAACACTCTGTAATTATTTAGAAAACTGTTTTGATAGGAGAAAGGAAAAACTGGGGCATTTCAGGTTCAGAAGAAAGTTCTTGGAGCATTATGTGAAACAGGGACTTGGAGTCTTTTTATTTATGGCACTACCTTCAAAAAAAAGTTCACCTTTTCAGTTGTGGCATTTGAATCTACTTGCAGTTCATTGAACAGCCTCTCATCACCAATGGAGAAGGCACAAAACTCCTGAGGGTCCACTCCAAAATGGTGAGGGAAGGGAGAACACAAAGATTTTTCTCCATGAGCATTGCTGGCAGGGCAGGTGCAGTAAACTGTCCCTTTCAGAGCTATTGTCTCATTCTGTCCTCCCAAAATCTATGAGACTTCATATGTTAATGTACCCTTTTTGGAAGCCCTCTGATGGAAGACATTGCAGTAGAAAATGTCAGAGCCCTTAGCAGGAGACTTGAGTGCTGTGAATTATATGGCCCACAGGCACACAGGCTTGACACAGGCAAGGAGCTGTGTCTCCTGCCATCCTCTGGCCAGCTGAGAATGTCAAGGATGAAGTCTAGAAGCTAAATGTCAATTCAATTTTACTACAAGGGCATATTTTTAGTCAAAGAAAGCATGGGCAGAAAACCACTGAGATCAAGCCTGTGCACCCTGTGCACGCACTGCTCGCCAACTTTAAAACGGATCACCCCCTCTTCTTTTTCTTCCTCCAGTATTGGTGTTCAGCGTCTGTGACACTGCTTTGTGCCTGTCTGTAGGGCTGAGCCACTGAGACCGGAAAGGTGACCAGTAGGTGTGCGGGGTGGGGGGCATTGTGCTGCAGAGGGAAGCGTGGAAAGGATGTAAATGGAAACAGTGGGAAAAAAAATTAAATGAAAGTGTTACAGCTCTGTTGTCCTCAAAGGACCCATTTTCTTTCAGGGAGACTGTAAAAGAGAAAAAGAGGGGGAAAGCCCCAAATCAGTATATGCACTGCCATCTCCTGGTGGACAGAGAGTCCCGTCCTGCCCTGCCCCGCTGGCTGCCCTTGTGTTACAGCGCTTCTAGTCACTGTAGAACAATGGCAGTGTCAGGAAAAGGCCCTGGAGGTGTTTTGCTAGTATGGTGCATGCTAAAAGCAGAAGAGCATCAGGCCAGATGGGGTTGGCTGAAAGCAAGGACAGAGTTCCCCAACCTGTGGTGGGAGCTGGGTCCATCCCAATGTTGGCCATCAACATTTATGATACCTTTCTCGCAGCTCCTCTGTGGCAGGAATGATGTATCAGGTAGAATTACAGACCTTTCAGTAAACATTTCAGCCTTTAAATATAATTTGTTATTTAGAAAAATCCTCAAGTGCAATCAAAGCCACAGAAAATGTTAAAACAGGAAATTAAATGGACCAAGATGGATAAATTGTGGTACGAGCATATCGATATACTACCATTGCCAGCAAAACACACAAAATTCTGTGGGTTCATGCTAAACAAAAAGAATCATTCTTTTTAACATTACTTTTCATGCAAGAGTAAAAAGATTTTATGGATACACAGAAAGCAGGAAATGCATTACAGGGCTGCAGGGCACATGACTGGGAGAAAACAGATTTCTCCAGCTCCCCACTGCAGGGACAGCATCTCCTCCATCTTTGCTTATGTTTCCCAGCCAACACTCCAGAAAAGCAGTTGAGATCAAAGCCATGGAGGGAGGATTTGACTTTGCCTCCATGAAAAGGATTAAAGCATTTGAAAATAAAGTTCATCTAAGATACCTGTGATATGACAGTTTTTTGCAGGAGGAGTTTCAGCCCCTTTCCCTGCCCTGTAGATGCAGGTTTCAGGCAGCGTTCCCTGCGTGGCTCCTAAAAAATCACTCAGCAGTTTTAAGTATATCACCACCAGGATCAGTCTCTCTTTTTAAAAGTAAACCTTTGAAAAGACACCTGTCCCCAGTGATACAGCATAGTGAAGTGGGCCCATAGCCTGTGGACCCATTTTAAAGCATGCAAGTTTGCGTGCATCTGGTGGAGCTGGTATTTCATACACCTGTCAGGAGCTGAAACCTAACACACTGTGACACTTGGAGAGGAAATATTGTGACAGGTTTTATTTCTGAAATACACTGAAGAGAAGCAGAGTCAGGCAACTGGGTGCAGAAGCAAAAGGGGAAAAAAGGGGGGAAAAGTAGGTTGCACCGAGGAAAAGCTCTTGTAGCACTTTTCCAGAATTGCCTTTTCTCTCTCTTGCTGTTTTCAGTGTTTTCATTCTGCCTACTTCAGCCCCTGGATAAAAATATAGAGAACCTTTTAAAAGAGAAGATAAATCCTTTCTTTAGTGAGATGTAGGTTACTGATATCTGCCTGGTTATAAAACCAAATTGAGATCTCTAGCTCAGGAAAATTCCAGTGCAGAGAAAAGCAGATTTCTTTTGATTTGCTGACATAGGTTGGGTGCATCTCCATTCCATCACAGGACAGTAGCATTCCTCAGGATCCTCGATATTTCAGCCTCTCCTTTTTGCATCAGCACTGACACCATGTCAGACCAACACCACCATGAAGAGGTTTGTACAGGCAAGTGTCTCACACGGAGCTGTGCTAGAGAATGGGTGGTGCCCAGCTCCAGCTGTGCACACACACATAACCTTACATGTGATGCTCATCCTGTAATGACTCTTCCCTCCACACACTCTCTTGAGACAGCTGAACACCACTCATGCACCAGCCCAGAGAGCTGCTCCAAGAGCCCTGCTAGTGAGCAGGCTACTGGGGAAACCTCTATTTTTGACTGCCCTGGTTTTCCTGGAGAGCAAATGCCATTTGTTGTGTTGTTTTGATTCTAGAACTCCTGATCTTCTGTGTCCAACCTTCTGGCTATCACCAGATGATGTCCCCAACCCAGATCAACATGGATTTGCTACCCAGCCACCCCCAGCCACCCCCCAGGCACATGGCTGTGCCTGCACGAGGCACATGCACTCCCAGAGACACGGGTTGGTCCCAGCACCACTGCTGCTGAGGGACTTGTGCCAGGCCCTGCACCATGCAGAGCAGCTGAGGAGTCCCTGGGGCTCCCAAAGGTGAGGGATGGTGCCCAGGCTGGAGCCAAGGCCAGCTGCAGGATGACTCATCATCCTCAGGCCTCCCAACAAGAGGATGGGACTGGGTGACTTTTAGCACTAGAATCATAGGATCATAGAATGTGCAGAGTAGGAAGGGACCCATAAGGATTGAGTCCAACCCCTGGCCCTGTGTAGGACACCACAAGAATCACACCATGAGCTTTTCTAATGCATGTCATTTTGAAAACAAGCTCACACATGCAGTTGTGCTGGCAGGTCTGAGAAGCTGGGGAGTTATAGAAAGGAGGAAAGAGAAAAACAGAAGAACCTTTCAGCTCCTTAAACCAAAGTCTGTTGAGAGTCAAGTGATTCCATCACAGTTCTGGTCTGAATAGCGTTATCCACTCCTTTTGCTTATTTTGCACAATTACAATTGCTTTTGTAAGCAGTGACAGAGATTAAGATACCACAGATCTTAGAAGAACAAATGATGTATTGCTAATTTCTGAGCATTAGAGAGGGAGGTCACATCTGAATGATTAGGTTAATTCCTGAGACCCCTGCTCATATCATACAGCTCAATTAATTTAGCTATAATGGAAGTACATATACTACAAACATAATAACTGTCATAGTTCATCATGTAATTCATCTTACAGTTATCGGATTACTTGCCCTCCCTCAGAGACCTGGTTTATCCCCAGATAAACCTGCTTCTCCACAGTGGCAGGAGGGCCCTGCAGAGCCACTGGATCCCTTGCAGTGCAGGCAGTCTCAGTCACTCTCCCTGCAATCACCCCCTTGCAGCACCAACCCTTTGCTCTCCAGCAATGCTGACCTGCCTTATTGCCCTTTTCTCTCTCAAACATTCTCATATTTTCCCCAGGCAGCTTTTCCTGTTCAGAAAGAAAAGGAGTAAGAGTCCCCCCATCATAGGCACATGGGCAATCCTTTCCCTGCCCCACAAAACCTTCATGCTGCTGCAGTGATCCCTGAGAAGTGCCTCCTGTCCAACCAGTCAGTTACAAGCCAAGAATCTTGCTTCATATTTTGCAGAGCCCTCATTTTAGTGCTATTCTGTGCAGTGCCTAGATACCCAGTTTTTTACCATAGACTTTTCTATCTACAGATTATGTACAGCCACCAGAGCATGCTGATGAGTGTGCTGTTTGTTGCCTGATCCTTCCCTAGCTCAAGCTGCAGATGGACCAGTTTTGTTTTGCTATAACAGAGGCTTCACCCGTGCCTGCAGATCTGCATGGTGCCTGTTGAACTAGGCACATGGCACATGAACTTTCCACTCCAGAGGATTTTACTCTTTTTTTTCAGGGCAGCTACCTCAAAGATAACTCAATCACTACTCTGAACTCATAGACATTGCTACAATACTGCTGCTGAACAAAGGCAGGCTTTGATTTATGCAGTGGAAACAGAGTGGGTGGAAATGTCTTAGGATTTAACAGCCTGTCAGTTTTAAAGCTTATCCTCAGTCCCCATAAATTATGTTTGAATTAAAAGCCAGCTTGGAGCAGCAAAAAATAAATTGAGGTATTTCACGTGTGTGTGTGTCCCTATCCTTGTTCCATACTCCAGCCTTACATGGCACTCACATCTTTCAGAGGGATGCAGCATTTCCAAGCTTTCTTGTGAGAGCACATTGTACTCCCATTTTGGGTTTCTGAGACAATATTCTTGTGCTCCCATTTTGGATTTGTGAGACAGAAACAGAAACCACTGCAGTTCTTGTTTTTGCAGAATGAATTTGCTTCAAGCCAACAGTTTGTTTAATTAACCAAAGCTTTAACTGCTACACCTGCAAAGCACATCCTCATACGATTTCCCAACAAGCAGGAAAGAATCCAATAGGGAAATTAGTCTCCTTTTCCTCGCTTTCTTTTTCTGGTGCTTTTCAGTAACAATGCCAAAAATTTCTCTGCCCAAACAGTGAGTTTAGTGTGTTTGGCTTTGGGATGTGAATATTTTTACACAGCTTCTAATCTGCTGTTATTTAGTAACAGTTTTTATAATGTTATTTTCCTGCACTACTTGGAGATTGCAGACAGTTCACAAAGATTTTTGGCAACTTTTTGAGTGGCCTATTCTTTACTGTGTGCATTTGTGCTTGAAAAACTGAGAACAAATTGGGCTGGAGGACAGAAAGCCTTTAGGACTCTTGGCTATACAGAAAAGCTTGAAAATATGGGCTGATTTCATCTGAAAGATTCAAAAGCTAGAAGGAAATGAAGAGTCACATATATTGTATTTAACATTTTATCATTTGGAGTTGGGAATAGCTGAATTCATGAATTTTGCATAGTTGGAAGTGCTCTTGTTATAATCATAGCCTAAATCAAATGTAAGTAGAAATAATCAGATCTAGTTTGGGGAGATCATAGAAAAGAAAAAAAACAAAACCTCATGCTACTTGTAAATGTGCAAATGAAAGCTTTCCAAATGACCAGATGAGGGAGAGAGACAAAAGAATGACGCAAAACACTTTTAAATTGGGTCTGCAAATGGTTTGATCATATATTCCAGGCATGTCCTACCAAAGCAGCTACTATAAACCCTCGATACAAAAATAAAATGTACAGCACAGGTCTGCACATTTACTGCTGAAAAATCAGACACCTCTTATGATAAATACCTGCCTTTTCTGGAATAACATTCACTTCAAAGGCTAAACGAAAGAATTATTCAAAATAAAAACAACATCCTTAAATTTTCTGCAGCTCTGAGCTGTGTTTAGCTCTGCAGATACAGCGTGCCTGCAATCGTGCCACATACCTCAGGCTGTGGCTGTAAAACCTGAGCTTTCACCTCTGCACAACACTTCTCTAGTCTGATTTATTTATTTTGAACATAAAATAGCCTGTCAGTTGCAAAAATTAAGGGTATTGGAACACTCCTTTCACAATATTAATAAAAAACCCTTCAAGGATCTATAAGAGGACATGTTTGGGGTGCACTTCTTTATATGTTTTAACTGAATGGCTTTTATATGTGCTAATTAGTTCTATCACTATTTTAAGCTGAATGCTAAAATAGTTGCATGCTCACAAATGCTATATTTTTCATAATTGTCTCAGAAGAATATCATACAATAGTTCCACTATTGTGGACCTTCAGAAAACCCCATCAACAGACCAAAACAAAGAAAGAAAGAAACTGGTGTGAATCTGAACATAATCACAGTTCAGGCTGAGAGCTGTGAGACTCATGTCACTCACCTGGTGATCTTACAGATCTCGCAGCAGTGCAGGGTGGCTCAACCCTAAGAAGAACTGTTGTCCTACTATCCCAAACTGTTTCCTGGATGCTGCAGGATGTTAGATGACTACTATGCCTATCAGGTCTTGTTCTCAGCCCCCCTCACTTCCCTGTTCTCTTCCCAAGGGTGGTAGGACACCACACCAGCCTTTCCCCAGCACTGAAGTGGCCGTGGGGGGAGCAATGAGGAGTGGATTGACTCTGCAGGTGAAACTTCTTCCCTCTGTTGCTCATTTGTAAAATAATAAAGGAAAGCAGCGCTGTGCTCCCACAGGAGATGACCTGAGGAAAAATGGATTAATGGCCATTAAGGATTTGGGTACTGTGATGGGCACATCAGTACCCAACTGCCCACCCTGCTTATGGCTGCTTTAATCCTGCACACCAGTGAAAACAAGTCTCTTCTGCATCTGTTTCCTGTCTCCTTCCTCTGCAGCCCAATCCCAGCTCCCCTCCCCAAACCTTTGTGTCCCTGCTCCTTGTGCCTGCCCATGAGCTAGGTCGTTATGGAAATAACCTCAGCAGCACCTAATTCACACCATTTATAGTGTGAGGAAAGGGCTGCTTCACAACACTAGCATTTTTTAGTTTAAAAATGGCATTTCAGTTATTGCAAATGGGCAGTAAACTGATAACCATATTGCTTCTTCCATCTTACTACTTCCATCTTACTACTATCTGCCCCAAAGGCAGATAGCATTCTTGTTCTGCATTTAGAGATTTGATTTGTTAAATTATGTATCTTGAGGTCAAATTCTTGTGCTTTTTTTCAGTAATTAGCTATAATAACAACCTGAAATTCCACTTCCAAAAATAAGTTGATTATTGAATTTTCTGTATTACGTTAATAATTCAAATTTTTGTGAGAAGAAACTGCAACAGAGTTCTGGGACTTGATATTGCTGAATAAATAAATGTATAAATAAATGTATAAATAAATGTATAAATGTATAAATAAATAAATAAATAAATAAATAAATAAAATGTGTATTTGATCCGACTCTGGAGATTTTTCAGGTGCTGGCACGTGGTTGAACAGATACTAGATTCCTATAACTGTATATCCAAAAATAAATAGTGAAACATTCAAAGGCTCAAGGTGAAACATTTAAAAATAAATGTGAAACATTAAGACCATTCTTGGAGTGAAACAACAAGCCAAATTACATCTTAGCCTTCAGCAGCAGGACAGAGGTGTGTCATGCAGCTGCTATTGAAAATATCACAGGAGATTAGTGTCTTAGTTCTCTTAAAAAATGGAGATGCTCACAAAGTGAGAGAGGAATGTACTCCTTTGAATGCAAGGGCTTTGGAAAAAAAACAAAACAAGGCAAAAAACACAGACAAACAAATCCCCCCCAAAAAAACCAACAAAACAAAAGACAACAACCAAACCCCCCCCCAAAAAAAAATTTATATATATATATATATATACATATATATACATACACATCACAAACAAACAAAGAAAACCACCCCAAACCCCACCTTGTTTTATAAAAAAGGCATCTTCTAGATGATGCTGTATAAAATTTCCCAGATCCACACTTCAAATCTGGCCATGTGGTTCATCAGATAAAACCCCAATCACATCCCCATGCAGATGCCCAAAAGATAAAGGTCTTGTCCCTTTACCCACATTCAAGGCACCATGATATGACTGGCCAGTGCCTGAGCATCCAAGGGCATACTCAGAACCATCCTTCAGCCACTTCAGCAGGGTTGCTAAGACCAGTTCTTTACCTTTTTTCATTAGTCAAAGCTTATTCTGTTGTCATATCCATTTCTATAATGAGGAATTCATTTACCAGACTAGTTTGCAATGTTAAGGACCATGGATGGATTTACTTTCCTGTTTCTTACTGCATCAGAGGATTCTGGATTTGGGTTTACTTCTGCTGCCTTTTCTGCACATTAAATCCTTTTCAAGATGTCTCTTTTCCTTCCTCTGCAACTTTGACTTGCTTCCTTCTCCCAGCACAGCAGATGCCTCTTGATCCTTGCAGGCATTTGTGAGCTCCCTGGTCCTTTCTCTCTCCTTTTCACAGCCCTGGGGGCTGAAGGCCTCCCACCAGAAGGGCACATTAATGTACTTTCCTCACTCTGACCTGAGGCACTCCTTAAGGCCTGTAATTATAGAAGATATTGCCAACATCAGGAGACTCTGAAATGCCAGTTTGGCTTTGCTCATCTCTCTTCTGTCCTGGCATAAATCAGGGTTCAGATCTGAGCTCTGCTTTTCTTTTGAGTTTGTTGGTTTGTTTGTCAGTTTGCTGCTAGTTCTGAATTCTCATTCAGAGGTTGCAACAATTCTTTTTAAACTTCAGTGAAAGAGCTTCTCTGATTTTGGGAGCAGCTGGGTTCAATGGTTCAGAGTGGAGATCCAGATGTGAATCATCCTTTTTATGTTCTCTTATCTTGTGTTATTTACAGACCAGGTCTGCTACTCAGCCATGAAAGTGGAAGATAATGTTGGTGCATCATGGTAGTTTAGCTGCCAGCTGCAGAAAAGAAAGGACCCTGTGCCAACTGGTTTACTTGGGTCACTGCTTTTCAGGATCTTTAGCACAGTTAGCACTGTAGTTTCCTCTGCTGTAGCATCAAAATCTCATCAAAATGACTTGCTGAGGGCTCTGCAGCCTCTCCAGCAGGGGCAAGCCATGCACAGAAGGAGCGAAGGCCACACTGCACTCAGAGTTCAGCTGGACAAGACATGGGGACAACTGATGAGACAAATATTTGACAGCCAAGATACATTTTGGAATAGAAGACCAACGAGCTCATATTCCTTTTGCCATGGAGGGGGGCCATGGCAGTGGGAGCCTCTGTGTCTCCTGTTTCACAGCCAGCCATTACTGTTCCACACAGGGGGTGTGCAGCCTCACCCTGACACCCTGCATCCTTCCCTCCTGCAGCAAACCCTCATATCACCTGTATGACAGTCTGGTTTTGGAGGGATACATCCCATACTCAGTCAGGTTTTCTAAAAATGTGGATATTGTCCAAAATTATATGATTTGTAGGTGAGGAGAGTTCATCCCTTTATTTTATATGAAAGATCTCTAAGCTTTCAGTTATATCCCTAATAAAAGATGCTTGCCTCTTTTTTTGGTAGAGCAGACTCTGAGTCTTGGTTCTTCCAAATGCAAAAAAGTTATTCCAAGAAACTGTAATGTTAAGCTTGTTTTAGGGCAGATCAGCTCCATCTGTTTTCACTGATGTCCTGGAGAAAATAATTCACTGTTTTCCTGGCTTCAGAAAAAAAATCTCCAAACTTTTCCTGGACAGAAATATGTAATTGGAATATTGGGGTGAATATTGAAGCCGGCCCACTGGGGCTTTGAGCATGCTGCTCAAAGAGTGCCCTAAAGGGTGTGTTAAACCAAGAAGGACACATTCTGACCTGATGCAATTCAGTGTCTTTGCAGAAGTGTCCACCCCGAGCAGGTTAGCTGCGTGAAACATGAGTACCAAAATCCCTACTGGTGAAGGAGGAGCTTTTAGAAAAGCTCGGTAACCAAGCAATTATGTTTTAGCATCACCAGTCTGAGGCTGCTCAAGCTGGCAATGAAAGACATGGGAGGCAAACAGTGAAAGAAGAACGCAAGAACTGAAGCAGTGGGGGACTGAACTGCGGTCCCGGGGACAAACACGATGGCATTTTCACAAGTGCCACCAGAGGGCAATAAGAGGCAGAAAACGAGAGAACCTTGGCCTCGCTGGGGCTGGGCAACTCGCCTCCGGGCGTGGAAGGTTCTTTGGCTTGTCTTAAGAAAAAAATGTTCCTGTGATTTGACTTGCTCCCCCTGAATGGGAATGCGGGAGGACTTTATATGTTAACCCTTCGTAAAGATTTCTCTGCGTCTGGGCAGTGAACGGAGCGCACAGGTAGCGCAGAGCCCCTCCAGCCGCGGGCAGGGACCGCGGCTATCCCCGCGGCTCGCTCGGGAAACTCCGCTTCCTCCGGGACGGAGCATGTTCCTAATCCTGCTCGTCTGGGGCCACACACGACCTGCAACAAGCACAACCAGTTTTCTGAAGGTTTTGTTTCTGTATTTGTTTGGTTAGGTTTAATTCATTCCCAGGAAAAGTTGGTTGGATGGCTGTTGCGGGGACTGAGGCTGCAGGGGGAACCAGACTCAACCTCAGGGACACAGGGCAGATGTGTCTGTGGACCTGTGGACCTGTGACGATTTTCCACGCCAGGAAGGAGGCCATCACCTCCTCACATCCCTGCATCCCCCACACTTTCACATCTCCACACTCCCCTGCCTGAGCACAGCAGCCCAGACCCTCCCTTCCCTGATGGAACGCATCTGTTCCAGCCGGTCTTTCCCCCATTGCTCAGCAGCAGACACTCCCCTCAATGAGTGACTTGGGAGCAGTGATTCCATCATTTCTCACCATGGAACCCAACAGTGACAATAGCAAATATTGCTTTTACATCACCTTTTTTTTTTTTTCCTTTCCTAGAAGTTTAAAAGTAGCAAGTAAACTAAGAGATAGATTTTCTGGAGTACAGCTAAGCAGACTGTTCCATTTCCTATGCTTTTCTTTGAGGAGGGGGCAGGGGAACAAATAACTTACTCTTAAAATAAAATAATTTAGAAGCAACAGATGTGGATTTGTGAAGTCACACTGAGATTTTCTTTGAATCAAGGGGAGACTGGGATCTGGATCCTCCCCCCTCACTGGGGAGTGTCCTCACCCTCTCAATGATAAAATAATCTCATTACCTAGTCTGTAAAGCTGAACTTATGTCAGCAAGACTCAGAGGATCCACCCAAGAATATTATCACAACTGAAAATCAGGATATATTTCTGGAGGGAGGGACAGATTCAGATATTCTGAAGCAGAGGAATGAGTTGTCTCCCACACTTCATGACAGTCACATTTTTTTGTTTAATTGCCTTTCAATATCAGTATTCAACAAATTAATATGTCTCTCCAACTCAAAGCATTTCTTCCATTCTCCTCCATTTTTAATTTTGCTTTTGCTTATTAAAAAAAAAAAAAAAAAAGAGAGAGAGAGAAAAGTAAACGAAGTATTTGAAAACAGCTTAGCCAAATTTTTCTCACAACTGGCAGCTAAATCAAAACAATCCATGAGCTGCAAAACCATTATCTAGACTTTTTAACCCCATACTGAAAGGTGTCAAACAAGAATGTTTGAAAATAGTAGATTCCTTGTTTGTGGGCAAAAAGTATACACACATAAATTCTAGCACAGAGATGGAAAGAATAGTTTAGCCTATGCAGAAGATAGAGGGAAGTGGTCAGGAAGAGAATTGCCTCTTTGTGTATGGCTGGTGCACCAAGTGGAAAGGTCAAGCCACACTCCCTTTCTATGGAATATGTATAGAGTTCCTTGGTGCACTGAGCCCTTGTGTTATGTTGGAGGGGAAAAAATACTGATTTTAACCAAGAACGTATGGAAAAAAATTACCTTCTTATTTCAAGTGCTGTTCAAACGCATTTGATATCTCAATCCATCTAAAAGTTACTGTTTCTCCTTGCACTGGACACTGGCATCAGGAGGGGACCTGGGGATGGGAGTAGCCTGTCCCTCAGCGTGGTGGCCTCTGGCTTTGGTGCCACATGCTGTGGTGCCAGCTCTGGATGGCCAAGCAAGCCCTGGGAAGAGCACACCTGTGCACAGTGGGATGCCCTCCTCCCTCCCTCCTTTCCAGAGTCACTGTCCCTGATGCCGGTGGGATTCTCCCTGCTGGCTTCACCAGCAGCTGGACAGGGGCAGGGTAACATCCTGTCCAGGTAGGGGTTGCTGTTTAAAAGATCTGCTAAAAATAGCAAAAATACCCTATGAAAGTGTTTCCAGTTTTCAGGTGTTCCATTCTCACTCGAAGGACAGGCCTTTAGTGGCAGAGAGGGTGTCAAAGAATGGTCATTAAAGTCACGGTCGTTCTCTCCGCATTCAGGGCCATTTGGGAGCCGAAGTAATTGTGTCTCTCAAAGATGAGCCCGTAATATGTGAGTCCACTCAGCTACTTCTATGCTAGCAGAGCAACCCTTAATGAGCCCTTTTAAATGCCACAAAGAGGCACAAGAACACATTACTGCAAAAAGAGATCAAGTCCATGATTTCTTAGCAATTCCTAATGATGTAATTCTTTTGCTTTGCAGCACTAATACTACTGGGTTGTTTGGCTGGAGTCACTTAGGAAACTTGAAAAAACTTTGGAAAACAGCACTGTGGAAATTAGAGGTTTCTCTCATATCTGTGAGGATAATATATTCACAGCCAAATTAGTTGCTGTGGAGTTAAAATCATGTCCATAAAATATAAGGGGTGGAGAATGGGGACATTTTGGAACAAGAAAAAAAAATGGTATTTGGAAACTTTTAAAATAGAAACCCTATAGAAAACAGGTCACCTGGGACACAGAAAGGATATCCTCATTTTTCATCGTTAGAAAGAAACAAGACTGTAATAAAAAACACATTCCAGAATACTGATCTGTTTATTCACTATAGATGGTCTGAATTAGCAATGGGTTAGGAAACATAGACGCACAAAGATAAAAAAATAAGGGTACATAAGACTGGGTTTTTCCTTTTAGACTTCCATATCCAAACATGGACAAGTTTTTAATCCAATGATGCATGGTCTTCTCTTTGGTGGAGTGAGGTAGTTAAACAGCCCTCAGCCTTAGGTGGGAACAGGGCATGGCTGTGATGGTCTTTGCAGCTTTCTGGGCTTGTTACCACTCCAACTTCTGCTGTGTTCCACGATTTTCCAAATTCCTTGCTGTTCTTCATATTACATTTGTACCTTCATTTCCAAGTGGTGAAGGCTGAGCTGGGGGCCTGGGTAAGGACAGAGCGGGGAGGACCCAGCCTCTGGCAGTGTCCCATCCCTGGGCAGTGAAGCTGCAGAGAGCCTTTGTTCCTGGCAGCAGCAAGGAAAATGCTAGCATTCCTCTGCTCTCGTCCCTGCTCCTTTTTCCATAAACACCATTTGACCACACCTATGGACTCTTGTTCCCTTGGCCTGGCTGAAACCACATCACTCCACCAGCCACTTTTGGGCTGCTCCCCACTGCTGTTTCAGCACCTTCTGTCCATCTGCACCACGCTTTGCTTTACCCAAGCACCCAGTTTTGCCATGAGAGCAGTGGGGTAGGAAGGAGCAGAATTTCCAAGACCTTTCTCCCCGTTAAGTGCTCCAGCAGCCAGGCTGGGCAGCCTTCATCTCTCCCACAGAGAGGGATGCTGAGCCACAGAACCATGGGAGGTGGCTGTAAGATTGAAGTATCTTCTGCCTGAGGCACTCCAATAAAAGCCTAGAATGGAGACTAGTAGATTCTAGTCTCTGTTTCTTTAATTCAATAAAATATATCCTTCAAACCTAAATCAAACCTCATTACCCAGGAAACTTTGTGCACTCACTGTCTCAGCAACTAGTTGCAGTATCACTGCACTATCACTCCATCCAGCCACATTCCTGAAAACTGGACTTGAACTGGACTGAAACATGAACTGCAGTATTTTGTACAGCCCAGCACAGGCCACTATCATTTGCTCTGGGCTGGGCAGCCTGCAGAGAAGAGGGTGGTGATGCCAGGGGGTTGCAACAAATTCAGCAACCCAGGTCCAGCATGCTGCCTGACACGGGTGGGGGCATCCCTAGAGCATCCTGTTGCAGGGAGTCACTCCATCCCTACTCTGTCACAGCCCTTTTCACCACCTTTGATGCACTCTGAGTCCTCCAGTGACTCTTTCAGCTTGTTAATTAGGCAGGTGAAAGATCTAACTTCATGCTGGGCATGGCAGGTTAATAGGCTCCCACCAGAGTGGTGTCCAGCAAATGGGAGGGCCAGCAGCAGGAGCACACAGCTGAGCAGGACAGGGTGCTGCTGAGGGGAAGACGCCCTGTTTTGGCAGCAGGGAACTGCCAGATAGGTCAGTCTGTCTTTTGGATTGTACCCAGTGATAGCTGGTTCCCCCATGCCTGCGTATTTGAAAACCATATGTGCATGACCCTTCACGACCTGATCCCCAGTCTTCTGTTAGTAACAATACTCAGTTGCATGAAGGTAGCAGTAAGTCTCCACCATGGCAGCACTCCTTGAGGATTTAAGATAAGCATTAAAACCTTCAGCTGTGCCTGTTGAAGTTGCTAACTTGAATTTCTGGTCTTTCTGGTACATCTCTGAATGCATGACAGACAGATTTTTCTGCTAACCAAAAATAAATGTTCCAGCTTTTTAAGATAAATTGCTCATTCTGGTGACTGCTGTTATGCTACCTCAGCAGCTTTAAGTAGTCAAGCTAATTGTGACAGCAGTGATTTGTTTGTTCTGAATCAGAAGTTTCATTACGGAAAGTTACTGGCTATATTTTGTAACCATTAGTGTCAGAGAACTGGTATAGGTCAGGAAATGCGTAGAGCCAGCAGTCTACTCACTTGGAAAGGTATCTGTAGACAATAAAGTTTTATGAACAGAAGTTTAATGGCATGGATCTTTCCAGACTTTCCAAAGAGGCTGAGCATAAATGATTTTTAATGCTGAATCCTTTTAGTTAAGTATCTGCTGGTAGCACAGGCTGCATCCTGCTCCACTGCAGTACAATGGGGCCATCTGTAATTAATGAACCTTCAACCTTTCTGCATTAGTTTTGTCTAAGCTTTGGGGGAAGGTGTCAATTAAAAATTAAAAGAATCCTCTTTGCATTAAATTAAAGAGCATTTAAAAAAGAAATGCCACCCTCTGGTAGCAGTTCAGAGCCAGAAGGATAGTCTATCAGCCACCCAGAGAAGGAACAGCAGAAATGAATATACATGTGTATCCATATGTAGTGCTCGGTTTTCTTGAAAAATTGCCATTTTATCCTGGAGTAACCCTCAAATCATTTGCAGGAGGGTGTCAGATAATGCTTTCTTCAAACCCAAGCCAGCTGTATGTGCAGCCAGGGAGAGCCATATGGTGCCTCGTGTGCAAGGCTGATATTTGCTGGGTTCTGAAGATAGTTCTAAAGTCTGTCTCATGGCATGAGCCCTGAGCTGCACTTGGCAGCTGCCCTTTCTGCCTGGGAGATTCATGGATCAAGGGACACAGTGGATGGGTTGGAAGGCAGCATGTTTTCTGTATTATGTAGAAAAGCTGTCCCTCTTCAGGTAGGAGACTTTTTCAGTTTTGCCATTCATACAAACCACTCTCAGCAAATAAAATAAATGTACATTTTTCTAATGCTTTTGTCTTCCTGGTTACACACTTCATTAATTCAGTACGATTCCTGTCCTTCTTGGAGGTATGCACCCTTTTCTTTTCCAATTTTTTTTTCTGTAGTGACTAAGTGCTAGAACTTAATCATGAGTTTTGAGTAACTGTGCTGAGACTCATCTAAACGCTGTATTTCTGTCTGGACAGGTCTGCCAACATTTCAGCATAAATATTTTTGCATGTACACTTAAAAATTCACTTTTTTGGTGTTTGAATTTCTTTTACAGTGAGGTTTGTTCACATGTGCTCAAGGGTGATAGAGTTTGAAACACTTTCATAAACCCCATTTTTGAGAGGTTTGAGAGGCTGACGTTCTCTGCACTTCCTTTACTTTTGAAGGGCTCCCTCCTTGTAAAATATTGTTAGAATAGATGCATCCCTCCATCCCTCCATGGACTTGACACCTTTGTTACATAGCATTTGTCCAGGAGAGTTATATGCAGATAAGCATGAGAGAGTTCAAGTCTACACCTCGTACTGCTCAGGAGGGTGCCTGACCATCAGGTTATGCCCAAAGGACATTTTCTACCCATCTGTGTCATGCCACAGTGCAGAAGTTGTGGATTCAAGGGTCACTGAGTGAATGGAAGCTTTGTTTGCTTTTTAGCCCTGTGCTCAGTGTCCTTGTTTGGAAAAGGCATCTCTTCATTCCCACTTGTGCTTCTGGGGCTGCCTTGGTACCCATTCCTAGTACTAGCAATGTTAGTGTTAAAATAAACACAGGACTGACCCCTGCATTTGTTTAGGAGTTTGGAGCTGGAAATGCGGCAAATCTGAACAGGTACATGGCACAGCAGAGTGGGCATACTCTGAGAAACTTGCCTGACAGCTGTGATTAAATTCCTAACTCTGTATCAGCTTGTTTATCTCTTTTCCCCTATTCATATTCCTGGGAAAAAATCATAGGTTAGAGGAGGGAAAATGATAGGTTAGAGACAAGGAAAATACGGAGTTTGGTTTTAGCTGTGTTAAATTAAAGGAATTGGCAAGATAGTTGGAAAGAAACTGTAGAGACCAACAGTAGAAGTTAGATGACTGTGAGAAACAGGAATATTAACTGCTTTGTACAGGGGTGATGGGGTCACATAAGATTATTATTTTCCCCAAAAAGGATTTATCAAAATATTGTAATATCATCATAATTTGTCAGCAATTGTGAAGCCCAGGCACTTCAGCCAACTTTTCAAATTTTACATAATCGTCAACGTCTATGGGAAATACAATGAAATATGCCCTGTTCTTAATTGGTTCCTTTTGCACCATATTTTTCACACAGACTTGGCTGTTGGCCTTTCTTTGCTAAGTGAGGATTTCAACAAGTGAAGAAGATGGATGGCCAAACCAATCAACTCCAGAATTTGAAAAGGTCAAAGCACTCAGAGAGCACACTGTAGACTGTTTCCAGATAGCCCAAGCATAATGAGTCAGATAACTTTCTCTTAGAACAAACAAAATAAGGAAACTAGAAGTAGTTCAAGATGGTAAAGTTTTCTTTATGACTTGAAGACCACCATGAATAGCACTGTGGAGTACAAAATAGGATAAAAACTCCTTTCCTGATCTATCCAGTTGATATAGAAGAGAACAAAACTAAATAGTTTGTATTTGCAATGATGAATGGATTTGTGTCAACATTTAAAGTAAATTAAGACTGTGCAAGCAGAGAGATGTTGTTAATTTTTGTGCATGGTTACGATTTTCTTCTTTGTAAGGGTTTTAAATGAGAGGCTTGTAGAAACATGACCTCTGTGTGCACCCTTAGGTCCTGGGCAATGGACACAGCTAAGCAAAAGGAACACAGGAGGGCTGCCACGGTCTCTCTTTGTGGTCTTCAACGCCAACAGCTCTAAATTGCAATACCTGAATTAAAGCCTAAGATTAAATGTTTTGGTGGGTAGTGCTTGGGGATTCCTGCCTGCAGAGTGCCAGTAGCAGCAGGGAACTCCACTGGTGTCAGCAGAGCATAGATGAGAACCCTGGTAATGGCAGAGGTGCCTGCCTGCTGGCAACCTAGGGCCAGCTGACCCTGCCTTCTCACCTGGACAAACTCAGTGCACCTGGAAAGGGAAAACTGTTCAGAATGATCAGAGGAAGTATTTGGTTGCCAAGTCCTCCAAAATCAGCATGTGTGCTAATTTTTAATGGGTTTCTGTTACTTTCAGGCTTATCTTTAGTTGCTGCTCTACTGCACTTGGCAGGAGAGAAACAAATACAAGCCATTATTATTGCACTATCTTGAATACCAAGCATGTTTTCATTCCATCTAGCTAACATGAGTAGAAGATAAACTGGCAGCTTATTCCCTCTTTATTTACCAAAACAAAGGAGAATGATAAGTGGAGACCTCATGCAGAGGAAGCTGTGGTGGCTCTGGTGGGTACATCTGTATAACCACATATGAGACAAAGACAATAATACTGCTCTGAATGGGAGATGTGAATGACATCTGTGACAGATGTGTATTCTATTTCTATTTATATCTTGAACAGTTTGTGGAGATTCTGGAGAAATATAACCCTGGGTATTTAATGAAACATCTCTAATCTTGTCAAAGAGCTTCACCTCAGCCCATGTGAGATCCTAACTCCCACTCAAGTAATGTGGAAGTAGACCTTGTAACTTTCAGGAAGAATCTGTGCCCAGTGATATTACCCTGGCACTTTCTGAGAAACACAGATGTCCAGCTTTGGGAGAAGAAATACTTGGATCTGCATTTGATACAAAAGCCACTCCCTCTCCTTTGGGAAAACAGACTATAGGACAGAAAATTAATTAGAAGATCTATACAAAGCATTGCTTTTTGCAGGTATTGTCAGCTTACAATAGCCCCCACTCATTTCAGGAGCCTTTTAAATCTCACTGGCTTTCAGTGATGGACTGAGGTGTCAAAACACCTTTGCAAGTCTGGGCTCTCATATTTAGGATTCCTGCTGGAAAAGTGTGGTTGAAGGCAAAAGGGAGGGGAGATGGGGTGGAAAAATGCTTATCATGTGGAGGTGTAGGCATGTGAAGTGAAACTTTAACTACAATTTTAATTGCAAATATATAGTGGAAGCAATGGAGCTGTAATGCTCTGCCCCATTAAGACTCCAAGCCCTAACACTGGGATGATCTGACTCACTGGAGGGTGGGAAATTTAATGTGCTGTACTGCTCCCTACAAACAACATTTGATTTCAAAACAGTAAGTATATCAGAGTTGTTCCAAGCTGTTCCAAGCAGATAAGATTTAAACCCAGCATGCTAGCTTTACATTGGTGACTAATGTTTGAATGGAGGTGCACAGCAGAGGTATCTTTAGGTAGGCAATCTCACTGGGTAAATGAGATTTGGACTGTGTTTTCTAGCAAATTTAGACTTGGAATAAATTACACATTTTTTAAAAATTATGGGTCCTGTTGGAAATGCACTTTGCATCTCACATGGGTAAAAAAATGCATGTGTAGTTAATCCATTAGTCCTTAGCTGCCTCCCTGAGGTGTGCAGCCCCAGCACCCACAGTCATCTGGCCATGGGTTGTTCCCATGGATCCATCCCCATCCTTCAGCCATTCACTGAATAGGCATCTCCAGATGGATGCACCAACTGAGAATCAGAGAATGGTCTGGCTTGGAAGGGACTTAAAGATCATCTAATTCAAATCCCTGCCATGGGGAGGGATGCCACCCACTGGACCAGGTTGCTCAGAGCTCCATACAGCTTGGTCTTGAACACCTCCAGGGATGGGGCATCCACAGCTTCTCTGGGTAACCTGTCCCAATGTCCCAACACCCTTCCAGTAAAGAATTTCTCCCTAATATAGTATCTAAACCTACTCTCTGTCAGTTTAAAGCCATTGTTCCTTGTCTTATCACAACATATCTTGTAGAAAGTCCTTACCCAGCTCTCTTGTAGGCCTCTTTAGGCACTGGAAGGTGCTACATGGTTTCCCTGAACTCTTCTGTGTGCTGAGCGACCTCAACTCACTCAGCCTGCCTTCATAGTGGAAATGCTCCAACCCTCTGATCAGCTGTAGCCTCCTCTGGACTCATCTCCTTTACATGTTGTGGGCCCTGGAGCTGGATGCAGAGCTCCAGGTGGGGTTTCACAAAAGCAGAGCAGAGAGAGGGACAGAATCACTGCCCTTGACCTGCTGGTCATGCTGATTTCTGGGCTGCAAAGGCACATTGCCAGGCCATACTGAGTTTCTCATCAATCCAAAAGCAGCACCCCTTAAAATGGATCAGAACTCATCATGAAAGGAGCACCCCTCAAAAGCAGCTCTCCCATCTCTTCCTCTTCCATGGAGCTGGAAAAGCTGGGAGCTAGTGACCAAAAAAACTCAAACCGAACTGAAAGAAACAAACAACAACAATAAAAAATTCCCCCAATGATCACCCATCAAACTAAGCTTCCAGATGTGTTTTGAAATCTTATTTCTACATAAAAACCAATTCATCTTCTCATTTGGGGCCAGTGGATAATGACTTATTTTTGTTTACCTGGATGAAGCCAGTCTTTTGTATGAAGGGACAACTAGGCTTCTGGGGTTTAGCAGCTTTGTGACTTCCTAGAGTGCACTGTGCCATTTATACCTGCTCATTGTCTCAGCACTGGGGCAAAATTAACCCTGAGCCTTTACACCCACATATTGAACTGAGCACTAAATGAAGGTGGATGCATTCAGCCATAGCACAGGAAAATCCCAAATCCCAGCATCAAAGGATACTTCTCTTTTTAATGCCACAACATCATAATTCCTTCCTGTCAACAAAACAACTTCTTAGTGGTTCACAGATGAAGGATTTTGTTTGATTGTTGGTTCAGATACTTGTGTTGGAAACATCCATTATACATATTAAAACCTGCTGCATCTTAAAATGTTTTGTTCAGAGAAGGGACTTAAAGATGTAACCAGGAAAAATTATCAGCTGCTTGCCACATGAGAGGATTAAGGACCACAATTTGTCAAGAGTGTCACAACTATATTCCTTAGAGCACATGTAATCTCATGCAACTCTTAAAAACATTCATGTGTTTTGTCTTCACGATGCAACAATCTGTTATGGAACAAATCTCCACACACACAGGACCATAGGAAGACTTGCACCCAACAGGTGAGCGAAGAGGCATCTTTTTTTTTTTTTTTTTCCATTGATATTTACCCAAGATGAATTATTTCTTTTTTCCTAGCCCTCTGTTGGTGATTCCGTTGTACTTGTGAGGCCATGAATGCCAAGTTACCATTCCTGGTTCAGCTGCTGCAGCAGGAAGCTCAATCCTACCTCAGCTGTCTCTAGACAAAGCCAAAAGCAAGAAAATCAGTGTTCTGGTGAAGTGCTAAAATGCAAAATAGTTGCCAAGAATTGTAAATTTAGAGGAATTAAAAATTAGCTTATCACAACCACCAGTGAACAACCCTATAAAAATAAAATCTTCCAAAAAAATTGAACCTGTGTTTTCTATTGAACACTTAATCCTCCAGGGCTTGCAGAGCACTTTGCAATTTCTCCTTCAATTTTATCCCTGTCTCCTTCCTCCAGTTTGGAAAGTCTGGTAAACAAATGAAATGGATTAAGCTTCTCCCTTTTAAGACTTTTGCTATGTTGGAGCTCACATCCCTGACCCTCTGACAAAGCTTTAACTGCATCTTCACCCTTAAGCCTCCTTCCCTATAATCTAAGAGTGGAACTTGAAGCTGGTTCTTAAACTTGGTGTTGTGGACCACAGAAGACTATTCAGGTTGTCTTAGTGGGCATAAAATGTTAACATCTTAAAAGAAATATTTGATTTTAATTGTCGTTGCTATAAAATTAGTGTGATTAATGTTATTTACTACTTCGCCAATGGCTATTCAGCCTTAGTCACACTCCTGTGAGGCAAGTAAGTAAATGGCATTGTGGAAGACTCCCAGCCCAGATCTACGTATGACTCAGTGGCAAAACTCAAGTTCATAATTCCCACCAGAATTCTCCACAGACCGTTAGAAAACATGGGTTGTTTTTTTTCCAATGTGGTGGGCAACATCCTTTGCTTCCCCCAGAAAGACTCACTGGGAAGAGGAAGCACCATCTCATGCTTCCCTAAACAGAATCAGAAAGAGATCAACTGTGCAAAAGAGGACAATAATCTTTGGGTAATTTTTAAAACTTCTGGGTAATCTTTAAAACTTCTGTTTGATTTCCACAAGGATGCAGGGCCAAGTTTCCAGAGGTGTCAGTACCTAAAAAGACATGCTTAATGCATGATCACTAAGTGAAAATTAAGATACAAAACAGGAATATTGAAGTGACATGATAAGATGTTATTTCTACTTTCACTATTGCTCACCAGTAACTCAGTTCACCAGCAGATCTATAGAGCAAAATAAAAATACTCTGATAGAAATACTTTGGGGAAAAATTGAGACTTGTAAAATCATATATTGAAGTTTTCATAGTACCATATGATTTTGTAACAGAGTTTTCTACATACTGGTTATTACCATTTAGCACTGGAATGAAAATCCATTAGAAGAAAAGAAAAAAAGGGTTGGTTTCCCCCAAACTCTCTATCCCAGAACTGGGCAGTATTTTATCTACATTTTTGAATGCACAGGACTCTGTTTTTCAATTGCTTATTTAAAATACTAAATACTTAATATTTCAGTGCCATGGAAACTAGGGCATTCAAACAAACAAGATCTTTCTTAGCTATGTCACATGGCATTCCAACGTTGACTTGTTTTTTCACAGAAAATTCATTTCCTCTTTTAGTGGCATGAAACACCTTTGAAAATTTCAGTCTAATGTTTCCCTCTTCACTTTCATTTGTTTTACAAGAAAATATGTCTTACAAAACCAAAGTCACTTACTAACAACCTCAATAAGCCTCATGTCACCTTAGCATCAGCAGGTCAGTTGGATGCATTTCCAAAGGTCCTGGAAGATTCAGAGCACAGCCTAAGGTAGACTTTTCAGGACCCTCATTTCTTAACCAGAAGTTTGTTATGATAACCATGGAGAAACTCAAGAGACTGAAATTTCCCAAATCACAGTGTTTTATCATTTGTCTATTTGTTTGCTTACTTTTAGCTACTCTGCAGAGAGAACTCATATTTGCAAAAGGGGACCTTTTCTGTAAGTTCATAAATGTACACTATGTGGGTCAACCATAACTGGTTGAAATAAATTCCTTGCAAAGAGGAGGAATTCGACATGGGCATAGGCAACTCTTCTATATTGACAGTGCCTCAGAAGGTAGGATCATTGCCAGGAGTGTATTTTGAAACTATCCAAAGCAACAAGTTTTAAACTCTTCAAAACCACAAAGTTTGTAGTTGTGCTCAGCCATGACCCTCAGCTTGGGTGTCCCAGCCACCCTGTGATAGGGGCACTCTGAATTACACTGTAGAGGAAGCCCTGGAGGGAGCTCCTGACCTGTGCCCAAAGCCTCAAAACCAAGGACTGGTGACCTGTGGCCAATGTGGGGACCAGGTTCCTTCAGGAGCTCTGAGCACTTATGTATTTGAGGCTTTCACTTCTTCCTGCATTTTGAGGCAGATGCTGCTCCTCCCAAATCCCATGCTGAGGGGACTACATGCCAAAAGCAACTTGTTTTTTTCCTCTTCCCTGTGCTTTTACCAAGAAGGAGACAGCTTAGCCTATGATGCTTTCCCAAGATGATATAACATTACCTCGGGGAGAATATGCCCCCAGTCTTGTTAGGACTCTGTCACACCACATCAGTCTGAAGCACAGGCTTTCTCCTTGCTCCACGGTATAAAACAAGTTCCTTCCAACAAGAGTTTTACAGCAAGCTTGCAGTTGCTTTAAATTAGAAAAGTTGGCAGGTGGCCAAGGAAAGGAGCAGCAGCTTGTTCAGCTGAGACAGACGGAAAACTCTGTAAGAGTATCAAGCCTCAGATAGGTTTTCACAAAGTAGCTTTTTGTTTTTGTCATCCCAGCATTTAAATTTGTTTTAAGGGATTTTGAATCAAAAATTACCTCCTGGCTTGAATCTTCAACTCTTACACTACCCAAACAGAGCACAATGCTTTCCCTGAAAAATCAGATGTCATCTACTCAACTGTGAAGGTAAGTTGTAAGTGATTCTACTTTCCTGAACTGATTTCTCTGAAATGTATTTGAAGAAAGGACTGTAATAGAAAGATCTTTCAGAAAAATGTATAATTTTTTCTGAGATACATGTGATTCTGTTAGAAATAGACTGTTGTGGTGTCTTGGTGAAATCTGCTTACGTATCTTCTCTTGTAAGAGGTGAGTAATAAACTTGGACATTTATGCACAAAACATCCACATCAGAAAGTTAGCAGATAAATTGTTTAAAAATCAAGCATATAATGTTCTGGGGGGGAAAAAATGTTTTAAAAGTCTACCTTTCAGAGGGTTCAGGGTGATTAAATTACGTAAAACATTTATTATTTTTCTCTATCTAGCATTAATCTTGCATTCCACCAACCCAGACCAGAGATTATTTGGGTTTTTTTCGCTCATGAATGATTCCATCATCATTCCAAATCTTCACTCTAAGCGTAGTTGCTATGGTTTCATAGAAACTTGTTTTGCAAAAAAAAAAAAAAAATGTCTGTAAGTACCAAATAAACTGTTTTGCTTCAGGCTTGCACTATTGCAAAGTTAAGCTCCTTCATTTAACTTATTAAACTCTCACAAATATATCCATTTGTTATTTTGCTGCTGTGTTTCTTCTGCTTGGTTGGGTTTTTTTTCCAGGTCATTTTACTTTTTGTGTTTCCACTACTACCAGCAATGTGCTTTGTGCCTAAGAGTAGGCTGGTGAGAGACTGTGTGTTGTTAAACACAAATGAAATGCTGAGTGTAAGTGATTAATCACAACCTTGGTCTGGGTAGGTGAGAGTAGAAGTGGATTAGCAGTTTCAAGCTCCCTATTTTCCGCTGGGTCTCTGGTTAGCATTACCCAGGCAAGGCTGAGGCAAGCATTGCCTGCTGCCCAAAATCTGATAGTCACGGGGGAGCTAATTCCTCTAAGCCACTCATTTCCAAGGAAATGATGAAGCTTTTCAGGCTGAAGCTTTAGGAAAATATGGGTGTGAGCACAGCATTACCCACAGCCCTTGGAGCTGTACAAGCAATGGAAATGCAGTAACAGGAACCTGCTTCAGAAATCACACGGCTATTATGTTTTATAGCATGTTGCATTTAAGAAGGAGAAAATCCCCTCTTCCTGTAGTGCCTGTCCCATTTTTCCTGACTTGGGACACCTTCAGCTGTGCTACTGGAGCAAATTTACCCTGGTGAGAATGGAGGGCTGCCAATGCCCCTAATGCTGTGTTCCCATGGATCACACTGTAAGAAATGTACTTAAGAGTAGAGAAAGACAGAGCAAGGAGGGCAGGAAAAGGAGTGCAGAAAAGCAAAACTGGAAGTGGAGAAGCTGATATGCCTGCCACTGTCATGGAAGAAATGCTAAAATCCTGTTGAAGCCCCTGTGTTAAGTTTATGCCAAATGGGAAGCTCACCATCACCATCCTTGCTGAAATCTGGAGAAGTGGAGCTAGGAACATCTCATGGGTGAGGACTACAGGGTGTAGAGATTGGGAATTGCACTGACTCTCTCAGTGCTTGCCTATTCCTTGTCTTTCCTCTACAATACCCCACCAATCTGATGAGTAGGTGGGAGTAAGGGTGGTAAAGGCTGCTCCATGTTGCTTATTGATGCTGGAGACAGGAGGGTTTCTGAAAGGGAATATCTCAGCCAAAGGGATTGCTTCTGGCTCTGCAGCAATGACAGGGAAAGATGCAAACAAAGAAGGCAGTGTTTTGTTATTTCATCCCCTTCATCATCTCCACACTTCACTGTTGCCCTTATCCATGGTTCAGTCACTGTGACAAAGTGAGGAGGTAGATGGAAATCCACATTTCTGAGGGCTGGGTTTCAGTGCCTGCAGGAGAAGTTCTTCTATCCCATTCACAGAACTAACTTATATCCTTAATTGTCTGTGACATGCCCATTCACAAGTCTATCCCATGCACTCATAAGCCTGATTTTCCAAGTCCTTAAACAGATGCTGTATGAACATTACATATACTGTCATTGCATGATCAAATACCATCCCTGTTACCAAGGGATCACATTGCAAATGATGAAACTAAAATTTAGATTCACCAGAAAAACTTAACCTAACAGGGAAGCAAAAATCCTAAGACTTCAACTTTTACACAAATCATGGTCATTAAAAAAGTGTTTCTGATTCAGAGACATTGCTTGTCACAGATACAACACAGGTCAAAGTCCATTCTCACCGCACAAGTGGATTCTGTGTTAGTCAAAAGGACAGCAAAGTGATTATGTGATTGCCTTGGCAGAGAAATCTAGAGTGTTTTCAGGCTCATCTTCATGGTCCTACCTGGGAAACAAAGGCTGCAAATGAGAAAACCACTGGGCAGATTTATATTTTAGTTACAGATATCGGGCTGCAACTGTCAGCAAAGGGTATTTATTTCTGCTCCCAGTCTCTCTAAAGTAAAAGGTGCACATCACATCTCTGCATTTCTGTTGGGCTGAAGAAGGAATTTAGATTACTCTGATTTCCCAAAGCTGAAATAAACAGTTTGTGTTCTTCATAAATTAGGATTCAGTTTTCATTTTTGGAAAAGCAGTATGAAACTATTCTTGGTTGTCTACCCTCAAGACTCACCTGATGTTCAATGCAGATGGGAGAGTGCAACGTGATGAAAGCAGAACAGCAAAGCATCTGATTCAAGTCTTCAGAGATACTTTACAGTTTCACTAAACCTTAGAGCAGAAATAGGGCCATATGACCAAAGAGTCTACACATTTCTGTGAGATTTAGGTGTTGGGAAGAACAGTGCTGTTTAGTATAAAATTAAGTCTTATCACAGTGGATAATGAGGACTTCTTTTAAAGGGGAAGAATAGGCTATGAATAATGGGAAAACATATCCTGGCATATGAGAAGTATACAGTTATAAAATAATCCAGAGGGAAAGAAGGGAAAAGTCTCACTGGTTGGGATGTTTTACTTACTCTGGGCAAACTTAGCAGAAATCTGTGGGAAGCAATCTTTCCTAGGCTGAGAGATATGATAGTCCATATGTTGTGCTGGCTTAAATGTATTGGCTCATCTTCAGTCTATCTGCTGTATTTGTCTTCCTCAACCATGCGAGTATCACGTCTCAGACCCACATGGGGTGCAGCCTACAGAAGTGGAGGCCAAATCTCAAAAATTTAATGGAGATAGTTGATTATGTTTGGACATCATCAGGCCACCCATCCTATTTTCAACTCACATTCTCCCCTTCTCTTTTGGAGAGACCCCAAACCCAAAATTAGACATCCTGCAACAAACAGGAACATCTCCTTGGCAGGAGTCCAAGGTTAAAGTTAAAGGAAGGGATAAGGAAGGTTTAAGGAAAGGAACTAATCAGTTAAGTGGATGGGTTTTTTGGATATATTGTTATTCATGCACTCTGTTTTATTTCTTTTTCTTTTTTTTCCCCCCTACATTCTTCAATAAAGATATTTTTCTTTCAGGAAAACATGAGAGTGGGGAGAGCATTAATAGCTGTGGTGGGACCTGAAATGTAGTTTAAAAAATGTGCAATAAAAACAGGGAGTGACATTGCTATAAAACCAAGGAGAGCTGGAAGGGCAGAGCTGAAGAGATGAGTATCCAGCCTGCTCACCCCACCTCTTCCCATTGGTCTGATGGGCCTCGTGACTGGATTCAGGCCAGCGTAGGAGTCCCAACACTGCAGCACAGGGGAAAGTGATTTGTGAGCTGCTGAGAGATAGACCTCCCTTGGGTTTTTTACCCCTTGAAAAAAACCAGAGAAATTTGATTTTTTTTCTGGATTTGTCCAGGAAAACTCTCCCTTTTCTTGGAGGGGTACTCTTCTGGTGCTGGAACATACATCTGCTATTCTCACTAGCAGTTACGACTCAAGACCAAAAGTCTTTTTCCTTTTCAGGAGTCTATAAAAACTTGATGTTATGCCAGCCTTGCTAGGCCTGCACTGATGTTCCTGCACAGCGCCAGTCTGCTGCCTTTCAATGCACCTGGGGATTGAACCTACTTCCCCAACACATCCCAGGCTGCTGTTTCCAACCCTTTTTTGCTGTCACTAAACAGTGGAAATGCAGAGAAGCACGTAGATTACTCTTTGCATCCGTTCCCTATTCTAGACACCATGTTAGTATCTATTTTACAGAGTAATTGGCTCCTTTGAGTCTCTGTAAGTTCCAGCTCTGCATAGACATGCTCTGAAAGTTATCTTCCAGAGATTGTCCTTTTTTGGCCCCTAAACCTAAGATCATAGTCCTGCATTAGCAACTCACGCAGTCCCACACAACTTTGCTTATCTCCTCCTGTAAATTATCCATCCCCTAGCCTCCTTCTCACAGGCCTTCCATTTTCCTGGTGTGTCT
This sequence comes from Trochalopteron elliotii, assembly GCA_024734555.1. Lineage (NCBI taxonomy): Eukaryota > Metazoa > Chordata > Aves > Passeriformes > Leiothrichidae > Trochalopteron > Trochalopteron elliotii. The sequence goes on from JANPWX010000025.1 coordinate 4,765,234, forward strand.
GTGTGCTTACCCAGGATGAGCCACATTACTGCTTCCTCACAGGAGGTTCCTGAGGAGGGCAGCCATTCCTCCCAAAATTACAGTGGTTGATGGGCCATCCTGTAGCCTGCTCAAAAGATCTGGGAAGGCTCTCTCCAGCTTCTGGACAGCTGATTTACCAGTGGAAAGACAAAGGCTGCTTTGGCCTCCCTTGAGTTATTGTTTGTGCCATTCAATGCAGATATTCCCACTAGAAAGTGGTGATATGTATCTGCAGATGACCTCTGAGCACCAGCATTGATGTGGGGCAGCAAGAAACTATTCCAGGGAGGGGCAGCAATTTTGGGAGTGGGAATAGGATGGCCTATGCTCCAGCAAAAGAGCTTGCATAAAGGCCCGGTGTGTGGATCATAGCTCCTGCTTCTCTCCTGGAAGAAGGGAATTTTCATTTCTTTCCCTACCTTGGATAAAGGAAAAGAAAAAAAAAAATGTTCCCTTTACTGACTCCACTTCATCATCATTGATTTCTCTATGTGTCCAAAAGTCCCACATGGGAATGCAAAGTTCAAATAACATCAATAGTCAGACAGATGGAAACAGTTTAGGCAGGATGAGCAGGACCAGCAGTCCTGGCTAACTGTGAAACAGGTAATCCTATTCCCTCTCCCCTGCTTCCTGCACCCCCAGAGGGAGCAGGTACTCCCTGCCCAGGGTTGGCCCCTGGGCTCTCTGAGGGGCTGTGCTGCATGGCCTCCATGGACCTCCATGGCTGTGCAGTGAATATAATTTGATTCTCTAGAGAAGGGGCTGTATTTCTCTGTATTTTAAGATTTACAGATGGGTTACACAGCTGTACATTGGACTGGGGTTTTGGAAGCTGCATTGGAGACTGTCTTCAGCTTTTTAAAGAGAATTGAGAATTTCCTCTGCAGAACTGCCTAGGATGGCTATCTCAATGCTGACAGGCCACACATCTCAGTCCTGATTCAAAATTCCTGTTCATGGAACTTCTCAGACAGAAATACATCATTTTGCAATGTGTCACACCTGAACAGTGCCTCCTGTTCTGTACAGCTGGTCTGAAAGCCTTCTCTGAACCTGCCTGGAGTGTCTGCCTCTGACAGATCTAATAGAATATACAAATTTTTTTATTAAATGCAGATAATCCTTAAAGTCACCAGGAGAAAATATCCAGGAAAAAATAAAAGGGCACCTTGGGAACAGGGCTGTTAGAAACCATTGATTATCTTGTATTCTCTCTCTCTGCAGACATGCTTTATCCTTGAGAGCCAGGGCTTCTGTCTGAGAGTTTTGATTGCCAAAGGCTGGGAAGAATATCTGAATGGTGTGTGTAAAACTTCTGTTTCTGCAGCCCAACAGAGCATATATTAAATCCCTGCAGTGAGAATCAGGTCACAACTGAGGTCAAATCACTCCTCACAGTTCCTTTTGTATGTGTGAGACAAGGACATGCACTGATCAAGTCTGCTGTGGGTGCAGCTCCAGGGATGCCCAGGGCATATTTAGATTGCTGTATCTGGCAGGATTTAGCCCTAGATTTCCCCTCCTGCAGGTAAGGTCTTGTAGCCAGGAGGATTGTTTTCATACCTCCTGAACATGGTGAACGCCCATGTGAAGTGTTTTGATGAGATATGTCTCTTGGCCATTTCCAACCTGACTCAGCAATCAGGAAGTTGTACCACCTCTACAAGGATAGGCCAGGGTTGTAAAACCTCTCCATTCCCTTAGTTAGGATCATTTTCTTCATCAGAAGGGATGGCCAGGACGCTCATTGCCATCAGTGCTTATGCTTGAGCAGCCTCTGCATTGACTCTGGCACGAGCTTTGGATTCCTTGTCATTAAGACTTGATGATCCCATAGCAGAAACAATTTTGTTTGCATGGAAGAACTGCCAAGACACCCTTAAAAGGAAGGCTCTGCCAAGAGCAGACTGCTGGAGATGCTCACCACTGCTCTGACTGCCCCAGGAACCATCCTGAGCAGGTCCAAGAGCAGGCATGTGCCTCCCCTGCCTCGCTGAGTCCCAGTGCAGAGACAGCCTGGTCCTTTCAGCCCCCATGGCCAGAGCTGGGCAGGACCATGCCCTGGTACAGAATCCAGCCCCCAGAGCAGCTCAGCCAGCCATGTTCCTGTGCACGCCTCCATTCCAGGCTGTCAGCGGAAGCAGATGTTTCTAATTTATCACTAAAACCAAACAACTTAATCCACCAAATATGCAACAGTGGGGGGTGAGGGGGGGGGCCCTTTCACTTAAAGCTGATTTATAAATTGGATGATTAAGGTTAATTTGTCTATGAATGAGGCAAATCTGTGTCAGATATTGTTAGTAATGCTTTCTCCCTCTAATTTTTGCAAGTCCAAAGCCTTTTCAACCTGAGGCACTGGGATGCATTCCTGTTCTGCTGGCCAAAAGCATCTGGCACTGTTACCTTTCATCAACAGCTCCAATATTTATCTATTTAGTCCTTCAGAACATTATTTGGGTGTAATGAATGGCACAGCCCTCTGTGGTACGGGTGCCAGAGGCAGGCCTCAGCAGCAACACTAGCATATCCCTTCTTGGTTTTGGGGGTGTTATTACCCCTTGGCTGCCTGGTAGTGATGGCTGGAGGGCACCTGGTACCAGAGAAGCCTGTGCTGGGAGCTTCTGGCAGTGAAACTGTGCTCAGGGCTTGCACAGAAACTGCATCTTCACAACATGGCTGAAAGCCCTGAGGTGAAGGGTCCTGAGTCTGAGCCCATTTCAGATTAGACCGAGAAAATTATTGAATTTCCCTCTGTTTATCAATCCTGGAGGTCATGGCTAAGCTCAGATCATCTGTATTTCAGCACATGCACAGCTATTGATCCATCCAGCTATAAACAATACACACACCTTATTCCTACAACCAATACACATGTCCTGCTTCTGCTGACACCCACTTCAGACCACCAGTTCCTATTGCTCATAGCTTGTGTCGTTGTTCATGAAAAAGGGCTCCTCTCCAAGTAGCTGGCACTCAGCCACAGCATGTCTGCCATGCACAGCAGCAGTGAAGTAATAGCAATGCAGTAGCCTCAAAAAGATCTTAACAGCATAAACCTTGTGTGCCTGTGAAAGGTGAGGGGGAAAGGCAACCCCAACCAGCAGTAGGATTGTTGAAGCAGCTGGGCATCCACAAAACAGAAAATACCTGGTGCAGGAATGGGAGGAGGTTCTTGTGTAGGGCCTTGGCAGGCCAGAGACCCCCACCCTGTGGTGCCAGGCTGGGAACACCAGGAGAGAAAATCGGCACACTAAACCTAGCCTGGTTACATGGGAAAAGAACATCTGTATTGATTTGTTCAGCTACATCCCTAAAAATAAGGATTTCATTAGGTGTCCTTGCCTGGTAGACCTTGCAGTGCTCCTTACCCCTCATAAGCAAGTGCCCTGCTGCAGAGGGACCCAATGGAACAAGCTGAGCCCTGGATGTTACACACAAGAATAAATCCCTTCAACCCAGGGGTGTGGGCACCTGTACTGGAGCCATGGCATAGCACACTGCTTTTGGACATTTGGGCTTTCAGGTTTAATTGCAGTAACTGAGTGGGTTGTAAGAAAATACAAAATAGCCTCATATGCAGCTCTCTGCTGGGGTCACTGCAATGGTGATAAGGCTGTGGAGTGCTGTTGCAATGACCCGTGCCTCTCTCCTTAGCAGTCTCTTTGGCTGTAAGCAGGATCTCCTGGGGTTGGAGCAGTCAGGAAATCCTCCTCCTCCATTATTTCTGTTAAATGGCAGCATTAGATAATGAACCAGGATCTCAATGAACTTCTCTTCAAGTCCAAATATCAGGTAGGCTAAAGGGGTGAGTGAAAAGGAGAATAGAAGAAAACCAGAAGGAAAGCAGCAGTAGCAGCAGCAATAGCAATGGGAGCAGGAATCAGAGCCCTTAGTACTCTGCTACAGCTATTACATTCCCATCCCTCCTTTACACAAAATGTATAAAGTAAGCTAGAAAACAATGGGTTTGAGAAGAAAACTGAAGACACCTGGAACAACACTGAGCTTGAAAAGAGCTGAAGCAATTCTAGTTTTTGTCTAACAAAAGAAAACGCTCTTTTTTTGTAATTCAATCCAGACAAGCCTGTATCAGTTAACAGTTTTAAGCTACACACAATGGGAACACCATAAACAATTTATTCTGCAATGGAGCAGTCTGCTTTTCAGTCTTTTCTGAAGTCTTTCTCAGTCTGCTTCTGAAGCGTTTTCCCAAATGAAGAGATGCCATTCAATTCACTTTTAGCAGTGATACATCTCTTTACTTCTTGAGAACTGGGCTGTGATTCAAATGGTAAGATACACTGTAAGTGGCTTCACTTCTACCTAGTTAAGGAGGAGCCTTCCCTCACTGTGTACCCATAAGGGATGGTCAGAGCAATCCTCATGTCTGAAAGCTTTGTGCTTACAGGAAGGAAACTAATTGCAGCTCATTGCAAGAAAAGAACATTTTACTTTGATGTTTTCGATAGCTTGGTCTGAAATAGCCTCACCCTCACTCCAGACCTGAAGAAAAGTGATGAATTTGAATGAGCAAAGTTGTTTCAAATTTCCAGATATATCTTGTACGTGATATTCTGAGGCCCTAATTTTTATTTCTGCTTGCTTTTTCCAAGGTTATAGAGAAGAAAGGGATATAGATTTGACTTATGGGAGACTTGATCTGTGCATAAAGGACCATTTTCTTAATCTGTCAGAAGATTAAACATAATGTTTTGCAATCATGTTCAAAGTACATGAGCAGCAGATTTTTGATGGGAAAGTGACACAAGCTACTGATAGAAAGCCTGCTGTCTAGCTCCTGGGGAGTTTATTTTGCCTTCCTACTTCTGATGAAGTAGCAGTACTTGAAATAGGTTTTGCTTTTGGCTGAAGATACATCCCACAATGGAAAAGAGTGAATGTTCTTGCCTTAAAGCATCTCCGGGATTCATCCATGTTGTCTGACCTCTGAGAGGAAAGGCATTTTAATAAAAAATCATTTCTGACCCTCAGATGGAAGATCACATGAGTGCAGGCTCAGGACATTTATATCTGAGCATGAGAGTTTCTTTCGATGGGTTTTAATGTTATATGTTGTTGATGTTCCTAAATTATACAGCTCAGTGAAGCATTCAAAAACAAATGTTCAGTCCCCCTGGGATATGGTACAAGGCCTAAGGATAAGCTTTGATGTGGATATAAAGCTGTGATGGTTGTCAGATCCTGAGTCATTTCCAGTGGCACCAATGTGACCAGAAAGGGAATATATATATGCATTCACACAGTTTTGAGCCAGAACTTCAACTTCTGCTGCCACAAACTGGTTATGCTGCCTTTGCAATCAGTGCAGCAGTACTGGTGTATATCAGCTCAAGAACTGGCTGTTCAGATTTCAAGACAGAAGCTACATGGGCTAGATATTAGACATTACAGGTTTAAAAAGGAGATTTGCCTTTTACATTTTAATGACATATTAAAATTAATTACAAACTAAAAAGTAAGAATTCTTCCCTTTTTTAATATGCAGTTTGAAGCATCAAGAGGAATTTGCAGATTCTGAGTCCTTGACCATTTTTCCCTAGTCCCTACACTAGCTGAGACCACATGAGTTAGTGTCATTAGCATCTTGCCTCAAGTAAGAAATTGCTGCAATCCTAATTTGGCTGGCTTGGCAGGCCTGAGCAGGTGTGCAGCAGAGTGTCTAGAATGGGGACTGGCAATATGGGACACCCACAATAAGGGTTGCAAAGGAGCTTAACTGGATCCCTCCAGACCCAGTCAAGGAAGGAAAACTAGTCTAGCATATATCTGTGGCCATTCTATGTTTTTTTTGTTTTTCACAGAAGTGATGCATCATTTCCCAGCTACATACCATATATATATATATACACATATATACATATATACATATATAACACCATTGTGGGACCATGTATAAAATAGCATTACTCACCAAAATCTAGATGTGAGATCAAAGTGTGAGGGCCATGCTTATGAGCCACTCATTTAAATATAAACCTTGTCTTTCAAGAAAAGACTATCTTGCCTTTCAATTCTTCCCAAGCCCTCCTTATGAATTTCAAAATTAAAATTGATTGCAGGTGTCTTAAGTATATTTTTCCAGGCCTTCAATTTAAACAAGTTACAGAAATACTCACCTTCATACAGTTTTTGATCATTATGATATGAATTCTCACTGACAGCAGTAAAGACCACAGGGACCTTACCCCATTTCCAGAACCAGCTTTTTTTAATTTAGATCCTATTTTAGACTGTCAGAAGGGCTGTTTTTAAGGAGAATCAATCATTTGATGATCCCTAGTACAGCTGCCTACCACATGTACAGCAGCAGTGTTAGCACTTTTTCATTTTCCCCCACTTCCAGCATAGCACTGGAACCCATTACACAGCTGGCATCTCATAAGTGCCATGTTACTTTGCCCCTTGCTTCATAAAATGATCTGTAATAGCAAGGTAGCTATAAATAACTAATAGCAGGAATGCACAGAGAGCTGGCAGCACATAGGATGGCAGCCCTGAGAGATGACCACTCAGTTTCTGCACAGATTGTAATCTCTGGCAAATATCATTCTTGTGCACTGAGTGCACATCTGTAAAATGAGATACAATGTTTTGGCTTCCATGCCAGATAAGTATAATCAAAGGACTGGGTCATCAGCTACGGCAATAACCACAAGTTTGTAATTACCTGGGATAAAAGATGCAAAATCCCTCTGGATCATAATCACAGAGTCATCTTGCCCTTGGAGGTAATGGGGGTCAGGTCTGCTGTATGAAATGGAAACCTCTGGATAATAGAGTGATCATTGAAGAGGTAGCTGCCAGCTGATTAGACCTGCTTTAAGCAGATGTTGGATGAGATGAACTCAAAACATCCCCCCCATCTCAAATTACCCCTGTGACTCTGTTCTAATGCTGCACCTCTGCAAACACATCCTCTTGGACCACTGATGACCAGAGTGCACACAGCCAAAGTAGTGCTGCAGGACACAGCCTGCCTCCATCAAGGGCTGATAAGCCATGGACTGAAACAATTCAGGGCAGCTTGATGCCTCCACCAAAAGCACTTCGGTACTTGTGGCCCCAGACTCATCCTAGAAATAGTATAGGTGGCTTTAAGTAGAACTGGGCCTCCATGGAGCCAAGCAACGGCAGGTTCATCTCCAGATTAACCACCTAAAGGTAATGAAAGTTTACCATGTTGGGGAATATGCTCTCATTTACCTGCCATTTCATCTTACATCACCACTGCATCAGTGTTCCACTCCTTTTTGCTCAGCCTTTAAATGAAATAGCAAAATTAAGCCTTGTGGTTCCCATGGACTCCCTATGTGGCATCTCTCATGAAGTAATAAAGTGTGGGCTTTGTAAAAGCCCTGTGCACTGACACTGGAAATAATAGCTACTGGGATATATATATGTAGTTGGGATTTTTTTAAAGCAGTGAGTAAAATTAGACAATTTCCAAAGTCTGATCAAAGAAGTTTAACAGACTGTGTCACATCACAGCTGGAGACCTACTTTCTCAGGGTCTTAGAAATAACCATAGTGCCTGCCATGGCAGCAGAGCAGCACTCCCAGCCTGCACACAGCACAGCCCAACCAATCCCTTGGGTGGAAACATAAATGAGAAACAGAAGACATTAATTTACATATAAGGATCTACACTTCCTCTGGGGGGGAAAAAGTAAAGAAAAAATATTCTTACATTTTTAATGTGGTTAATGACACAGATTTCACCCAACAACTCTCATATTTTTCTATCTGCATTACAGCTCGTGGGGTCCTGGCAAGGCTTCCGTGTTCACATTCACAATTGCAGTTGTAACATGACCCTTATGTTGAGAACTATTTTCTTAACTCTGCATGAACATCTGTGAAGAAATATATAAAAATATCCAGTAAGGCAAATGACATTTGCAGTGACCAGCTGCCTCCAGTTGCGAGGCAACATTGTACAGGGCCACAGTAGAATGAAGCACCCAGAGGCTTGCAGTGCTTACACAGTTGTGGTGTGGCTGAATTGGGCTGGGGATAAATGACATCATCCATTCCTGGGGGCTGCAAGTGCACTGACCAATGGTTTGTTGCTTCCTTAGTCAAAAGCCAAATCCCTGGGGCAGAAACCAAGTCATGCCTGGGAGTAATTAAATGGCACTCAAATTAGTGCTGTGGTTTAGATGTCTCTACTGAATTCAACTCAGTTCATACCTCAGAAGTTAGGTATATATTCTACTTGTCTCAAAACACTCCACAGAGCAGCAGGTTATAGGTCCCAGGCAGTTTTTGAAGTTTAGCCTCTTGCAGTTATGGACAGAAAGCTGGACAGGATCCCGATACACCCCACTCGCAGGACTGCTGCCTGCAACCTGGGCGTGTGCGAGCAGCATCTGTGCCAAGCCTTGCTCCTACACACCAGGTCACAAGATCTCCAACATCATAAAACAAGATTGAAAGTCAAAAATGCCAGCTATTTTCTAAAAATAGAAAAGATGAGCTGGGAGAGAGGGAGAAAATGCATCCTTGCCGATGGTTTATCAGTGCGGGAAAAGCTCCGGCACGGCAGCTGACATTGCTCAGCATAGATGAGCAATAAAGCAATAGATTTCAAACATTTATTTAAATTCAAAACAAAAAAAAAAAGGTAAATAATTTGAAATTTAAGATATATAATTTGATAGTGCTTCATATTTTGAAACTGTTAGTGGAGGGGGGGAAAGTGAAAACAACAGAAAGAGCTGAAAGAAGCCAAAATTAATTTATTTTGGATTATTGTTTCAGTATTCAACAAAGGAAGTGGATATAAATGGAAACTAAATCAAAACTGAGGTCTCTCTCATTCAACAAAACATATCACTGCTACTAGTCAGCTACAATGCAGAAAGACAATTTAATTACTAATAAACAACTTTGAAGTTATACTTGTGTTTTTGTGTCTTAATAAAGTTGACCAAAAAAAACCAATAAAAGCTGAATCCAAACCTTCAGGTTCAAGAAAAACATTGATAACACACATATAAAAAATGTAGGGAATTTTTCAAGTCCATTGTTCACACTAGAATAACAAAAGAGATCATTTGATCATTCTTCATTAAAAATTATTATTTCCTTAAGCTAGAAATGCTTAAAAGTTTTGAAGTCTTTTTTGTTTGCTTCTTTTATATTTACATGTAATAAACCCATGAAAATCGAATTTACAATATTTTAAAGTTTGATTCTGGACTGTAAGCTTATTTGTCTTTTTCTCTCTTTTGCAACTGAATATAATGGATTGAATGAGGACTTTGATTTCCTTTGTTATCTTTGCTGCTCCTTTAATATGGCTTTTGTTCATCTTCTTCACAAAACCTCTGTCCTCATCGCCTGAGAATTATATTACTATGTTTAAACTATTGTCTTTAGTCTTGAAGACATAATTTTAAAATGGAGCAGGGAATTTTTTTTCCAGAAACCTTACATTTACCTATTTTCAGCTACAATATCTTGCTTTTCTTCTTTGTCTCAATATTTTTTCTACCAAGGACTTGTTGCAAAAGCTATGCTTGTTTTTATGAAGTCTAATAAGTTTAAGTTGAAAAATGGGAAGAAAGAGAGGAGACAAAAGAAAGTAGTAAACAGATCTTTCTTTTGAAGGAGAAAAAAAAATCTGAAAACCACTCATTTTGCTTTCAGGCGATTCATTGCATTTACGATATCCAAAATGCAAAACTTCAGTATGGGTTACATTTCCTGGCTGGGATACAGAAAGATTCTCAGAAAATCGAGGTCTGAAATAGAAAGCAAGCAGCAAACTCATCTGGAATATAAGGAACCCCAGCACAGGGGACAGAGCCTGAGAGTGCTGCCACTTGGGAGCCATGAACTGAAATAGAGAAGCCTGTCATCTTTGTTTTATTTTTAAAATATCTCAGCAAATTAAAAGCTAAAAACAAGCATTGTGTTTTGGTTTTGCTGTGCCTGTGCGAGCAGCATTGCTCTCATGCCCTCCTGGTGCAGAGCACACATGCCACAGCTCCTGCACTCCCGTTGTGCACTCTTATGTTACGGCTCAAGTATGCATTCAGAAAAGAGCCAGCAGATACAGTAGATTTATTCTAGTTGTTGAGGTCAAGGACTCCTTTTCTTTGGATTCAGCAGAGAGGAACTCTTTCCTCATAGCACCAGACAGGCTTTCTGCTTTGCAGTCTCCTGTCAGTGCACACCACAGATAAAGAAACATCTGAGAGCATTTTTAAAGGATTCATCCATCCAAAGCACTGGTGAGCTATGTGCTGTCTCCAGTGTCAGACTTAGGAGGCTTTCAACAAGGGACAATATTTGCACAAAGTGCAAGCCAGAGGCTCCAGCTGCTGCAAACTTTTGCAAGCCATGTAAGTAAAGGGCTTTATTTTGCTGAAGCAGACTTTGTATATTCTCTTGCCTCATAAAACTCCGAGATAATCTAAACTTTAGATGAATTTCCTAATACTAGTAACGTTGCTATCCTGCTGTCCCTTTGAATAATGCATGAGTGTCAGCACAATAATTAAGTATCTTACCTTGTTTTGCTTGTGAGTCTTGTAAAGAGCAGAATCTGTAGCTCCTCGGGCAGGCTCTGTTTGCTTTGCTGATCGCTGACCATTTCTGTTCTCTGGTTGTGATCGGCACAGAGACCTGTCTGATTTCTCTGATTTCTTTGATTTCAAGGACAATGGGAAGCTGGCAGGGAAATAAAAAGGCTGTGCAAAAGAAAGAGCATAAAAGTAGTTTATAAAGTGTTGTCAGTGAACTCAAAAGTGGTGTGTAACCCTCACATTGAACTTGAGGTTTTGTGAGATTTTATGTGCTTTATAGTGAGGTTTAAGGAGTCACAGGTTATGTGACTAAGAGGAACATTAAATAACAGAAGAAATATTTTGATTGCTTTATAAAATGTAACTTTATGTTCATGCTCATATTTACATTTGCCACTCTCTATGGTTATCTGGAGCTTATGGCAGGGGATGGATCACCTTTCTCTGAGCTTCACAATGTAACTTAAAGTCATGAAATATTTCCTTGTTTTCTATGTAGTTCATATACTTTTTTGCATCAATAAGCCTGGCAGAGAGCAGTTGAAATGCCCAATTTCTCTTCTTGTCTGTGAAGTCCTCCCTGACATTTTGATTGCTGCCAAAATGTAGACCTGGTGATAAATAAATGGAAGCTATATCAGATTCACTAACTAGGTAGAGGAGGCACTACCCTGAGACAGAAATTTCATGCACTCAGAATTCTCAGTGTCTTCTTGCTCAGAGAGTCTCTAGTTCCCTTACATTCCTTATCCAAAAAGCATCTGATCCCTCTGACTTTGCACATTCTATATGGCTCACACTTATTCCCAGTTTCGAATAACTTTTAATAGGCCCTTTCCTCCAGGCCCACATGTCTGAAAGGTGCAAACCCTGCCCTCCAACCCTTTCCTCCAACTCTTCAACCCTGTCCCATACCCACAGGCCCCCAGGCCAACTTTATTTATTGCAGATATGCCACCGTGATCACCTCGTGTCAGGGGCTCAGAGGAACAAGGATGCTGCCCTCAATACCTCACCACATCTCCCAGCCCTGCTCTTGCCCTTCATTTCCATGGCAGTTCAGGGAGAGGGGCACTGTCCATTAAGGGAGATGCCCATGACTCTTGGAAGGCCATGGGAAGGCCCTCCTTGCTGTCAGCCGGGCAGTCAGACCTGGATGCCAAAACAGCAAGGAAATGAATGGACCTGCAGGGATGGGAGATGCAGTTTGCTGCTCCCAGGGATGCTGGGGAGTCACCTCCCTGAGCAAGGACAGGGAAAGGCTCTGCAGAAAAAAGCATTCAGGGTAATAAGGATCACATCTTGAAGGTGCTCTGGCAGGAGCAAGTCAGAGGTGAATGGGGCTGGTGTGAAAGTCAAACTTCTCCGATGGTGGAAGAAGATGCTGATTTTCAAGAGTGTTTGGAGAATGAGAAAAAGTTTAATTTTCAGCAGAGATGGGTAGGAGCTGTTTTCTTTGCAATACAAAACTCTCTTATACCTAACTAGTGCAACCACACTCCAGGGAGAAAATAGCAGTTCATTATAGTTTTTGAATTTATGTATATTCATTTGTTCTCTTGGCAAATCCAGCTTTTGAGTTTTAAAGCTTTCTGAACCTTTCATATAGTCCTTTGCTTTGAAGCAACAGATGTCAGCAATAAGCAGATGGTTCTGGCTTTGAATTTCAACATCTTTAAATACTTTGCATATATTTTTATGGTGAGGAATGCACTCTGTCTTACTATGGAGAACTGATGCACTAAATGAAAGTATCCATGTCTGGATGCCTGATGTCACTTCCTAGCTCATGAACCAATAAACCACATATTTTTCAGGATTATTTGTTATGAGATATTTTCATCTAATTATTCAGCTTTGTTCTCAAGCTTGAAACAAACTGTGAAATATTCTATTCCAATGTGAGCTCAAAGAGAACAAGCAACAAAAAGAGCCAAAGGAGCTGCCCCAGTTGTGAACTGCATTTTCACTCTGATGTATCCTGTAAGCAGGCTGAAATCTTCCTCTTGCACAATTTCCCAGAGGAAATAATGCAGTGCCTATGGAAACAACTGAACAAAATCTTTTGATCTTCCTTTCTCTAAACTTTCATTTTCAGGAGGTACAGCTATGAAATTTGATGAGTGGAGAATCTAAGAACATAAGATTTAAAACAGGAATAAAATTGGGAACACAAATGGAAAGAAGAGATCTGAAATAAGAAAATAACTAATTTTCTTTCAAAGGAAAGAAATCATACAAACAGATTGCATCCAAATGGTTTGCTATTGGATAATAATTTACTGCTCTGAAAAGTTCTTTTTTCCCTCTCTGCCTGATTTTCAGTTCTGCAGGGCTTGTTTTTAAAGAAATCACCTGAGACAACCTGCAACATGCGAACTGTTTAAACCTTAGTTGATTTTAAGAATGTATTATTGCACATATTGTCAAAGGCTTTATTAATTATAATGACATAAGAGATGTTAGCAGTGCTTATACCTAGTGCACCAGCCTGACTTGGAAAGAGAAATGCCTCAATTCAACCAAGCTTTGGAGATTTTGCTTCCATCTTTGAGAAGGAATGGGGTTGTTGAAGGGTTCCTGATGCTGAGGGGGTGCTAGAAGATCTCAGTGGTGATGCAGGACACACTATTTCCTTCTCTTTTTTCCCTCTTTCTCCAATTCTTGAAATGTTTTCCTTTCTCACTTCTTCAGGACACAGAATCTCCTAGTGCCAGGTTCTTCCAGAATACAAGTTTTCCTCAAATCAGCCTCTCCTTACCCCACAGCACCACAGTTGCTGTTCAGCCTTTGTGGAGTAGAGAAAGCTTGGGATGAAAATGCCCCAGTACAGCTGGTGAACCCAACTGTCCATGAGTTTGCTTTTCCGTGGCTAATCCCCATCTCTGCAGGTACAAGTGAAGTCACCCGCATGTAAGGAAAGCATGAAGGCTTATGACCCTTGAAATCTCATGCCCAAGGCTAAGTGATGCTTTAATTACTGCCTTGCATTTAATTACTGCCTAATGCTATGCATTTCCTAGTGGTTTCCACACCCAAGTATCTTCTGGGACTGGTCATTACCCAAAACACAGTAGACTGACAAATCCAGCAGCTTGACAAAAGAGAACAGTTCCTCCAGCTCCACTTTGAAAGTTTTAAGATCTCTTTTTATCCAATACTGTAGAGTTAAAAAAATATATATATATTGAGGTGTTCTATTTTAGTATATTATTTGACAATATCAGGTTTTCAGGTTTAGGAATCTACATACAAATGAGAAGGAGTTGTGAAAGCTTCTGATTGATGAGCTGTCTTTCTTTCTGACAATTCTAATTATTTAAGTATTGCAAATGTTCAAATACTTCAAAAACCAGAGGCAGTATTTTGCTACTTGACAGCAGCGTAACTCAGAGAGTGGCTCTCCCAAATAAATCCTTGTAATATAAAGAGGTTACAATCTGATTTGTTGATAGATTTAGACTTCTCTGGTGTCTATCTCAAGACCTTTTTCTCTCTGTGAAGCCCTACTATCCCTTGCTGCTCTGGTACAACACTTCAGCACATATGTATTTATTTTGCCAAATACCACCTCTCAAACTTACAGACCTGAGGACTGAGGCATGACTTAATGACTCTAGAACTGAGATCTTACTAAAAGTCTGTGAAGATGCAGTAAACTGAAGGTACTTTTCCTGAATTCTGGGAATATGTGTCCATCCATGGCCACCCATAGATAAACAGGTTCTTTAGAAGAAAAGATGGAAACAGCTTCTAATCCTTTCCATGGTGCTGTGTGCCTACAGCTTTCCCATGGGTTCACAGGTTTAAAAAAACCCTCCAAACCTGCTAGAAAGCTAGCTCTCAATCTGTGTTGTACAAGATAATCAGCAAAACTGACCACAAAGGACCATAAGTAGCAAAATATCCCCAGGTGATCAGTGTGGAGAGCTGAGAGCAGTTACCAGTACTGTGATGCCTGTAGTGGAAAAGCTCCTGGCAGGGAAAGAAGCAGTGCAGTGACATTCCAGTCTGCAGATGGAAAGCAAGTCTGGAAGCTGCTCTAAGTGAGCTGCTGCAATGGAGGGTTGCAATGGGAACATGGACTTTTGCTGTGAATCTGCGGGAACAATTACCATCATCCTTTGTTCTCAACTGATGTTTGTTCATGCAACTGGTTTTTGAGTGACTGCCCATTTCTGAATTTCAGTGAAGTAACTTATAAACTTGATATCTTAAATGTAGCTGGGGAAAAGGGTGAAGGAGAAAGGGGGAAGGGGAGGGAAATCTGCTAGCATTCATATTCCAGAGAGAATAAATTCTGTTGTGTTTGTAAGGTTTCCTCTGTGACTTTTAAGTTATTTCCTGAAATCTATAATTACACTCATGCAAGATCTGCATCCAGCTTTTTCTAAAGTAATGTTGAAGCAGAACAAGTGATAAGTAAACCAATTTTTTCTTTGAATGTCATCTCTGTTTTTGTTTATCAGATGATGCTCTAGCAAGTAGTTTCTGCCTTGAGGGGTTGTTGATAGATAGTTCCTTGAGATAGCTCAGTACCTCAGCTACCTTGTCCCTGGGAAGTCCTTTAAAACATTGAGAAAAATTTCAGTGTTCACCACAAACTGATTTTGGAACTTAGTGGTAGTTCAGATCCTTGACAGCACTGAAGGTGTGTGGTGGAGCATGTGGACAAAGGTGACAGTGCAGGGAGTCAAAAGAAAGCATTGGGACTGTTTGGGGGTGTTTTGGTGACAATCAGAACCAGATTCAATTTCACATGGTTGCAATAACAAGGGCACTCCAGCATGCCCAGATCACGGCCTCAGTGCATGGACAACCTCCCACATCTGGGCACAGTCCCCTGAATCAGCATGTCCCCTGAATCGCCCCCCCTCAGAGGAAAAAGGGAATCCTGGAGGATTACAAAAATTCTTCAGGGTACAAGAGAGCAAATGAATGTCTGAACATCCCAAGTGGGCAGAATAATCCCCAGTTACAATGCGGAAGATTTGGAAACGTGCATGACAGTTGTGTTGACCATAGCATGGCTGCTGTGCTCTTCTCCTCAGAGAAAATCCTCTGTATTCATGACCATCCCTTGTTCAGGAAGGAAAATGTCCAGGTTCTCTGGTAAGACTAGCCACCAGTGGTCATAGAACAAGAGAATAAGAATCCACATCATCTGACAGTTAAAATATTTTAACATTATAATTATTGCCAGACACAATATACACCTCAAATTCTTTAATCTACGAATGTGGAGTCATCCTTCTTTTATTTACATCCACTTTTGAACATTAGTTAAGTTCCTGTAACTTAGGCGGAAATGAGAGAAAAAACAACTACAACTTTTGGGGATTTCTGCTTCAATGATAGTACTTAGAAGATGAGACACATAAATGAACACAATACCTGTGGGGTTTGACAGATGACTCAAATATAACATTTTTTAAGAATAGACATGAACTCAGTGCATGAGGGGAAGAGTCATCTTCACAATTATTTTCCTAGTTGAAAAAAATTACAGTTTCATGTCAACAACATGCAGAGATGCTTGGAAGGTATTGCCAAAGACCATCCCAACAGTGTATCTCTTCTGTAAATATCATATTTGAAATTAGTCAGCAACAGCTATGTCATCTTGATTTGCATGCTAATAAGATGATGTAATGATGCTCCGGAGAGATGGATATACAGTTAGCTGGCAATAAAATTTTTGGCTTTTCTGAAGTACTGAAACTTTAGAATTCTCAGGGGTGTATTTCTCTGACTTTGCACCTTGTCTCTTAAGTAAAGAAACACCCCACTGTGGATATATCTATGATACCACTTCTTCAATGAGAAAGGGATGTCACACATTTCTTTCTGAAAACTGCAGGTGCAGAAACTAAGATTTGGACATATTTTCATAGACATGAGCTATGACAAAAGTTCTCACATTATCAGCTTCCTTATTCAGAATAAGGCTACCTTATGGTTGAAAACAAGCTGTATTTCAGAGCCTACTGGACCCTGGAACAGAGCACTAGACCCCATTCCAGAAAAATATCAGTTCACGGAGAAATATGAAATGCCTTCTCATTGATAAATGTTGTTTCCAAGACAATCTCTCTTTCAGCTACAGGGCCATTTCCAAAATGTGAAAGGATCCTGGCTCCTTGCAGACAAGGGAAGGATGTGAAAGTCCAGAGAGGCACCTCTGCACATGGGATGGTGATGACTGTAGTCTCCTTCCTTGTGGCAGATAAAGCAGCATATGGCTCTTTTGACATCTTTTCCCCACAGTGAAGCCCTTCCTCACTTTCTTTTTTTTTTCTCTCACAAAAAAACTGAAAAAAACCTTCTTCAGCATCTCATCACTGAGAGAATTGTTCAGTGCAGGATTTTATAAATTGTATCTTGCTACATTTATGGAAGTTATGACCCACACTTCTACAGTCAGGGCTGTGGGCATATTTACTCATACTGATTTCACTGTAATGCTAGATGGTTGTCCCTTGTTATAATGAGGTCTTAAATTTTTTCCCTGTTGCTCTGAGATGGTATTTTCCAGGTCATGGGAGTACTTTCCCTAGACTAACAGTGTGCTACATATTGCAACATTGTCATATCTTTGAGGGGTCAGTTTTCATGCAGGTGCCTAATGTCATTCTTGAAGATGATGCTCCAGTGCAGACAGGATGTTTGGCTGATTTCTGCTTCAGATGGCTTTTACCATCTTTTCTTTATTGCTGCCAGGGTTTTCTCTTGCTTCTCTGGGGACGCCAGATGCATTTAATGAGTCAGTTCCAGCTTCGAAGCTGAAACAGGTCATGGACAGGAGCCATGTGTTGTTCAGATTCTTGCATGGAAGGGAATTTCCTTTTTTTCTTGCTGGACCAATTCACTCAATAAGAACTTGTTTTAGAGCAAATTTGCATTGCTTTTAGCTTATTTGAACCTTTTCTAACCTTATCCTTAATTCTAAGTTTTTATTATTTGCTAAAAGAGGAGAGTTGCCTTAAAAGAAAACTGGTGCCTCGGACAGTGTGCCTTGCTCCCAGCTTAAGTGATAGGATAGGACTTTTCAACACAAAAGTCACAGGCTGTAGCTGGTGAAAAATTAGACAACAGTCAGAGACATGCTACTCCCCAGTGTTGCATAAGTAGATATATAATGTATAATGTACTGCAACATCACAGCAGGTCTCCCAAATTGAAAACAAAGAGGAATAAAAGACTGCCGTACCTTGGCTTTTAAATCCCTGAATGTGTTGCCTGTGTTGATTAGTTACTTTGATTTGTGCTTCCCTGCACAGCTCATTTTTCCCTTTAATAAGAGTTTGGCTTGTAAATTGTCACTTGCATTTGCACCAAACAGTGCAATTAGGCTGGAGTGACGGAATATATTACATTGTTTGTTTTCCATTATGTTTATTCCAGATGGTTTTTGTCACTGACTCTTTTTCTGAGCTGGGCTGTTAATAAACATAGGATAAATCTAATGAATAAATTTGCCTGCTTGCTACAGATCTGTGGTGGTGGCTGAGATGGGGGTGTGCTGCTGAGTAACGGGCTTTTAGTAGAACGACAGAAATGGCCATTCTTGTTTCCTTATGAGAGGCAAATGTCCATGGTTAGTGAGGGGTTAAAGAAGATATTTATGTGGTGGTTTTTTCCTTTAAAATACATTCATTTAAAATTTAAACTGAGGTTATGATGAGTTCACAGTTGTGATGCTTTATTGCTTCTCTGAACAAAGGAAATGTTTTATGGTACAGCTACAGAGTGAGTACCCGTTTTCAAGCTTTTCATTGTCAGAAATCTCCTCTGTGCCCTTGAGTCAGCTGTTTCAGTTTTTGTCTTGGTTCCTGAATAAACACTTCTTTCCTTCTTCAACCATCTTGTCTCCTCAAATAGAAGTTGTTAAAAGTCCTTGACTAGACTGGAGATGCAAAATCGATTTTAGAAAAAGAACTGGAACATTTTTGAGAAAATATATGGGATAAAGAAGAAATGTGGATGTCTACAGGGCAGCAGGACTTGTCTTAATCTGCTCACTTGCCAAAGTGATGTTAACTGGAAAAAAATGAACGCTGTGACAGCAAGTCTTGGAAAAGTCATAACACTTAAGGAGTTTTCCAGTAGTGGCCTCTTAGTTTTTTCATCAGAAAGGAGCATAAGAAAACCCAGCATAACATACAACATGGTCTGTCCTACCATCTTGCAAAAGTTTTAAAAGCTGCATGGGAAGAGGTGACGGTGGTTGCTCAGCAGTGGGATCTTGGTTAAAGTGAGTCTTGGTTAAAGAGCACATTTTTTTAGAAGATAAGATAAAAGCAGATTATAGTAAACAAATTTTGTTTCTACTAACATTTCCCACTTTCTCTGAACTCTTTCAGGAAGCTTATAAGCAGGAAGCTGCCAGCAGTGCTGCCTTTTGTCAGTACAAGGGCTTCTCACATGTCTGTCAGCTGCTTAGCTCTGCTCTGAGCAAGAAAAAACACCATCTCTGTCTCTGAAGGTAGTGCAGAGCAATGCTTCCCCAAGTGAACAACCAAGTGATGAACACTGGAAGAAGAAATTGTTCATCTGGGCTCACATGGACCCACTTGCAGCAGGCTGGGGACCCAGTCAGTGCCATGAGTTGGGTGGCAGTGGGTGGCAGCCACAGTGGAGAAGGGAAAGTTTCTAGGAACAGGAATAGACAAGGAAGGGGAAGGAGAAATAAGAGGTATGGGAGCAATAATTAAAGAAGGCTCCAAAGGAATGGGTAGCTAAAAAGGCTAGAAAGACATGGCTGTTTTGGTAACTGAAATATCAGGAAAATGAGGATACAGCCTGTATCCACAGCACTGGGTGCCTGGCCAGGCTGCGATGTGTGAGAGTGTTAACCCTTCTGGAATTAATTCAGGACATTCCAGTGCTTGGATTCACACAGTAAAAATAAACCTTGTGCCAGGCTTGTTGCCTATAGGGCTTATGCTTTGCTTTTTGATTCAATCATTTAGGAATGCAAAGCTCTTCTACCAGGTCTGGGCTTCAACAGCATCTTTGCTTTGCCATTACCAGACTGTTGCTGACAGTGGAACAGATCCACGGTAATGAAATTCATAGCAAAAATGTCCATGTCTGGCTGCAGCTGCTCAGCCATGCTGTTTCTATAGGGTCTGATTCACATCTGGACTGTGCTTTCCCTCCTGTGTGTCTTACCCACCACACTCCTCCTAGGCACCACTACGTGTCCACTCTCACAGCAGGGCAATGGTCAGTCTGCTCCACAGATGTCCAATTAAGGCTGAGTGTTTACTGTGAAATAAGATAAATTGGCCACTTGTACATCAGATTCCTGAGTGTTTCACTGGTGGGGAGAAGGAGAGTTTAGCTATCCCCAGCCTGCTCTCTTTGTATGCATTGTCACATGAAAATGCAGCAAGGTGCAAGGTGGACAGCAGAACTTGGGGGTAGACAAATAGGGCTTGGCCAGGACAGGACTTGGTTTTTGTAATTCTGAACAATAGTTCCTGCTCCTGCCACTGAAATCTTAATTTACCCCAGTTCCTGGCCCTCAGAGGCCTCCTATGAGAGTTTCTTCTCAAGGGAAGAATTAGATGAAGTCTCTTCATCCTTCTCTATCACACTTCTTACTTTCAAGCTGACCATGATCAAATACTTTGATGTCACTTCCCACATCAGCAGGCATTCCTCTGGGGGGCAGATGTCTTCAGATTTCAGAGTTATGCCTCCTCTCAGACCTACCAGTTTAATTTTTCCTAGTATCCTTGAGGCTGGAAGTACTCTGTAATTCTCACAATGAGAGGTGGTCTACAGAGAAGGCACATGAGGAAAAACATTGTGGTGTTATTTTTTGTCCTATTAAAAAGAGAAGACGCAGCAGGTATGATGTTTTTGTTGATTTATTTATGAGTAGCTCCTATACAAAGGAGTCTAAGAGAGAATCAAGGAACATGGACCAATTTCTGTTTGGCAACTCCTTGAAAAACTGGAAATGACCATGACATAGTCTGATGATATCCTCTGGATTTACACCAGTGCCAATGAGATCGTAGTTCAGTCCACTGATTTTCCATCATATCCCAAAGGACATGGACAATATATGCAGCCTATGTGAATGCTGGTAAAAGTTCAATAACAATGGTATTTACTGAGGATAATTTAAAAATGCATTTTCTTGCGTCACTACTTCCATACACTCTATTTTGGTCTTCTGTCATTATTGCTGTATTCGTTGAGCACCTTGGCCATAAAAACAGGCAGCAATTGCAAAGTCTTTAGTGAACTTTGTGAAGTATTCCACATTTCTCATTTTATTTGTCATAGTATTTTTCTGTCAGCTTTGACTTTCTGAGTCATGTCTTTTTAACTCCAGAACTCATTACTGTATTTGGAAACATTTCATGTAGAGTTTTGAAAGAAAAAGAATTTATAACACCCCAAAATTATGCCATGAACCAAAATTCATTTTATCCAGCTCCGCTATGAAAAGGATATTTTAGCCTGTTATAAGAAATGTTGATAATAATTATTGGATCTCTGCACTGACCTTGTTAACACCATCCAGGATGGTATTTAAAAACTGTTAAGGAAAACTGTTTCACTTAAAGATCAGTTGCACAGCAATTTTTGTAGCAAACTCAAATAGAAAAATGTTCTAGGTCTATTATTAGGCTCTATCCAATTCTACTCATGCCATTAAAGATGATTCATAAAATACTGCACATCTGATCCAAGTCAGCTTCTGTCCTTATAGCTTGCATAATCCTATAAACCACACCAGTGCCCATACATCACTTGATTCACATCACTACCCCCACTTAGTGATGCATTGCAAAATGTGCAATGTACTTGAAGCTGATGACCCTTTCACCAAAAAAAAAAAAACCAGAAAAAGTGCTCTCAGTCATAGGAGTAGAAAGCAGAAGAATAGCATTACATCATGAATCCTCCAAGGAGCTGGACGTAACAGGAGCTACACCTTGCATTGAAGATTTCATGAGTCTTCAACTGATTTTCATCTCTGTAATATGCTAATGGGTTAGCTTTACAGTGTAGCATGCTGCCAGAGCATTGCAACAACTGCACTCAATGCCAGATGCTAAAAAAGCTTCCTGAAATATTACTAAATAAGGTATTGTGAATGTTCTTCGTGGGAAAAATAAGTCCATTCCCTGAGCAGCAAGAATAAGGGCATCTCTCAAGTCTAATAGCTCTTTGTCAAGTGCTTGTGCTTCTTTATGGTGTTTTTCTTCCCCTTCATTTAATTTTTCAAACTTTCAATCCTGTCTTAATAATTTTTTGAAAGTAAAATGATCTATAATTTACTATTGCGTTATTATTGTTTGAGATGCATCTTGATCCATTAAGAGAAGTAGCAACATACCAAGATTTGAGTATACAAAAAATCCCAGTATCTGAAGGTTAGTTATTTGGAAGAAAATGGTGCTAAGAGCTAAAAGTCAGTACTGTTGCTGTGTGTGTTACTATATTTCCTATACAAAGGGTTTTATTTAGAATAATAAAACACTTTCTGCAGGTTTCCATGATGGCTAACTGCCTCATGCAGTCTCTGGTCAGGAGGAGAGCACTGCACTCACTTGGTGAATGGGAGCAAGACCAGGCTATGAGGGAGGGGAAGCCATGGGTCCCAAAGGATCATGATCATAATGCTAACATTCACAGCTGGAACTCAAAACACTTTTTTCCACAGCGGGTATTCAGCTCTGGGGATAATGAAATAGTAACATAATTAAATGCCTGCATCAGCCTGACTCAGTCCACTTCCAAAGGGACTGTGCAATAGCCCTCAAGGCAGCACCAGCCTGTTCTTGCTCCTTGTCTCCCTCCTGCCACATCTCCTCTAGCACAGCGGGCTCCTACAGACGACCCAAGGGCCTTCTCAGCACTCACCTGGTGTATGAACACTGCAGACCTGTCCTACCCTTTGCTGGCACGTTTTACAGCACATGCTGAGTCTGCTGACCCTGCACATATACAGCAGGCTCATCACTATAGGGGACAGGGGCTGCCAAACAACCCCTGATTTACAAAGGATAATGAATCTCAGCCAGGGAGACACAGGCACAGGGGCACCACAGCAGTAGCACAGCAAGGAAACAAGCTGATGAAATATCTCTTGATCTGCTAGTCCACGTGAAGGAGTCCTAGACCCTCCTGTGCAGAGCTTGCCGTCACCTGGGCACAGTATGGCTTCAGAGAGAAAACAGATAAACCTCTTCTATCTAAAACATCTTCTATCTACTGCATTAGCTCTCCCACAGGTTGCCAAGATCACTCTATTTACTGTTTAAATCTTTAATGGAAATTGAAAAGTCTCCAAGATTATCACTAAAATGTGCAGTGGGGACAAGCGGAAAAACTAAATTTATCACTGGAAAAACAAAGACAATACTCTTGTGAGTGGTTAGAAATCAGTTTGGCACTGCTGTTGCAGCACTTCAGTGTCTTCTTTTTTTACATAAAAACTGTTTTTCTCAGTTTTCTTGAAGTCCAATCAGTAATCATTTGTTTTGTCGGGTTTGTACTGGTCTGACAGTTTTCATGTCTCTCTCATTCACAGCCTGATTTCTCAGTTTGCTAAAGGACAGCTGATAAAACTCAGTTTCAGATAAACCAAAAATTACATTTATGCCATAAATACCCTCTGTGATTATGGGAAGACACGGTCAGTCTCTTTTCATTGGCAGTGAAATTAGTGCATGAAGTACGCTTGAAAATAATTGTTCTTTGTTTTCTCTGGGACATCATGCCAAATTCTCTTTTTTCAGCACTGTCCTTATCTGAACCTTTAAACCCTTTCTTTCTAAATGATGAAAAGTAGTTCCCTGTATACCCTGTAAAGTCCTTTGTCTCTCCTTAGGGTATCCATATCCACTACACTCAATAAAGAGAAAAGGAAGTAAGTCATCTCATGAGCACAATAGTCATACCACTGCTCACCAGTCTCACAGCTGTGGTGAGATTCTCCCAGTTGCTAATGATTTGCAATGGAATCCTTATGATTTTCACTTAGCTCCTAATAGTGTTCAGAAATGTCTTAGTTTATGGTCTGGGTTATCAGAAGCCATTATGATCAGATTGCCTATTTCAGTGGTAAAATAACCAAAGATCTTGATCCTGAGGCTGTACAAGAGATGTTACAGAATCACAGAATGGGTAAGGCTGGAATGGAGGTCCACCAGTCCAACCCCTCTTCTTAACCAGGATTCCCTAGAGCACATTATTCAGGATTGTGTCCAGCCTGCTTTGAGAAGAAGACTCCACTCTCTGGGCAATCTGTTCTGGTACTCAGTCACTTGCACAGTACAGAAATTCTTCCTCATATTCAGGTGGAACTTCCTGGCCATCAGTCTCTGCCCACTGTCTCTCGTCCTGTCACTTGGCAGCACTGAGCAGAGCCTGGTTCCATCCTCCTGCCACCCTCCCTTCAGACACTGACAGACACTGATGAGGTCCTCTCCCAGTCGTCTCTTCTCAAGGCTGAACAGGCACAGCTCCCTCAGCCTTTTCTCAGAAGAGAGATGCTCATGTCCCTTCATCATCTTTGTTTCCTTCCTCTGGACCTGCTTCAGGAGCTGCATGTGTCTCTTGTACTGAGAAGTCCAGCACCAGCTCCTTTCACAGAGCTGGTTGCCTTTCACAGTGGCTGCAAAGTACTCCGAGTAAACTAGGAGCTTTAATTATGAATTAACAACTGAATCAGAGACTGCACCAAAGCTTCCTTCCCTCAGCTGGAGGCAAGCTGGACTGTGGGTGGGGACCAGGTCATGCAAGTCACCATCCCTCAGCATCAGGCTGTTTCTTTGACACAGAGAGGGCTTTGGAGAGCCCATCCAACATGAATTACACTGCAAGCACAACAGCAACAAAAACAAAGTATTTCTTTCATTATGTTTTATATTTATCCATATTCTATCATCATATTATAACCATCACACTGTCTCAGCAATAGCAGAATGGTGCAGGATGGAAAGACCAGGACATCTCTCCCTTGCAAATAGCTTACAATAGTTCTCTCTGTGCCTTATGAGTATTAATTAACTCCTCTGGTACCACTGCAGGGCAGGAAATTATTGCCCTCCATATGGAAATAGAGAAATGAAGAGGATTATGTGCTTTGCCCAAAGCTAAAAAAAGAGAATTGTTATCAGCACTAGGATGAGAACTGATGATTTTTCTTAGTTCTTGGTCCTGTAATGCAATTAGCAGAGCAACCTCCCTTCCCCTCATCTTCTGCTGTGTTACCCTCCACCTGTGAATGGCACTGACTCCAGCAGTGCTTGATATTTGAAGCTGAATTTTGCTGTTAAGATTAATTTCCGCTCAACAGGATGACTCCAACCAATACATTCTTCCATCTAAGAGAAACATTAAAATGTGCCTTTGAATTAAAAGGACATGAGAATCTCCTTTAACTGCAGCATGAGCCTGATGCTTAAGTAATTTTCCAGGAACAAGCTGATGCTACAGCAGCAATTTTTGTGCCATCTAGTGGTTGCAGAAAATCAGATGCCAGGCTCTGGCCCAATGTGCTACCCAGTGCCACAGTGCCACAGCAAATCCTGCTCCTGCTTTGACAACCCCTGCCTGCTTAGGGCTGCTTGTGCCTCTTTTTCTTATGCTGCTCCTGTTGCTGCTGTTTCACTTGGATGGCTGTGAGCTGCTAAAACTCTGGAAAACTGCAGTAAGGAGTGGTCTCAAAAAAGAGATGGATATTCTCAGGACTGCTCTCATCTTACATATATGCTGTGTTACTGTGGAATAGGGAACGCTTTTTTCACTGCTTGGAGAGTGGGAAGGAAACTGTGGACTACTGAGGAAGCAACCAATATACACAGAATATTACTAATTTGTTTCCTGAGAAGAAGGACACAACAAGGTGCCTTGGAGAAGGGACCTGGCTGCTCCACTGGGCTGGACACCTTCAGGAAGGACAAGCAACTCTCAGAGAGGACCTCAGGAATGGGACTTAGACCTGGGGTTATTTTCAGCCATCTTTTTTATTAACTTCTCAAAAAACACAGATAGGGACTGATTTCTGCATATAGCCATGATCTTTAAAATCACAATCAAAAGAAATAATTCTCTAGCAAGGACAGTGATGAAGGACTGCACCATATATGCTTAATTAAAAACTGCCTCTAAAAGTTAAGGAACGCCAGACAGCACCACAAGAAACAGTGATATTTTTTCTCTGTTTTAGTGGAAGACAGATTTTGTAAGGGATTTAAGTTGCTCTTAATCTAACACATTTTAACTGAGAATAGTCACGAGAATAAATACGACAGTTCCTAATGCAGATAGAGTTTAGGATACAAAAAGCAATAAACAAAATGTGTTTATTTGTCACAGTTGATCTTTGTGTTACACAGAAAGTCCAATGCTATCTGCTGAGATAGTTTTGGCCCAGTGAAGCTAAGCAGCTCACCACACTTGGTCAACATTGTTTCATACACACATTAACACATTTGGTAAAAATATAACAGCTTGATGAGAAAAGCTTCTCTGTTTGGATTGGACTGCCTTTGACAATCCTTCAGCATCCCCATGGGCCTAGTGCAAGGCAATGCCAAGACCTTGGTAAATGAACAGTCCAAAGACATGGAGTCCCTGCCATTCTCCAAAACTCCTCACCAGAGGCCACACACCATGACCAGCAGTAAGACAGGTTCCTGCTCCCACCCCAGCACAGGAAAGCTACAAATAGATGGCCTCCTTCAGATCCAGCTGTGCCAACCCCAGCTTGTCCCCTGTGTTCCCACACTGTGCCCTGGCTAGTTAGGGCTCCCCACTCCCTGACAGACACAATGAACCAGAGCGACTCTGGTTATTCCCACTGGAATAAGAACTCTGTTATTCCCACTGGACTAATTTTGACTGAAAGAAGCCAGGAGATGCATTTGGAGCACCCAGCAGAGCTGACTGTGTGCCCAGGAGGCCAGCGTGGGCAGGCAGGTAGTGACCTCTCCTGTCACCACCCCCAAGTGCATGTCTGCATCCTGTGTAAGCTGAAGAGGATCTGGGATGGCTGTGCCAGCAGAGCTGCGAGGGCAATAACCTCCAGCAGTCTGGCTTGTAATCCTCATCTGGCACAGCTCTCTACAAATAGAACATCTGCCCACAGCCTAAAGAGATGTTTCAAACCTGATTTAATTAGACCAGCACAAGCACCCATCTG
This sequence comes from Trochalopteron elliotii, assembly GCA_024734555.1. Classification (NCBI taxonomy): domain Eukaryota; kingdom Metazoa; phylum Chordata; class Aves; order Passeriformes; family Leiothrichidae; genus Trochalopteron; species Trochalopteron elliotii. The sequence continues at coordinate 4,791,991 of JANPWX010000025.1, forward strand.
GATACTTTTAGCTCTTTGGCTCCCATTCACCTAGCAGACAACGGCAATGAATAAAAATTATTTTCACCTGCCCCAGGTGCAAAGTGGTCAAAAGGAAAGGATGATGTATCAGCCATGCCAGAATCCTAAACTTTTGACAAGTACATCTGGTGAATCCTGATGAGGTGCTTTATGAAGTTGCCACCTGAGATCTCCTGCTCCAGGTGGCCACATCTGCAGAAGGGGCAGTGGGGGAGTGTGTCCCTGCAGCCATGCACAGCCCAGAGCTCACACAGCTGATTCTGGTGGCTCCAACGAGCTCAGGAATGGGTTACATTGCACTGTGTCCTGGTCAGTCATTTACCACACAGAAGCCTTCCCTTACCCTTCTGGCGCTTACTTTCCCCTACACAACAGTACTGGATAGCAAAGAATGCCAATGATTTAATGCTGTGTCAGATGGGTTAAACAGCCTATGGGAAGTGGCCAATCTACAAACTAAGGGAGTCCCAGCAGAGTGGCAGCAACAAACTGAAGAGGGATAGTTACATTTTAAATTGGTACACAGGTTTTGCAGCAAGAGACTGACTATATCCTCAGTTTATATAAATCCTTATTCCAGCTTGGGCCAAATAAAAATAAACTGACCGATTCTAGATTAATTAAAATGTCAACTAAGGATCTGGCATTCATCAAACAAATTATATGCAAATGCAAGTTTGTGTATAAATGTTAGAAAAATACATTGTAGAGTTTAAAAGAAGAAAAAAATCACCGATGAGGACTGAAAGCACCATTGCTCTTCCAGCACTATTTGGAGGCTGCAGATTACCCAGGTTTCTATTAGATTCTTTTCTAAACTCTTAATAAAAGGCCACAGTTTATATTAGTTTTAATGTAGCTCATGCTTACTATCCAAATCCTTTTTAAGAAAAAAACAATTGGAATTTTAACTAGTTACAGATGGTAGAGATAAAATTGGTCTTTACAAATCTGTGTTTAAAATAGAATTTTCATGGAGACGACTGTTTATATTTGTTAATATTATCCAGTCTGTCTATTTGTAAACAGGAGTCAAAGGTTTACAGGCTTTAGCCTGTGATAAAAGTAAATCAGAATGAGGGAGGACCATGAGGAATGAAATCCCCTGTTATGCTGGAGCTGCGTTGTCCAACTGGATAAAGACCATACAGGCCATAGCAAGAGGCAAGCAGTGGGCTGAAGAGAACAGATGCCCTTCAAAAAAATTCTGGTTTTTTCACAGAGAGAGCAGCATTGGTAACTTATCAAAAGGTCTTATCGGACTTCATGTGCCCTTGGCCTTTTCCTGGTATTCAGACTAGACCAGGATGGTAAACAGGCATGTACACAGTCAGACAGAGAGACCTCAGGATTCCTGAGCTGTCTGCTGCTTCTGGGACATGGTGCAAGTTCATGGCAAGAGGGATTCTGCACAAAGCCTCCATCTGGCCTCTGCCCGCTGTGATTTTAGCTGCCTTTGCAGGTGAGAAGGCTGATGTGCCTCAGCCATGTCCTGCTGCTCCTTGGATGAGCCTGTCCACTGCCCACTCTTGGAATACAGATACTCCTCCAGGCAAGAGTAAAAACTCCCTGTTTGCTTACCCCAATGAGACTTGCACAACCTCTTGCTACATTCTCTGGCTACATTCACTTTTCCCTCTCAGATTCTAAAAGCAAGCTGAGCTACTGACCATTTTTAATCAGGAAACAGCAGCAGCATTGTCTGCGCCACACACTACACGCAGGTCTTGGCTGCCCCTGCAGCTTTCCAACTCTTCCTGCTTTTGGGCCTGCAGCACACATCAACAAGGCAAAAACATGGAAGGCTTAAAAAATTGTAGAAAAAAGAAAGCCCACAGCCTAAAGATCAAACTCCAAACCAGAACAATCTCTTCAGGTAATGGGATCCTTTTTTTTTGCCAAATCCACTATATTTGCTAGTAGTCAAGGGTGAGTCATTGCTGCCCCTCTCCACAGCCAAGGGTCTCTGGAGAGGAGGCAAATTTGGCTACGATTTCTTCTGGACAAGTGGTACCATCTGCACAGCAGCTCAGTTTCCAGAGCTCAGAAGAGAGAGCTTGTCTTCAGAAGCCCACAGTAGAAGGGAAGGCAGCGACAGTGCATCAGGTCTGGGGCTGTGCCCTACATCCTGTGGCCTTCAAACAGGTTCTTCCTCTGTAACTGCTGGCCTACTGCATCCCTGCCAAGGTCTGAAGACAGACTCCAAACAGTGAGAAGTGACTATGACATCTGGGCTCACTGCAACTTCAACATTCTCCACAACAAACACTCTACTTCGGCCAGATTGCTGGCAGGAAAAGCAAGTTCCATGTCTGAGATTTCCATTTAAGGACTTTTCCCAACCATCTTTTAACTCAGCCAGCTACAGCATCACACAAAGGAAAGAAGCCTTCTCATTGCCACCTTCCTGCTACCACACCACTTTTTGGACAGGTGCCCTTTTCTGTCCCATATGGGCATGGAGGAACATAAGTTCTGGAGGAACAGAAGTGCACTAAGGTGGTCCTGGCTGCTCCTGGATTTCCTTCACATGCTGCCGCATCTCTCCTTTCCCCTCACCTTCAGCCTTGTGTCCAGGAATTAAAGCAAAAAACTAAGGGAATCTACATCCCAATAGACAGGGAACAAAGGGTGAAAGGTTTTTTCCCCACATGCCTGATGGGAACAGGACAGATTTTGACCTTTGGGCTCCTGGTGCTGGTAGGAGACCTCAGCAGTGTCAGGGTCCCAGCAAGGCAAGGAGAGTGGAGCTCTGTGCTGGCAGGCACAGGAGGAGGAGGAGGAGGAGGAGGAGGAGGAGGAGGAGGGGG
>JANPWX010000025.1:4799821-4822057 GCA_024734555.1 Trochalopteron elliotii
CTCTCCTCTCCTCTCCTCTCCTCTCCTCGCTACCCTGCTCCCTGTGAGTTCCATAGCTCCCAGTCGCAGGGAACAGCCAGCCCTTGCCCAACACAATAACATCCACAAGATATGAAGTTGTAGAACATCAGCCTAACCAAGCAGAAATGCAGGTCCTGAGTGAGTGCTGGGTACCAGTTGGGTGCCAGAGACACCGAGGGCTGGCTTGGGTGGAGACAGCACTCCTGGCAAGTCTGCTAGGAGCAAGGATGCATTGTCCCTTCTCCTTTTCTATGGAAACAGAAATCTTTGTTTCAGTAAGAAACTATCAAACCATACAGAATTTAAATGGAATTTTATTTTGCAGCTCCAAACTGTTTAGAGCTGTATTTCTAATGCGCATGCCCTTCTGTTTCTCAAAGAAGTCAACATCACTGAAAAGAAAAGGTTTGATTTAATCAGGAAGAGACATACTTTAAAAACCTGTTATTACCCAAAAGCAGACATTACACAAATTTTATTCTATTTTTATATCTTCCTGGCTCCAATCTCCTGAATCTGACATTAACCATAACAATTGCACATGTGACTAAACCAGGCCAAATTCTCCTTTTTCTGTTCTAATATAAATATGGAAGTAATACTGTTGAAGTAGTATCTTTGAGGTAGACTCCCTCCACAAGAACAGGACTTTTCTCAGAACAGCCAGAGTCAGGAAAGTATACTGATTTTGAAGCCAGGTTTTTACTGACTATTTGGAGCAGTAAAGTGGAGACCACCAGGGTTGACATGAGAGCCTGGCAGTCTCAGAGGCTGGGCACACAAGCAAATATTGGTGGCACTTTGAAAAACACAGGAGGCTTCAAAGCTCTCGTGCCATTTCAAAATGCCTTAGGCTTTCAGAAGTTCAAGCACCACTAATTTACAGTGAAACTTCAGCTTTTAAATGCATTTATCATTTGTGCTGAGACATAGCCACTCACACCTGTATGAGATTCAGATTCACTGTCACAACCTCTCTCTTATGTTGGACTTCAGTTTCTTGTTGAAGGTCTATCTTTGCTGCTCTTGACCAAGCCAACATTAGACCAAGGGTCAGAAAATGAAGACCCTCCAGCTAACTCTGGGCAGTGAACACTGTAGTGCCCTGTGGATGTAGTCCTGCAAGAAAGCTGTCAGCATTGATAGGGCCACAGGTTGCTCAGGCATTGTGCCCTGTAGCCTGGGTCTCACATTGCTGTCCTGAGCATCTGTGTTGCCTAGGTAGGCAAAACTTCCAGTTTTCCTCCTGGAAAAGCTAATAGCTTGGTGTGTTGCAAGTGTACCCTCTGTACACTTAAAAGCACTGCTATCTTAACTATGATGATTTTTGAAAAAATATAATGAAAAATTTTTGGAAAATTTACTCATGTCAAGCCATGGACAGATATCCTTTTCAATTTACAGCATCACAGGGACAAGACACTGTCACTCAGCTGAACAGGGCTGCTCCCTGCCCCAGGTCACAGCCTCCACCGCTCCTCTGTCAGAGTTTATGGGCACCTTCCCCAACTTGCTTCAGAAAAATCAACCAGCTTAGTGCAGTCTAAGCCTTTAAACTCCTCCTTTGGTCTCTGCCTAGTTCAATGCAGAATGTAGTCCCTGGCTGGATGCCTACTTTTCCACACAGTTCCCAGAAAGGCACAGTGCCAGGGTGATATCATTTAATGAACTTCCAGAAGAAAACAATGTGCTGGGAGAGGAATGTCCTTTTGAGGGTCTGGGAGCTTTCTTCTCCTCACATTTTTCTTCTTACATGGTGAACACTGTTCTTTGGTGCCATATGCTGTACCAAGGGAGCAACTGGGTGAAGGAGAATCCATCTCCAGAGGTGTCCATGATCTAATAAACAACATTAACCTTGAGGACATGAGAATTAAGCCATGCCCAGGGACTACAGCATATTCAGCTAAATATCCAGTGAAGTTCCCAAAGCAGTTCTTGCTTTGCTGGCTGTCCCCCATCAGTCACTCCTATGCAAAGTGATTGCTGTCACGAGGGGAACTCTACATGGAGTTCTGCTCACAAAGTCCAGGTGGGAACACAAGCAAGCACAAGGCACAAGGCAGGGGAAGTCTGTCCTCATGACCTGTGGCAAGAACCCGTGACTTTTGTTCTTATTTGTCTCCCTGTGCCTTGCAGTTTGACATTTTATTTTTGCACCCTATTTTTCCTCTTTCCAGACCATCCAAAAGGGTTTACCCAGCCTGGTTTTTATTCCTCTTCTATCATTACAAGGTTGGCAAGGCAGAATGATCTAAGATAGGAGATGGAAATTTTCCTGGTAAGGGCTGGAGAGAAACCAAGAGGAGGAACCTGCTTGAAGTGAAAGACATTTCACAGGAGATAGGCACACTGCTCTAGGCATCTACCCACATCTTTGGATGCCTACATGCTGCCATGTGCTGTAGTCCAGTCCAGATTCATAGTGAACCCTTCAAATTCTAGGTCATCACTGAAGACAGCTTCTAATTTATAGCTCCTGTCTCTTTTTCTCATTTTATTTTAAAAAAATAGAGAAAACATTTCATATAAGCCTGTACCTGAAGTGTAGGGACACTTGTATCCTGAGTCTCCCGGTGTTAAATCTTGGCCATTTTTCTCTACACTGCAAGCAAACATGTTATTGTCTCCACGTTACTTGCCAACTGTAAGCAACTGGCCTCACTTCTTGGCTTTCTGTCAAAACAAATTCTGTCAGGTTATATTTATTTGTGTGTTCTGGTACAGCTGGCAGTGAAACTGCTTTGCCTGCCAGCATTCTTGTTAAAATTCCCCCCAGCTGAGTCAAGCTTTTTCATCAATACACACCTTGACCAGGCTCTCTGGTATTTTTCAGAAAAACAACCTTCCAAATAATGCGAATACCTAGAGAGATTATGTTTAAAGTCAGACACTGAGAAATAAAATTGCTCCCACTCTTCTGATATTTTGAAAATCAAACATATTAAACTTTTGACCTTGATTACAAGCACTTGATTTGTCATGAAGGCTTCAGACATGGCGGAAAAATCTGACTGCATTCAACAAAGTTATGAAAAAGATTGTTCAAACATGACTGACTACAAACTTAAGTGTGTGAGACTGTTAAATGTCAGCACTGCTAATGAGGCCTTTAAGGATTGTTTTCTCAGAAATATTTAGCTAATAGTCCTTCCCACTGGCTGATTGATTCCTTGGGCACCCTCAGCTGGTACTGGGAATCAGAAGTTCAGACTGCTCAAAAACTGTTGGGTCACTTTCCCCTTCTTACACAAGGGAAACAAAACAGTGTAAAGCCATGTGAAGATTGCTGGATTGTGTAGCTAACCCAAGCGGTGTGGTAATGGGCAGCTGTGGTCTTGATTCATTAGAGTAAGGTGTGGTGTTACAGGTGAAGCTCTGGAAGTTCAGCATAGCCACCATTACACAAAACAAGCTGGGAAATATGTAAAGCTGTGGCCAACTGAAGGTGGATGATCACTGTAAAATCCACGGGAAAAAAGAATCCGTCATTAAACTCATGTTTTAATGGCATAAAAATCATACAGAGCAAAGAAACTGAATGTGGCGTGCCAAACCACAAGCACCTGTTTCTGAGACCTTATAAAAGGGGAAGAAGTGGTGGCAGATTGAATGGCAGGTTTGAAGCCTTCAGACATGTGGACACAGCTGACTTTTGTGGACCATGTTTTGAGAGGGAAAAGACTGGTGCAGCCAGTGAGATTTCAAATGAATTGCTGAAGATGTCTGTCTGCCTTTCATCCTGACTTATCTCCTTATTCATGTTGTTTGTCCTACCTTACAGTTCCTGGATGGGAGAGCTGGGGGAGGTCTGTGCACCTCACAGCAAGAATTCATGGTAGAGATGTGGGGTACTCGGAGCCTTTGCATTTGGAAAGCCAAAGGACATATAGACTATCTTGTTCTTTACCACTAATCCATTGCCAGAAAGGGCCCACAAGTATCACAACTTCTCATCTACATCTTTGTGCACAAGGAAGTTAAACCACATCCTCTACTGCCTAAACAGCTGTGTGTATGTATTGGAAGTGAATTCCAAACTAGCAAGGCAAGAAAAAAGTAAGAACATAGCCAGGGTAGCTTGTGACTAATAGCTATTGGCACTTGAACCAGCTTTTATTTATAACAGATTTATGGGAAATCTTCTAGGCTTTTTTCAAAACAATGCCAATTAATAAATTTTAGAATTAGCCTTACATAGTTGAACAAGTGAGAAAGATTAGATCATATACCAGAAAGTCTCAAAACTGGGAATTTCTTACAATCCCTTAATTTCTAAGTTTAAAAAAATGTTAATGACATAGTCTGAGTATACCAGTAATAAAATGAGATTTCCTAATGGCATGATGATAAAGCCTCTGCTAAGCCCTGGCTTCAATGGGGATCCAACTTAGAGAGTATGTTCTCAAGGGAGATTGTAGAATTATAGAATAGTTTGTGTTGGAAGAGACCTTTAAAATTCATCTAATCCAACCCCTCTGCAATTATCAGGCACATCTTCAACTAGATCACTTTGCTCAGAGTTCTGTTAAATCTGGCCTTGAATGTTTTCAGGGATGGGGCACTGACCACCTCTCTGGAAAACCTGTTCCAGTGTTTTGCCATTATCATAAAAAATTTCCTCCTATCTATTTTAAATCTACCCTATTTTAGTTTAAAGCCATATCTCCTTGTCCTATTGCATCAGGCCCTACTAAAAAGCCTGTTTCCATCTTTCTCACAAGTACCACCTTTAAGTACTGACTCTCTCAGCACATGTTCATAGGAGAGGTGCTCCAGACCTTTGATCATCTTTGTAGCCTCCTCTGAACATGCTTCAGTATGTCCATGTCTTTCCTTGCTGAAGACCCCAGATTTGGACACAGCATTCCAGGTGGGATCTCACAAGAGTGGAGTAGTGCGGCATAAGCACCTTCGTTGATTGCTGGCCATGCTGCTTTTGATTCTTTAGATCTGCCACCTTAACAGACTGCAACAAGGCCCAGAAAAGGTTTTTGAATGCTTTTCCAGTATTAAATGAATGAGATGACTGTAAGAACTCACTTGGAAAATTTGTCTCAGAAACCATTCTAAGCAACCTGGCCTAGTGAAAAGTGTCCCTGCCCACAGCAGGGAGGCTGGAACTAGATGATCTTAAAGGTCCCTTCCAACACAGACCATGCTATGATTCTATAACTAGAACTGATTAGCATGTCCATCATCTTCCAGTGAATGCCTTGATGTGCACTCTTGCTCTACTCAGTGGATTTGAAACCTATTGAAATGCCATTTCCTAAATGTGGAATAACATTATTCTAACCCTGAATTTAAATAATTTTCAGTATTATTTTTGGTGATGGCTACGATGATGTCTGTTATTGTTCTGAAGAATACCATGTGCTTATTCTGGCTTTCAGTTTTTGGAAAAATACATTGAACTCCTCAAATGTTGCTTTTCCCTGGAGAAAAATCACTTGGCATATATAAATGACTTTGTTTCCTACCCCAGTTTATGGACAAAAGTTTTTATCTTTGAAAAGGACAACCAGAAGCCAAGAACAAAGTGTTATCTATTATTCATGTTCTGCCTCCCAGTTAACTCTCTGTGAACAAATATTTAACTACAACATAGGTAACTTCTGAGAAAGTGATATGGGAAGTTTACTATACCCTCTAACTTCATAAACCTCTGTGAACTGAAATCTCTGATTTTGGCCTCCTAAGTCAACCTGAAATTTCAAACGCCATGTTCGTGTGTTCTTTTTCACATTTAATGTTTCAGTGGTGCTTTTAGAGCACCCACTGGGAAATAGGGGCATGGGTTAAACACTGTATTTCCTTCTCTGGTCTGAGAAGATTTCTTTCTGAGTCTGTTTCCAAGAGACTGTAATAACAGACAGGCACCTCCCCTGCTTTTAAAATGACTACTGCTATGCACAAAGAAATGCAAGAGTCTGACTCCAAAGGGCAAGATAAGTCCTGATTCGCTGGATTAATGCATGTTTTCCCAAATGTAATTTTTGGCTACCACTGCTGGAACCATCTTTCTGTGTTCCCCCCAAGACTAAATTCAGGTCTGTAAACATCATCACCTCAACCATTATCATAATTTTCTCCCAAGCCCAGCTCTGTTAGCCTTACTGCATTCCCACCATTCAGCTACGCAGCCCCATCACTCCTTAAGACCCCCAACACAGAGATGAAAGCTCCATATATTGTCCTCTATGCCTTCTTCCCAAACTGGTTCTCCAAACACAATGCCCCAGCCATCTAAGGCACATCCCTATCTCAACAAACCTCATTCCCCTCACCTTCCCCAAATGACATTTTGCCCATGGTCTTTTCAGAAATACATGTCCCAGACTAATTAATTTCCTGTAGGCACATGAGAAGAACAGCAGGGGAGGTCTGGGAGCTGGAGACAGCTTCACACATCAATAAGGTACTGGTCAGTCAGTGACAGGAGCAGCTGTGTGAAGGTTTTTACTCTGATTTGTAAAATATCCTTGACAGAGGCAAAACTAGCAATTGTTGAGATTGTTTTTGCCTGGCTTTCGTGCAACACAATGTGGGAACATCCAGTCTACTGATTCAGACTTTCATCTGGCAAAAGGCAGGATTTTTTTCTAGTCCTTGATCCTTAGGTCATGTCTGCTTCTTAACCATCAGCATTGTGTAAAATGCATATGCAGCCTTAAGCATTAAGTGCCTCCAAGCTGTTCCCTCCTGGCTAGGTGTTTAAAGTTTTCTTCTCTGCAGAGAGATTTTTGTCCCTAATTTAAGTCCTACGAAAAGCCATGAGCTTTATTTGAGTTCATTCAGTAGTACATCAGAGCAAACCTCACTGTGAAGTTTGTCTTGTAGCTAACAACTGCCTTGGAATTAACACTTGCTGCTCTGCTGTAACGTTCAGCATTCATATGCTAATCCATTTGTGAAGACTGCTGTGCCTGACTGTATGGTAAGGCTTTATCAAATGACAGCAAAATTAATAGTTTGGTTTCTGCCAATTTGATGCAAGATGTCTAAAATGAAAAGCAGAATATATATCACTGAAGAGAATTTTGGAGCATTGTTTATTTCTCTCTAAATACAATATTTTCATCTTTTTTTCTTCATTACCACTGATACCATAACAGTTCCTAATTTTCCACTCTGTAAAAGAAAAGATTCTTCATAAAGACTGTGTATGTGTACATGCATTTATATACATATATGCTGATGTTTTCCCTGCTGAATAGGTCTGACCACACCATCCATATACCAGTTGAAATATCATGAACAGCAAATAAATGTAATCGTTTGGGGTTTTAAAGAAATCAGTTAACACAAATCAGTATCACAGAGGGGAGAATGAGAACAACAATTTGTAGACTAAAAGGCTGTGCAGAGGGAGCTAGACAGGCTGGATCAGTGGACTGAGGCCAGTTGTGTGAGGTTCAACAAGGTCAAGTGCCAGGTCCTGCAAACACAAGTAGTACCACAGATTGAGGGCAGAGTGGTTGGAAAGCTGCCCAGCAGAAAAGGACCTGGGGGTCCTGGTGACAGCAGCTGAACATGAGCCAGCTGTGCTCAGGTGGCCAAGAAGGCCAGTGGCACCTGCCCTGTACCAGCAATGGTGTGGCAGCAGGACCAGGGCAGTGACTGTCCCCCTGTACTGGACACTGGTGAGGCCACACCTTGAATCCTGTGTTCAGCTCTGGAACCCCACTTCAAGAAAAACATTGAGGTGCTGGAGCATGTCCTGGGTGTTATAGATATATATTATAAAGCTGGCTTTTCGCAAGGTGTGTGCTATATGAATAATAACATTGCATTCAGAATATAATGGTTTTATTTCTGCTATTAGTAAAGAAAACTAGGCATAGTGGTAGTAGTTGATATTGTATGCTTAAACTGTCTGTTTGGTCAGGATAACATCCAGTGAACATGTAAAGAAGACCCTGCTATTGATATACCAACTATCAGCATCTACCATCTGAAGAAAGTATGGGCCAAGGCCCAACCTGGAGGTGATAATGAAGACACAGCCAAGAAACACACATGCTCTAAAAAGGTGGACCCAAGGAGGGACCATACAAAACAGTTCCTGGAGTATGGAAAATAGTTTATGGAAAAATATGAATATTCAACAGACTGATGCAATAGAAAGGGTATTTAAAGAATGTCTCTGATACAGGAAGATGTGGACTTGGCTGGATGCCAAGTCACCCGGCCGCCGTACTTTGCTTCTTTTTCTATCTCCTTATTGTCTTACTTTCTATTAAACTTATCTCTTAAAATTTACATAGAAAGTGAACCTCGTTTCTCACACTGGGAAAGGCAGCAGAGCTGATGAAGGGTCTGGAGCACAGGTCCTATCAAGAGCAGCTGACGGAGTTGGGGGTGTTTAGCCTGGAGGTTTGGGGGAGACCTTATCACTCTCTATAACTCCTTGAAAGGAGGTGGTAGCCAGGTGGGGGTCAGTCTCTTCTCCCAAGGAACAAGTGACAGGATGAAAGGAAATAATGTCAAGTTGTGGCACAGGAGGTTTAGATTGGGTAGCAGGAAATCTTTCTTCACAGAAAGAGTTGACTAGCATTTGAGAAGGCTGCCCAGGAAACAGGCGGAATCGTCACCCCTGGAAGTGTTCAAGAAACCTGTGGATTTTACATCGTTTAGTGATGAACATGATGAGAGTGTTAGCTGGATGGCTGGACTTGATAATCTTATGTTAAAGGTCTTTTCCAACCTTAATGGTTCCATGAGTGGATGATTTACTGTAAATAAAAAGACTGCATTTCACAGATATTTTTCTCAATCACCCATTCTATTTCTTCTTTTTCTCCCCACAGAAACCAGTGGATTCTGATTTCCTTGAATGCTTGTAAATTAACTCTGAAGGAATGGACAGCTCCAATAAAAAAAAAACACACAAATTTTCTGAGAAGATAGCAAAGGAACTAGAAAAAACAGCTTGAGTTGTAGGTTCTCACCTGACCCATAACTGACTCTCTGCTAATGCAACACTAATTTAGGACACCTTCGTATATCAGGTACTGCAATTACTCAGCATGTCACTGAACAGTTGATTTTCTTTTGTATCCCAGTATACAGTGGGACAAAGAAATCTTTCCATCCACCCGATACTTTATGAAAACACCCAAATACTATATTTAAGGATTTAACCAATTTTCTGGGAAGATATTGCAACACAATTCATTGTATATGACAGCCCAAGCCAGGCTTAAAAAACTCTACCTGTTAGCAGCCTATTCACACTCCACCATCCCCTGCAGGGCAGGGCAGCTGCCTGGTTCCACCTGACCGATTAGGGTGAAGTGCTTATTTGTGCTGTTTCCAAGAGGCACTGAAGCCGTAGTTCTCCAACTGCCATCCTTTCTGCAGCTTCAGAAAGTTTCTGCTGCAGTTATTTAAACTGGAGATTCATTTGCTACCATAAGGGCAAATTTCGAAACGAAATGAAGGTATAAGCTTTATCCTTACTACAGGCACATGTCTCTAGCACAGGTTAATTCCCTCTACCAAGAGGGCTGTTATCTGTATAGCTTATATAGGGCCCAAAGACAAAGTAAACTATGCAATCAAAGGTCTTTGCATTGAAAAAATCCAGATTATTTTTTCACGTGTCAACATTTGGCCCCAAAAAGCTGATATTCACCAGTTACACTACATCAGTCTACAGCTACTTACTTGAAAGACATACAGCAACATGTACACTGCCCAGAAAAAGCTCCAACCTGACAGACACTTCTCCTTGCCTCCTACATGGATTTTGGTAATGGAGACATTCCAGGTTAAGGTCTGCACCTCTACTTGTGTATAATGCATCGCGGTATCATGCTAATTTGCATATTCAGATTCATTTGCATATGACTAGAATATCTTATTAATTTTCTTTTTTTTCCAGATCTGAGGATGTTTGTGTTGCTGTACATTACAAGTTTTGCCATCTACACAAGCGAACAACCTCTTCAAAGCCAGACCAAAGGAGAAAACTACTACACCAGATATATCTGTAGCATCCCAGGTTTGCCAGGCCCTGCTGGCCCACCTGGAGCCAGTGGATCCCCGGGGCCACATGGACGAATTGGTCTTCCAGGAAGAGATGGTAGAGATGGCAGGAAGGGAGAAAAAGGTGAAAAAGGGAGTGCAGGTATTGAATATTTGTGTAACCTAACACAATAGCACAAGAAAGCAAGACTTTTCATCGTCACTGTTATATCTACCTACCTACCTACCTACCTACCTACCTGTCTGTCTGTCTGTCTATCTGTCTATCTAGGTGTATGTACATATATCTATGTATATATATGATGAATGTGTGTATGTGCCTGTGTGGGTTTATGTGTGATGCATACATAAATATAGTGAGAGAAAGAAAGTATGCACATATGTTTTAGATATGTCTGATATGCACATACTTATATCAGTGTAAAGAAATGTCTATGCACAACCTTTCTTCACACAGATGCTAAAAAATTTGGGAATAATGAAGCATGTGTGGTGTCAAATAAACAGTCCCACCTGTGCCATTAGCCAGGCGTCAAAAATTAGCAGGTGCTTAGGTATGCACTAAAAATGCTCTATTTGTAGGAAATATTTAGTGCACAAGTACTGCTATGTAGGTAGTCATGCTGCTGTCCTTGCCATCAGCAGCACCTATAGTTCAGGCAGCAACTGACTGCATATAAAATTCTTTAATGTCTAATCAAGACACATGAAGATAAGCAGGAATATAGAAACAAAGGACCTGCAGGCTGTGAAGTCTGGTCAACTGTTCAAAACTGGCATTGTATTTGCAAACTTACTAGAAAATTTTGAAAGCATTTCTAGAGTATTTTGAAATTTGGACCATGTTTTTCTTGTTTATTCAGGCACACACAGTAGTCCACACAAACATTTACTGAGGTGATATGTGCAACAATTAACTAACTTAAAATGTTTTTGAAGGTTTAAGAGGAAAGACTGGGCCATTAGGACCAGCTGGAGAGAAAGGAGACCAAGGTGAGTCTGGTAAGAAAGGACCTGGAGGATTGACTGGTGCCAAAGGTGAAGTAGGTCCAGCTGGACCACCTGGACCTAAGGGAGACAAAGGAGACCGAGGAGAGCCAGGTGCACCAGGGGTCTGCAAGTGTGGAAAGATAGTGCTGAAATCTGCCTTTTCTGTCGGCATCACCACGAGCTACCCAGAGGAAAGATTACCAATTGTATTCAATAAAGTCCTCTTCAATGAGGGGGAGCATTACAACCCGTCCACAGGAAAGTTCATTTGTGCCATCCCAGGGATTTATTACTTTTCCTATGACATCACCTTAGCAAACAAGCACCTTGCTATTGGGCTGGTTCACAACGGGAAGTATCGGATCAAGACCTTTGATGCCAACACCGGCAATCACGACGTAGCCTCTGGATCCACAGTGATCTACCTTCAGCCAGAAGATGAAGTATGGCTTGAAATCTTCTACACAGACCAAAATGGTCTCTTTTCTGATCCAACATGGGCAGACAGTTTGTTTTCTGGATTTCTCTTATATGTTGATACAGATTACCTTGATGCTTTATCAGATGAAGATGAGCTCTGAAGCAGATGTCAAATGACACTCAAACTGGAGGCCCCAGCACAGGATTTTATTCATCTATGTGGGGAAAACAAAGCTGAAATGAAAAAAATCTGGGAGTTCATTCTTGTTTTGATTGGAACCAAATCTGAGCTCGTAAGGATGTTTCTAGAATCTAGGATGGATTTTTTTTAACGAACAGGGGGGATAAAAAATGAACTGTAATTAACAGAAGACTGCATCACTCCAGGACTGACTCTTCCCTAAACATATGTTTATAAAACTATTTAAACAAATTTAAGATACTGTACATTGAATTTTATACAAAATGTATTAATTTGCAATTCAGAATGGATATTTTGTATATTACATTAAAGTAAAATTGAACAATTCACTGAAATGTCATCTTTGGTCACTTTAAGACAGGCAATACATTAAGAACAGATAGGAGAGGAATAAAATAGGAATGACTATTAAGAACAGATAGGAGAGGAATAAAATAGGAATGACTATTTCAGGATGCCACTGCACAGGTCACAAGAACAGTCTCATCTGATATTTACACCAATATCTTGCACTCATAACTAACCAAGCTCCCAATAAGTGCATGAAGATTTGTATTAGCTGAGGACTACTCAGTAGCACCCATAAAAGACTAGAAAAAAGCTATCAAACATATAAAGAAATTAAAAACTGGAAGATCTGAAAACTTGGAGATAGTCAGTATTCAGTGGGTATTTTCAGTGTAATTCAAAGTGTCTTTGCTATTCTTTAAATGCTATCCACCATCTTTATGAGAAATGTGGAAAAAGAATATAAATATTTGCTGAAAATAATTGGGATGTACAAAAAAGACAGGACAGTAATCACTAATCAAAAAATTTTATGAACCAAAGTGAGTCACATCATTAAAGCAGATGTTTCAATACAGTCAAATGCAATGATACAAGTGTAGGTCACACACAAGATGAAAAACTGCATTCAGCAAATCAATGAACTTGGAAAAGGTACGTGGGACCTCATGGATTATCAGCTAAACAGGAGTAATACAAGTAAGTTGTTGCTACTGCCCTTGGGATGTACAATAAATAGAACTAAAAGTAGAGATGAATAGTGGTTACCTAGGAAGCAACAACTTCTGTCAATGTTTCAAAAACTTACTTGAATATTGCAAAAAATGCTTATACTTCTATTCATGGGGATTACACAAGAGAGGTAACAGGACCAATTTACTTTTCCTGTCAATGAGGTTAAGAGGTGGTTTAATCACCATCTGCACCCACCTGGAGATAAAATATCTGGTAGTACCTGGCACTTCCCTCTATCAGATAGGAGCACAGCAAGGTCCATTGGTGGAAAACTGTATCAATCCCCACTGGAAATGAGGAATCCATTTTACCAGTGGCAGCAACCAATCATTGTAAATATATCTAGGAACATCATGAGTTCTCCAGCATTCAACAACAGCCAAGACTGGCAATCTTTCATTGGGTCCTCTTAATTTACAATCTTTTATTCATGTCAGATTTACAGAGACCTGCTATTTCTAACAGTTATTCAGATAACATCAAATGTTAGTGGTCTGTGTTGCACAGCTCATGAACCCACCTTAGTTATGACCAAGGCTGAAGGAAATTTCTAGGTCTTTTCCATGTACTTGATGGGTTAAGAAAGTTACAACCAGAAAAAATGACAAAAAATGCTGCTGAGGTTGCAGAGCCAGCACGATGGTTATGCATGGAACATCAGTCTGTACCCGTGCCCTCACTTCCTCCAACATCAGCATTCATGGCTGTGAGTACATGACTGCTGCTTTATGCAGTGAACAGGTGCAAAGCCCTGACCACAAATCAAACTGGCAGTGCTTGTACAACCATTATTTTATTTGACAGTGAGAGATGTCTGACAGAAGACAATAGTAGATTATTTTTCTAACTAGACATCTAATTTATTAGTGTCACACAAGGGCTGCTTTCTGTGAAAAACATGGAAGAGAACACTTGGAGATTCAGTTTATCACCCTGCTGTACAATCATTTATACATCTGCATATTAAGGACAATATGAGTGCAAACTGCAGTCCAATCATCATTTACAATTATGATTGATGCAGATGCTTCACCGCCATCAGTGCCTATCTGAGGCACAGAGACCATGGCATTGCTCAGTGCTGCCTGCACTGAATTCCACAGGACAGAACAAGGATCATATCAAGTCCATGACTTCCAGGAAGCATTATTCAATAGATGCAGGACTGGATCCAGAATATATATCATGCAGCAAAAGCAACTAATAGAAGTTTTTAATTAGATGATTATCTTATAAAATATGGAAATAGGCTTATGACATTTGAATCAGTATAAATTTTATGTTAGGAGTAACAAATGGGTTTTATTAGAATTAGAAAATCCGATAAACTCAGCCCTAAGGAAAGAGTATGACTGATTTTCTCCAGACTCTACAAAAATGTATTCTAGTTATAATACATCTGGAAATTTTCAGACAAAACTATTTTTTCTCAACTAAACAGAGAAAATATACAGCTTTATAGTGAAATATTCCTGGTTGCAAGCCTAACTATAAGCAAACTGCTCCCATGTAAAAACCTGTAAAAATGAATCCAATATAAAAGAGGTATTTTAACCACACCCATGTTGAAAATGACACCATGGGAATAAGCAAACCAAGAGTTATTGCTTTCCTTTTCTTAGCAATTTTAGATTTATGTTTTTACAATGATAGAAAAGTAACTTTAGTTTCTCCAAGTTTTCCTATTTGGATTTTACACTTTTTTGACCAGTTTAATAGTTTGGCATGAAGAGCTAAAAATAAGTAATTCTGTTGGATTATTTCTACAGGTTTTGACAAGACTACTTCTACTACACATATGGATGACATACGTATACAAGTACCATGTATCCCTGCTCTCATTAAGGGTCTCAAGACATTATCTTAGAGTAAATCATTGCTATTGCTAGGATATTATTTGAAAATATATCAAATTTGATGACATGATATTACCTTTGGGATATTTATCTGTCTAAATTTGAATTTATATGCAAAATATCTTGGGCTGATGTCTTTCCACAATTCACACCAGTACACAGGGAGGTCTGGTTGGTTTCAAAACAAAGTGCAAAATTTCTTTATGACCAAATATGAAATTAATCTATTATTTCTACACAATATATTGGTCATTGTACACATGGCATAATGACATATAAAATTAGGCATCCAGATGAAATTAGTCATCTAGATTTTGCCTACAGTCCACAGACAGAAATAAGTGTCACCAGGAGAAACTCCCAGGAGGAGGCATGTCTTTACTGCAGTACCAACTCTTGGCTTCCTGACCAAGGCTGCAAGAACCCATACAAACCTCAAACTATCAGGAAACCACCAAACAACATCAAGACCACCAGTATTCCTGAGATTCTTCAGTAAAAGTATATATATCTTTACTTGGGAAAAATGTGTATAAAGATAACTAAGTAAAAATAAAGTTATTTGAAACAAAAGAGCTCTCCACAATATTCTACTCTTTCAGACTCTCTTTATACTTGGAAGAGTGCCATTAAGGAAGAAGTTAGTCACATATTCCACTGCTGAATATTTTTAACCTAGATAATTAACTAAACATTTATCTACATTTTCAAATTTTTATGAGTATGTCACACAGAATAAATACTTTCACTTTTTTGACTAATGGTATTCATGTCCATATGGTTAGGCTGTTATACAATTTTTTCAGGAGCAATAAGTTCTCAAACTTTTACAATACTGAGACAATATAGAGAAAATAATTACTAATGGACATGAGTACTGAGAATATTATCTACCTTCTTCAAATCTTTTTAAATCTACCTAACACCATTTAGGTATTATAAGGATAAGCAAAAATATACAAAACTGGAAGCAACTTCTTTCATTTTCTTCCAAGTATGTTACATTAGTTGTGGCAGCTCATTTAACACTCTATTTACCTTCCACAGGTCACCCACTAGGTTCCATTCATTTTCATTCACTAAGATATTTACTGAATAAATTGTTTTTCACTGATTGGTTTATTTATTGGTTTATTTATCCATTGAGGTGATTCATGTTTGGAAGAATTATACTAATGCTGTACTAAGCAGTTTGGCCAGCAGGAACTTCAGTTGTATGTGGAAATGGGGCTTGCTTTGGATATGTCTTTCAGTAGCTGATGAGTCCCATCCAAGAAATAATACATGAAAGTAAACAGGAAAAAAATAGAGTTGAGAAAGTAATATACCACTATCTTTACCAATGAGTAACGCTTTCAAGAAACAATTTATTCCTTTCAGTATAAACTATCTAGACTTGAGCTCAGAGAGCATTTAGAGATCATGTATATTTTTCTGTAACTCCTTAGGTCAACACTCCCAACTGAGATTACATCAGCATTTCTGAATTTCAGAGGCATAATTCTTCCTCACATCCACAGGAAGAAATTTCAAAATACTGTCACAAAATCCTTGGTCACTGATACCTGGTTTTGTCCTAATTGTATCCATCAGATCAATTCATGAAAGTTACTACTTAAGGGAAGTAAAAAAATAATTAGACATATTATACTCATATCTTTTAATAGCAAATGCCTACAAAGAGAAAGGTCTCCTGGTTTATTTGGCTCATATTCCTCAATTCTAAGTATAATTTTGGTATAATTTTGACAGCTACCTGATGGAAGAGGTGTAAGGAGATTTCTCCTCCATGCAGATTGTTCTTGCAGCAGCAAGGATTAGTGTAAAATTTCTCTTACCTGACTTTAATTTCTAAAAGTTCAAAGATCAGTGTGTAGGTTAGATTAGTTGTTGGCTCTCCTGTTACCAGTGCAAAGAAATAGGTGGGGTAAATTGTTTGGATGACCCCGTATTAGAGAACTATATTAAGAAAGAAGTAATCAGGAGGTACCCATGTCTTCACATCACCTGCATTTAAGTTACTAACTTAGGTTAGTCTTTAACTATCAGATGGCAACAGTTAAACAAGATGTCTGCTCTTCAAGAACAATCTGCTAAGTGGAAAAACTGGCATAATTTAATTTGGCTATTTATATGTCTCAAAATTAGAAAGATGTGGATTGATGAGAACAGAGAAGTACCCTGATAATGATGGAAGTGTCCTCTTGGCAGATCTTCCCTAGAGTATTGCTTGAGTTCCTCCTGGGACAACTTCAACTAAAGTAACCTGGCTGGTCTCCAGAAAATTTTGCAATCTATTAAGGAGGGCTAGCCATTCTCTCATGCCTCCAAATTCAATACACTTAAGTATATAAAAAGTATTGAAATTTTAAAGGATACTTAAATGAATCCTGAAGTGAATCTTCTTATACCAAAGTAAAAAATAATAAATTTGTTTCTTTTCTGCTTTAAAGAACCTGTCCTAAATCCTAAATCCGATACAAAATATAAGGCAGAATTCATAAAATCACCTCTGTGGTAGAATAACCTTGTATGTGCCATCTTAAAAAAGGGACAAAAATACTGAATTCTTGAAAAATATAAATAGTTCTCAGTGGGCTCTTAAATGAATTTTTTGCAAGAAGAAGGTGGGATTGTCAGAAATTAGTGAATTGCATGAAGGAAATGTACCAGCAGTGATTTTTCTTCCACTACTTTCAATGAAGTGTTATCTCTAGGCTCAGAAAAAAGTGAAAAGAACTTAAAATTTTTGAGCTGAACAACAATCTCTTTCATTATCTGAAAACTTGCCTACCACTGATGTTGATTTCCCTTCCATGCACCACCTGCACATTTTGTCAGACATTCTGATGTGTGAACACAGACTTCTTATCTGCATGTGACAAATTACAGGAAATGTTATTTTTGATTTCTGTCACGTTGGAGTAAGGTGTGATCAGTTTAAAAATAATAAAGATGAGCAGTTTGTTCTTTCTCGTTTGTAACCTCCCTGAAACTGGGATCACTGTAGGGTTGCACATAATACCTAAATTCCTATTCTAAGAACACAGCAACATGTACTCTTATTCTGTAAATGCTGTATGTGGCTTGTAACATTTTCTGTTTCCCTTCTGCTGATTTTACAAATTTTGACTTTGATTCTAGGCAGGCAATAAGAGGTATACATGGCAATGCAAACCTTACATTATTGTCAAAGCCTGAGAAATAACTCCGTTGTTAACTGCCCCCTGTGGATTTTTAAAATGTTTTAACTCTGAACAAGGGGCCTATGATGCCCCTGCCTGCTCCTGGGGCATCCTGGGCACCACAAGCTGCCATCTACTCTGCCTGTTCTAAAAGCCAGCCTTGACCATCATTGACAAAACAGCAATTAATGGCCAAGTGTGACAGTGCCACACCTAAAAAAGCAGAGAAGCTCACACCACCTTTCGTGGAGCACTAAGTCTGCTGCCCAGTGCAATCAATAGCACTAGGCTGGCCTTTTATATAATGCTGACTGAGATCAACAAGTGGTTCTCCACCCCAGGAAATATGTGGTTTGGATTCTGTGTGTCTCCTGTGAACAGAGTCATTGTACTGACGTGCTTTTAAGCAGCTTTTCATCCTATTAAGCAGAGGTTCCTGACTACTCTTTTAGGGTCTCATAATAATGTTCCTTACATAAATACTGCTCATATTTGTCCATTATTTAAAGTGTTTGTACAACTGTCTCTGATACTGGAGCATATTTTTTGGACACAGACTTACTAGCAAAACAAGATCTTGAACCTAAGTTCTTGCCAAAATTTTGTATGAAGTTTCACCCACTGGATCATTTCCACAGTCCCACATGCAGTGATTCTTAGCAGATAATAGAGATGTGTGCAGTACATGTTACCCTAAGAAACCTGTCCCCCTATTACATATATTTCTCTTTCCTAAAAGCTTTTGCCATGTCAGATGTTTCTAGCTGTGACAGTTTGTCTTTCTACAATTAAAAATGCATACTCCTAATCTCTTTTAACTACTATGTTTACTTCTTCCCATGGTTTCCTTATTAGAATAGTATTCAGAAAGGAGAAGCAATTTATCCATTTCTTTTCATGTGATTCCAACTACTAAAACTTTGCAGTAATAGACCTTCAGATGTTATAGGGACTGTTTATTTACAGACAATTATAAATGGGTCAAATAACTCCATTTAGTATTCTCAATTTTCTTTATGCTGATCATACTAGAGATATTAATACACATGTTAACATAAGAAATTATTTTGTTAAAAAATTAGTGCAGCAGAAAATACTCCTCTCCAGACCTGATAGAGTTATAAATACCTTTGTAGCTACAAAAATTAGGCATGGTATATAAGACAATCCACATTTCCACAAACCATCTCACAGTGCTGACATTTCTGCCATTTCTAGTATCAGCATAAGCTGGTTGTGAAACTATCATAGACTTCATATCATTTTTTTTCTGCTGCAGAAATATTAAAGTATATTGATAACTCTAGGAAGTTATGATTTGTCTTACCTCTTACTCTGAGCATTTACTGATACATTTTTTAATCCTGGGGTGGCAAAAAGCCTGTTTGCCAATAACAGCTTCTGAGAGATATCTTTTTTAATACTGCTATGTTTCCTGTAATTTTTCCCCACAAGCTAAGAAGTTTGCTGAGGCTGAGGCTGATTTGTAAAGGTCCCCCCTAAAAAACAATGCAGTGTTGTTCCCTTGATGCATCTCCAGTAGTTACTCCAAGTACTTTAATGCATTGGAACACAGAGGAAAACAACTAGGAAAACAACTGGCTACTAACCATCAGCTTCAAGGATTTATCCTGACATGAAGTTTCCAGGGATTTTTTCAGAGTGAAATTAAGGGTTTCTAAACTAACTTAAAAAACTGTTTACTTGCTGGAATGTTGTCATACAGTCTGAATTAGAGGTCAAACTCCTCTCTTTAGTCAACAGAGTGAACCAGTCTCTTCCATAAATGATTTGTATTCAGGAATCACTGCTCTGGCTCATACAGGTCCCAAGAAGGTCTGTGCTGCTCCTCCACTTACTTTAGAAGTACACAGAAATTAAGTCAGATAATTTAGCAAAGTTAGATACTTAAGGTTAGGATGAGTGACAATTTTATTGTATTTCAGCCTGAAATAATCATCCTTGACCCTGTAAAAATATACTGTAGATACTTGCTTTTTAAAATCACTGCAGTAACTGAAATGGTCTGCTGGACCTGCATCCTCTCAATATTTTATTTATGATTTCCCTTTACCATAGATGAAATTGTTTATGCAAAGAAGTTTTCCAGAAGTGTTTCAGTGGTTTAAGCAGAAAATCTGATTCTTTCTCTTTAAAAGCACAGCCAAAGTGCTGTTTTAGAGGGAGTGTGGTGTTTGATTCTTGTCTGTCATCCAAGAGCTGCTGTATAAAAAAATCCAGGTAGGAAACAAACATTTTCCTTAAGCTCTGTTTCAGTGTCACTGCATTTAGTGTACTTTCATGAATGAGACAGATCTAAGTAACACAAAACCCTCAAAATTATTTTCTAGGTACTTCTGATCAATGCTTCTTTTTAAAGAGCAGTGTGAGAAACTTCTCTGTTTCTGTTGTTAGTTTTCAGTGCTTGGTAACCACCTCTGAGCCAGTGGAGAGCTTTATAGTTCTTGCATCCAGTTGTTTACTACATTTTAAAATGCCTGTTATAGTACTAAACTTCAAGAAATGCCACCAAATTGTTAAAGAAAACTACCATAAAGCACTTCTTCAATGTTGTCAGTGTTCTACATTTACATGTGCCTTTAGGAAAGACTGTTTAAATTTGATACATAAAGCTCGATACGAAAAAGAGATTTATGTGCCAAATGATAAAGAGGTTGCTGCTTCTTGCAGTGCTGCACTTTTTGTGCTGTGAAGAGGGTATCTGATGAACCTTGCCAGCAGCAAGGAAATGTGGCCATTTTTAGGCACATAACCCTTAGCCTGGTGAGAGATACTGAGGGAAGTGGTGCTGAGGCAAATGCACAGGTAATTTGGGTGGGAGTTACATTTGTCTAAGAAAGGCACTTGCTTAGGGTGAGTTCAGCTCCCTGTGCTAGTTGAGACATATTTAGAAATCTGATAATACTTGAGGCCAGTAGTTGGTAAAGCTGAGCCTTGGGCAGGAGATAACTTCTCCTTTTTCATCAGGCATCTCCTAACAGGGATAAGGAGGGATATGAAGATCACTCTGCATCTTCTCAGCTGGGCTGGAAGCACTTTTTGAAGCAAGTATGCATAAGCCTGTACACACCCAGTACAAAGAAGTGTCAAGGGAACCATAGGTGACCTGTGTCAGCCTCAGTTAGCCCTCTTGCCAAAGAAGATTTAGCCAAATTATTGCCAGATTACACAAAAAGGCCACACATTTTACTCCCATAAGCTGTTTCATGGGCATTTTAAGGTCCAGAATAAACTATGCTGTTGTGATTTACTTCATCTGTAAGCACAGTACATCGGCCCTTGGGTTTTGCACGGGTGCAACTACACTGGCACAAGCTCTGTGCCAGGAACAAGTACAGCCATGGCTGTTTTTCCATCTGTGAAAGGTAAAGCAGGACAGGAACCTGCAGTAGCAGTAGCAACAAATTGAGCTGTGTAGATATAAATGTAAAATTTTCCCCAAGACCTGTAACCAAATACAGTCACTTTCTAGTGCAAACAAAACCAAAGTAATTTGGTGGGTAGAAGTGATTTCAGCCCAACACTGAAAGTGGGGAGAAAAGGGATTGAACACATCCCTGTGATCTGAATACTGCAGTAGGCTTTATGGATCACAGATGGGTTGTTTATATATAAAAAAAATAACAAGAGTGTTCATACAGCATGTACTGGCCCACATTATTCACTACTATATGGAATAATTAAATTAGTAGATATATTTTTAATCACTCCTTTATGACAAAAATAAGGGATTTTTAAAGTATTAAGCCTATATGTTAAATTGTGTAATTTAAGTGTTTGGGGGAAAAATATTAGATGGAACGTCTCTCATGATCATTGTGCATACATTGAAGCATATTCTTCATTAGTAATTCCTGTGTTTTGTGACAGCCAGGTGTGAGCCACTGCCCAGGTGAACTGCAGTGAAGAATCCCAATGATAATCAGAGAGGTTAGTGTCCAGTTCATAGAGACAAATATGGTATATGATCATTTTTCACTGAGAATAATAGGAATCTTTTTTATACAGCTGCGAAAAGTGAAATGAGTAAGCCTAGACTCTTTTCTAAACTCTTCTCATCTGTCAGCACCATTTGAGTTCATTCAGATCTGCATAATTAATTTCTGTGCAAATACACTGCAACTCTAAGTACCACTGCTGGAAGTAGGCCCTCTAATGTGTTTTGGATTTGTGAGGTTTTTTAAAATTCTATTTCCTATTGATCCACACTTAGTTGATTAAATTATCTTCATATTATTGGTTAAATACATTTAGCCTTGCTTAGGTTGCAAAACCACGAAGTTATTCTGTTTTCTCATCTGCAGAGCAGCTTTTGAGGTAATCATGTTTAAAAAGTACAATGTCAGGAGGGGAAAAGAAAGCCCAAACCCCTATGGTATGAGGAGATGAACTGTAAAGATAAAGATATCTATATTTGTATATATAAAATACATCGGTGAAGCTGCTGCAGTCGATGTCCGTCCGTCCCTCTGTCCGTCCGTCCCGGGCCGGGTCCCTGCCGCGCGCTCCCGGCCCGCGCGCACCC
>JANPWX010000025.1:4822454-4911981 GCA_024734555.1 Trochalopteron elliotii
CCGCCGGGCTCTGGCTGCTGCCGGCCCGTCCGCGTCCAGTCCCGGCGCCGCGGGCAGCTCGTCCCGGCGCTGCTCCATGGGCTGTGTCTCCGCTCCGAGGTTCCCTGCGGCCACAGACGGCAGCGGTGCTGCGGGGGGAGCCTGCTCCTCGCAGGCCTTCCTCGGACCGTGCCAGCAGCCCAGGGGTGGCCGCGGCTCTGTGTTTGTCAGTACCCAGTCAGCTCGGGCTTCGAGAGGACAGGCAGCGCTGCGCTCGAAAGACGTGTTCCTGTCGCATTTAAATATGGTTAGATTGTGAGATGCCTTTATGTTTCTCAGATATCTTTATGTAGACGTGCGGTATTTATATAATTGAACGTGCACTGGCCGGTCAGCCTTGTCTCCGTCCCTGGGAAGGGGATGGAACAGATCCTACATTCCTGTGAAAGCTGCTCTAGGTGACCCTGCCTTGCCACGGGGGTTGGACTGGATGATCTCCAGAGGTGCCTTCCAACCCTAATGATACTGTCAACTTCATAACTTGTACTTGAGGTGTTTCTCATGGGTATAAAGATGTACAGATTTATTGACATGCCATTTTTACTGTTACACGTTAAATACTCCTACAAAGTAGGAATGTTTAAGAGAGTGATGTGGTGGTGGGAAACTGCTAGAACTGCATGTCTCATCTTTCTGCCTGGGTTTATGGTTTACCTAAATAGGATGTATAAAAGCTAATTAAGAGCAAATTATTAAAAAGTCAGTAGAATGAAAATCTGGTGAAGTATAAACATACTTAGTTTTTCATCAATGTCAATTTTACCAAAATTAAATGTATGTATTGTCCTTAAGCACATTTTAACAAAATATGGTACAGACAAATTTTTAAAGACATTTACAGTTTAGGGATGTTTCCAGCTCTTCAGGGTCTGTGCACTTTTCTTCTGTATGTTTCTTGAGTCTCACTGTGCCATCTTGTGCTAGGAAGTGCTATGCTGTTGACAGATGGAGTCCAAACAAGTTTCAGAATTGATTGCATGGGGAAATTGAGGCACCCTCTAGTGATGGTTATTTTCTTTTGCAGAAGCTCATTTTGCAAGAATAAACATAATAGCTCAGCAGTACTCCTCAGAAGAAAACTAGTTGCTATTTTCCGTATGTGATAAATGTTTTGTTTTCCTAAGTATTTTGCTCTGTTACTTCTGCTTCCGAAATACCTGTAATTTTGCAAATTTTATATGATCAAGTGAAAAGTACAGCATGTGGTATCCTGGATAGACTGTAGCATTGGTTTACTTAATTGCAGTATAATTTATCCATCTATTCAGTTGTTTTTTTTGAAATTGCATCTCACATTTTGGGAAAGACTACACCTTGAGCTGAAACTTTCATGTATCTATTCAAAACTTATTTCAATTCCCTCCACCTCTCCAGGATACAGTTTGACCGATTTATAAATAATTTAAATTTCCATGTTCTACATGTTGTAGTTTTGAATATGCTGACACTGCTGTTGGTTGTTGTGTTGCCAGTTATAAAGTAAGAGTGGATTTGAGTTTCTCACTCCTTTGTTAGAGTGATGAACTGTGTATGAATTTCTGACTATCATTTTCCTGCCAAGTGATAACTAATCATTTGGAAAAAAAAAAAAAAGGCAATTTCCCCCTGCAGTTTTCCAGGTGCCATTGAAAAGTTCTACATAGTCTGTTTGCTCCACTATCTTGTTTTGGTATTATTTTAATGCCCGTATACATCACCTCTATTCTGAGGCTTTTTTAGTTTGTTACAGTTGTCACCATATTATGTTAAATTTGTGGTGTTAAAAGTATACACACCCCCTCATGCTTTTTTCAGGAAAAGGGAACTGTATTTTAAAACAAGTGGGAAGTAGATAATGTGTCTGGAATCATCAGTTTGTCACGTCCCTCAAATAGGTGGTTTATGTTCTTCTAGCATGGGATGATTATCATTCTCGGCCCACTATGGCAAGCTTTTCTTGAAACATGTCCCTCAGCTACTTCTTCACTTAATATTCAGCATTATCTCTGTAGTAGTCTTTCAAGCATTCAGTCAGTCTCTGCTATTTTTAAGGCAATCTGTTTGCAGAAATTCAGTATTTTATTCTAATTCAATTATATGTGCGCTTAATCCCTTTATGTCTTTCTTAAATGGAACAACATGACTATATGTCAGTCCACTAGTCAGACTAGTAAGTAAGAGTTTCAAAAGAAGAATTGCCTTAAATTAAAAGCCTGTGTCTGGTAGTTATTACCTTGTGAAGACAGCACATTGCAGTGTTCCTGTATTACCTTGTGAAGGCAGCACAACTGCAGTGTTTCTGTATCTTTTTCTTCATCGTTGGGTCTGTGTCTTACTATGCATTTATGCAGTTTTCATGTATCCATGAAAAATACAGCAGTTTTTCTAGGATCTGTGCTGGAAGTTACCATTCACTGTTTTCATTCAAGTAATTGATGCTTGGTCTCAGCATTAATATGTGTCTTGTGCCTGGTTTCTGCATCCTTTGAGGTGCTCGCAGAAGTTCTGTGTCAGTGCAGAGAGCTTTGAAGCCACACAGAGATCCAATGGCTTGGGCCCCCTCTGAGTGCAGATGAAATCAAGGGAGAACACTTACTAGATGACATTTTCAGGTTCTCAGGTTTAATTTTGGTTTGACCATCCAGCAGTCTTGTTAATTCTGCCTGACGTAAAGTACGGAGCCACTGTAGGATAATTACACTTCCAGTGTAAAACGTGGTGTGCATTTGTTTCATACAGCCTTGTAATGGTGATGCTGAAAAGTGATATGTTCATGGATATCAGTTTTAGTTTTTTCACTTCAAAGATATATTTTGAAGTTGAGCACAACTTAGTTGGCTGTAGAGCCCATTCACATAAGCAGAGCAAAAGTGTACATCCAGAGAAATAAAGTAATGAGACCATTTTTTATGTGGTCATTTTTTCAAAAAACTACAGAATCTCACAGTATTTGATGCAACTACCAAAGCCTTAAAATGGTTTTCATTATATATAGAAAAGATAATGACCCTGTTGTCTCAAGGAATAGAATAATTAATAAAGAATTCTGCCTACGGAACATAAGTTCTGATACTTTATGAGGTGCTTAAAGTAGCAGCAGATTTTTTCTGCCCTAATTTTGCATGTTTAAACTGTTCACCTAGCTTGTCTGGAAATATTTACAGGCAATTGTAAAGGATTTCAGACATCTGATCTCTTGCTTTCTAGTTTCCATTTATCAAAATGTAATTGAAATTATGCATTTGCTGCAATGAAATAGAATATGTTTTTGCATGCTAA
Organism: Trochalopteron elliotii; assembly: GCA_024734555.1. Lineage (NCBI taxonomy): Eukaryota > Metazoa > Chordata > Aves > Passeriformes > Leiothrichidae > Trochalopteron > Trochalopteron elliotii. The sequence goes on from JANPWX010000025.1 coordinate 4,825,752, forward strand.
CTGAACAGATTAAAAGATAGAAAAAATTCACAAGAGAAAAATCTAGAGGTAACACTAGAACAGCTTCTTCCTTGAAATAATTTTTTCCAAGTCTTGATACTTGGGTTTGATGGGTGTTTTTGGTTGACTGAGTTTCTTTGAGGGTTGGGGTTTGTTTGTTTTTGTTTTTAACTTAAAAGCTTGCACTAGGGAAGGTTCCATAACTGTTTAAGGGACTCAGTTCCAGTGTTAGAATAAGAAATTAATTTTTTTTCCCAGTGTGTATCTCCTTTCATACTGCAATTAAAGTTCATAATGTCCATCTCCAGCAGACAGAGCCTTTTTTCTGTGCTGCCATCTTTCGTGAGCCTGAAGTTTTAAAAATTGCTATTTTTTTCTCAATTCCAGAAACATTTCAAAGGCCATCTTGGAGCAAATGCTTGCTTGTTTTCTGTACACAGATAAACACTATTGCCCCATTAAAATCATTAATAAATCTTCTAAAGGTGTTAGATTGAGGCAGATGCTGAAATTCCTGTAAAATAGGGGGTTTGCACTTTGCACCTTGTTCATTCTTTTGAAAGTTTCCAAATACAATGAGTATTTCTTTTCTACAGATAGAGGCAGTAAATTGTATAATTTGGAAATATTAGCATTCTCCCAAATCTTGTGATGATTCTGAGTAGAACCAGTGGCAGTAAGGTTTATCTTAATGTATTTTTCTTTTCTAAATGATGGTCGACTAAAAGTGTGCTTAAATATTTCTTACAGTGGTTCATAGTATATAATGAAAGGTAGATCTGTTGCAATTTAAATGCATTTAAATTATACTTTGTAAGGACTGGATTCCAAAAAAGGTTTCATTCATTCAGATTTTCTCATTTAAGTTCTTTCTGTTGGAACATGGAACTCTGGTATAAATGGTTTTATTTTTCATACATTTCTTTCAGAAAATACTTAATTTATGCACATTAACATTTTTCTCTGTTTCAGACTTGCCACCTGTTCCTTCTACATCAAGGACAAGCTTTGCAGAGCTTTCTGTTAGGCAGCGAATGAGAGAGAAACTAAAAGCAGCAAAGGTAAGAATCCTTCAGAAGTCCTGTTTGATTGACCTCAGTCTTAAAAGCAGCACCCACTTCATTTTACTTGCTTTGTGCTATGTGAATTTGAGTTGGAATATCTGCTTTTTCGTTTCTGAAGTTGAAAGAGTACTCAGTTCATCAGTGTGATTACTTTCTGTATTGCTGTTTTCTTTTCTGAAGTTTATATTTAATTTGTTGATGGTAACATAAAAGGTATCATTGTTTTGTAATTCAGATGATACAATCATTACAAGTTCTTTCTGTGCTCTTTGTCAAAAAATTTCTTACACTATTTTGAAAGCAATGGATTTCTTTGTACGTTTGCTGTACAGTTTAATAAGGCATATTAATATATGGATCTGGAAAATCATTTAAACTGATTTTATAATTAAACAATTCTGTCCCTAACACAAATACAAGTTAGGTTTTGAGTTCCTGGAAATTATTGTACCTTTGATCTATTTCTGTTTTTATTACAACTAAACATTTTTTTCATTTGGTTGCTTAGACAAAAGCTGAAATTACTTTATCACAAGAAGAGCCCAGTCCACAACCAAGGCGCTTAAAAGGCATCAGGGAAAGAAAACCAGGAGTCGCACTGGATAAAACGGTGAAAATGTGCATTGTACCTTGCTATTCTTATAATAAGAAAGTGAATGTGAAACATGGAAGAAATCAAAGTCTGCACACTCTTGAAGATCAGTTTCATTTATTAGAATTATACTACTCTTTGAATTAGTAACCAGAAAGGAACCATTCTGATTATATTTTATTGTATATATTTAACAGTAATAAACTGCTTACATTGTAGTATGGATATTATGTAAAATTTCTGTCATTTAGAGGCTCATGATTTCTGTTGCTTAAGCTGCCTGGGAGTATTTAAAATTTACTGTAATTTATATAAATAAAGCTCCCATTGTAATAGAGCTTTATATAAATTTGAACAGTGCCATTGCTAAATGCTGGATATTAACTTTATGTTATTGTATTTCCTTGTTAGCATTTTATGTTGAAGTTTTTTTTTGTATAAACATGTTCTTTATTAGAAAATTATTTTTGTATCAAAAAAACAATAGAGGCTCTGCCTTGCAGAACTGGCACTCATATTCTTCAGAATTCACAAAGAGATTGCTTGCCTGTAGAAAATGTGTTCCAAAGAATGTGTTATTCCCAGGAAATAACAGCATGTAGCAGTAATGCCTTTATATGGAATTCCAAATGATGATTTAGCCTGGATAAATCACTTGTGCAGGGGAGAATTGACATTTCATGTACATTGTGGGAAGATTTTTGGGAATGTTGTCTTGTAATAAGTGATTATTACACCTTTCAGAAGTAGTACTATTTTAATATATTTGTATTAGGAAAATGCAGAAGTGATACCCTTTTTAGAGTTGTTTACTAATTTTATATCAAGTATATGTGAAACCTTCCACATGTTGGTTTTGTTTCTTGTTCTTATTTATGCACAAGGCATTGTTTTGTTGTTAAATGAGTGGCCGTCAGATTGACAGAGTTTGAGATTTTCTTTCTGATATTATTATTTTGAAGTATAGGTGTAGTAGAGATATACTTGAGAAGTTTCTTCCTTTAATCTAACAATTCTAGCCACAAGGAGGAAGAACAGATAGAATGGTAGATGTGCTTTTGTTGGTTAAGCCTGATGAAAATCACTTTGAAGCACTTAAAGGAACTTGCTGAAGCACCCTCAGAACCAGTGGCCTTTACAGTGTATCTGTGTGTAGGGACAGATAAGGCTTCAGAGGGCTGGGAATGGATAAACATGATACCTCTTTTCTTGAAAAGGCAGGGGTGTGTCACCCATGGAGTTAGTGAGTAGCCTAGCAATAATTGTTTGAGAGAATAAAATAAATAATCAAGTGTTTATTTCAGCACCCAGGCAATGAACACCACCTTTTGTAAACAGTACCAGAGGGTTTTCCTCATGGCAGCAGGGGTTGTCTGAGAAGCTTACCTGGCCTGATTCCCTTACCTGGGCTGCCACTGCTGCCCTGCTGGGGCTGTCTGCCTGAGTGGAGGGTTTGCCATTGCTGCCTCCTTTCTCTCCCTTTGGACATCAGCATAGATTGCTTGTGTTCAGGAGTGCAGAAACAATGCTCCCGTCAGCAGTGAAGGCAGCTACTGTCATTTAGGCAATGAACCATTTCTTTATACTCCACAGTCTATTTTTTGACCCAAAGGAATTAAGTAATAGATGTACCCTTGTAAAATAAATATGCAGTCTGTTTGTTACCACAGTGGGGATGTTTCTCTTTTGTTATTTTTTCTGTAAAAATGCAGTATCTAATAAAAATAGTCAATTGTATTTTTTTATGATTCACAAAATGTATGCTATAACTTATGTATATGTTTTTTATGCAGTCTGATAATGGTAAATTCAGGGAGATGCCAGAGGGTGAATCACACTTACCATCAAAAGTAAAGTTTCGTGATTCTGTAAAAAAGCTTAAGCAAAAGTCAACAGTAAGTACAAATTCCTCCATTTCAATAATGAATATTAATTTAATTTAACCTTTGTATGGCTTCATGATTCGGTTTGAAGAAGCAGACAGAATTCAGTCTCAGGCAGCAGACAAGGTTTTATTTAATTTAAAAATTCACAAGAATTATATGACAACAATTGAAGTATATTGAAGGAACCTTCATCAGTTGTAAGAATGGCTTTGGATCATTTGATTAAAAAACCCAAAAAACTCTAGTAAATCCGTCTGGACACAATTACTGGAGTTTGTAGGAAAAGTGTGTCTTCTGTTTAAGTCCACTGGTTATTGAATGCCACCAGTTGGCAGTTAAAGCATTTTACAGACGAGTATATTGATATTTATTAGCCACAAAGTACTACTGTTAATTCTTTTCTTAGAGAATTCTTCCTAAAGCTTAAAGGTCCTGGATCTTTCAGAGGCAAAAGGCCATTAGAAGTTTCTCTTCCTGTCATTTGCCTGGGTATCTGCAGTATGTCCAGAACTTAAACTTTGGTGTTCTGATTCACAAATGGTTTATATTTAAAACAATAAGAATGTTAAAATTAGACCAGGTAACTTTTTAAACAAAACTTTGCAAGAAATATGGAATGAAATATTTAGAAATAGAGAAAGTTTCATGAATCATTTACAAATTCCAGTTAGCTTCAGCATTTGAGTGAGTTCTTTTTGAGATAAAATAATAATTATCTTGTAACAAATGTTTATACATGCTGCTGTTTCATATGATTAATGGGAAGATTTATTCACTTGCCCTGGTTTTTTAAAAATACCATAATAAATTATCTTTGTCTTCTTTTTTTAGTTCCAGAATGATTTTCCTTCTGAGGAAGAAGCATATAATTTTTTTACCTTCAATTTTGATGCTGTACAAGAGAAAATGAAAGCTGGAGCCAGGAAAAAGAATGGATTAAATGAAGAAGAAGAGGTAGAAGAGGAATGTGTCGAAACTCATGAAGATGAACAAGAGGATGAAATGGTGAGAACTATAGGATAAATGTTCTTATTTTTTATTCAGACTTCTGTTAATTTTATTAGTCTATGTAAAATGGCATCTTTGGTGTCGTTAAAAATTCTCGAAGCATACTTTCTCAAGAAACTTCCTTAAGAGACAGACAAACTAACAGAGATGTTTGCACTAACCTGTAGGATGAAGACGTACGCCTAGTGAAAGATCATGATTTATTCATAGGGCAGACAGATGAAGACCTTGTAGTAATGAAACCTGTTGACTGTGAAAGCTACACTGAGCAGCTGAAAAGGGAAAAAGAATTTCTCTTCGTTCCCAGCATGGTAGCAGGTATGAAGATTGTGCTTATCCATTTAGTTCCTGGATTTTTGCATAGCATGGCACCCTTTGATCTGCTGAATAAATCTTGTATTGACTATCTCTGGCAGCAGAGAGAGATGTTTAATTGCAGTTCTCTGACACTGATCATCCAGTAGAGTCTGAAAAGGTCTGACAGGATGGATTAGCTGGGAACATGCACACCTCAGCAGGTCATCACCTGCTGCACTGGCAAGTGTACTCAGGGCACCTCAGTTGCTTGGGGGTAACTTCCTCACTGCTGTCTGTAGGAAGTGCAAGGTGCTGACCCTTCTTCTGCTGTTATTTAATGTATGCAGCTTTGATTATATCTCTGACCTTTTTCCCTTATTCCCACATAACTCCAAAGTCCTAAAAAATTGCTTTGTAATATTGCTTGATATTTGAACTGGAAGAAATAGAAACAAGTCTCCCAGTATATACTGGAATGGTACCAATACAGCTTGCAGTGCAATATCATAATATTTGACATTGTGTGCCTCTGTTTTTTCATGTCTTATAATTTAGCTTTGACTATTTCCAGTGTGATCCACTGTATTCTGATTTATGGGAAGACTTCTGTTGCAACCCTCAGTACAATCCTTCCAAGTTTTTAGATTGCTTCTTGAAAAATACTGAATCCATACACACAGTGAAACAGCCTTGCAAGCAGATCTTCAAAGCAGATTCCACCTGCTGTTATTTGGCTAACATAACTCTTTATGCATGTTTTGTATTTTGTATAAGCAAACTATATATTAACAGTAGTTCTTATTAATCTGAAAGTTTCACTTTCCATTGGAAAGGCTTAGAAATGCTTCTCTAGTCAGTTGCTGCTCAGGATTTTCTACACTGTTTGGCAAACAACCATTAACACTAAACTCCATTATGTAACTTGAAGTATTTTTTTGTAATGAAATTTTAGTTATTGGTTTATTAGAATTGTGACACTTTGGTACTTTTATAAGAGGTCTGTCTTGATTAAGATAAGGACCTGTTTTAATTCTACATTTATTTCTTTTTTTCCTATGTAGAAAAATACATCTGACAGCATACTTAATATGTTAATTTTAAGAATTAACAAACTAAAACTACAGTTACAAGGTACTTTACATGGTTTTCTTTTTAATTTCTTATTAGTGCCTGCTTCTGAGAAGATGCCTAGAAATATGCAGCCCAGGTACCTTGAGGATGAAGGTCTTTACGCTGGAGAAAGGCCCTTTGTATCACAATCTAATCAAAATATTTTAGAAAACAGAATACTCAGACAGGACCAAGTAAGTCCCTGCTGCCTTTTTAGTTGTAACTTTTATTAGTATTTTATTTATCTTTATAAGTATCTTTTTTTTTGTTATAGTTGAGTAAGTGGATGGTCGTGCTAATATGGGGCTTTCATTTTCCAAATGTTTAGCAGCATCAGATGTTGGGAAATACAGATTTTTGTAGGAGTGTGTTTTTAGTGTAACCCCATTGGCAGAACGTCAGACTGGGTCTTTTCCTGGCTCTGCTTGTAGCCTGCTGGGGAACAGATCACTGATCAGATTGTAAGGCTAATTAAATATTGGTATAGATTATCAGAGAGGTTTTAGAATCCTTCCAGATTTTTAAGAACGTCTTACGGAAAGACTTGGGAAAGTAGGTTGAATATATTTTGTCCTATATTGTGTATTCAATATAGACTTAAACTTCTGAGCAGCAGCTGCCCTTTATAATTGTTCTGTGATTCTGTGTATTCTTCATGTGATTTTGTTAATCAGATTGGGAATATTTGGATCTAAACTTTTTGAATGGGCTGTTCCAAACCAGTTAGTTTTCTGGTTGACTTCATGGTGTTACCACATCAGCATTTGGCTCAATGGTCAGATTAAAGCAGGTATGGAACTAACAGGGTAGGGCAGCATCCTTGGACAGCTGCACTGGTTTAAGCTATATTTGAATCCACGTAATGAGAACAGAGGGATGAATTAGGACAATGTTGAATATGCGAAGCCATGGATAGCAATTGCTGTGTAAAATACTTACCTAGTCGGCTTTCATAGATGCTGTTTAAGTAGTTCAGGTTGTGGACTAGAAGATTTGAGAGGTGCTTTGATAAATTATCTGACCTGCCATTTAGCTCTTGTGTAAAACAAGACTTAAAATTCTTTCCATTTTAGTGATTTAAGAAAATAACATTTAAATAAGTGGTGTTGATTTTTCTTCCTTTCAAATCTGTAACACTGAATGTTGAAGGAAAAATAAATCAGTATAATCAAAGTTTGAGCAATGTCTTGGTCTTTCAATTTCAAAACTTACCTCTGGTATATTTGAAGATTTTGTTTTGGTGTATTGGGAAAGTTTTGTTTATTTCAGTCACAAACAATCCATAGTCACCTTTTAGTCTTTTTTTTTTTTATAAGAATTATGATTTTGCAAGTAATTCCTTTATCATGTAAGAAACAATATATGATTTTGTTTTCCTTTGTAGGGGAAAGAGTGGTTTGGTGATGATGGCAAAATCTTGGCATTGCCTAATCCAATTAAACAGTCCTCTACTAGGCCTCCAATATTCTCTCTTGAAGAAGGCATTGCACCAGAACTTGAGACAGTGTATAGAAAGGTAAGCATATTTCATATATGTGATTCCTGAGACCCAGTATCCCAGTTCTTCTGCACCAAAACCCCCAGTGAGGTGAAGGGTTTTATGGTAAGAACCATGACTATTGACTATTTTCTGTGATTTCACATCTGTTCTTCAAGTCAGTTCTACTTTATTAAGTATGTATCTGTGTTTTCCTGTAAAAATGCATACAAAAGGATGAAGAGTTTAGCTGGTAGTGCTGGTTGAAGTAGTAAAGTGTCAATCCATGACAAACACCTTCAAGTCTGTGAGTCACTAAGATCATTGTGAGGCTCCCTTGGATGTTCTCATGCCAAAGTAGGGTAGTTCCTATATTAGTGTATTTATAAAGTTTGCTCACATACACAGTGACTAATTTTGAGTTAGGTAGCATCAATTCAGATATTTTTGGGAGGTTGGTGAGTTTTTTTCATTGTTGTTTTTCTTGTTTGTTTTGTTTGCAAGGGTTTTTGTGGCTGATTTTTTTCCAGTCACAGCATACCTACCCTGGCAAACAGCAGTTTCAATGTGCAATCAGTATAAATCAAAATAAGTTTCATTTAAAACCATTCAGCAATCTTGAAGCAAGCTTTAATTGTTCTGCTTATTAGAACTCTTATTACCCTCTTGAAAAAGCTGAACTTTTAAATGAAGTTCTCTTCTGGGACACCAAGTGTTTCTGACTGTTGTTGATACAGATTTAAGTATGGCTCTTTAGTTGATGGTAGTGATAAATCTACAATCCACAGGCTGCATTCAGTACCACAGATCTGCGCAGGGTGCTTCTGCAGGCAGGAAAAAATTACTGTTTAGATTATGTAGAGATAGGCCAAGAGAACTTATGTTTGAAGAATGCTGTGTTTACGTGAACAATGTCATAGAAATATCTGAGTCACAGTGGTAAGACAATGAGCTTAAGGGTCCTTTATGGGCAGAAAAGTAGTCAAAACATAACAAATTCAAAGTTGTCATTTTTATGACACGTTGCATCTTATTAAACATTTTGATGAGCAACTGAATGTGGAAGGATCAGGTGGACTCAAGTGTGTTTCATGGCCATTTGTATCAGTCCTATGAAAGAGCTATACAACAGCTAAATTTTCCTCCAAATTCCTCTTTTTCCTGTTCTCGGGAAGGGACTGCAACAAACACTACATAACTAACCATCTTTTATGGTACCATAATATTTCTGATGAATGTCTTCTGAAGGATTCTAATAAGGGAGCAGGAGTAGTCAGGCTGAAAGCAGTGTTAATTCTCTTCTAATTTCAGTAACTTGAGCCTGTAAGCCATGGATGTCTTTTGGTTGCAGTGGGCTGAAGCAGGCTTTTCAAGTTTTGTTACTGAAAGCTGTCATTTGCCTTCATTGGTCTGAATTTCCCTGGTGTTTGAATGGGGAAGCAAGTAATATATTTCCTAATCTACACAATCTACAAGGAGAGCTCCTTGTCTTCCTAATCTACAAGGAGAGCTGTTCTGTGAGAGCTGGACTCCATCCTAGAGCTCAGTTCTAAGAGGAAACAAAGCAATACTAAACAGATGTGTCAGAAGAGAGCTAGGAGGCTCTGCTTTTTCTAATCCAGTGTCATTGTCTTCATTGTTCAGCAAAACCTTCAGAATAGGAAGAGGACTTCTTGTTTCAGCCTCACGTGGGCTATAAAAATTCTGTTGTGTAGAATATCCTTGGTGGTTTTGTGCCACGCACTTGTCAATAAAGCAAGAGGTCAACACATTTTAAGACTCAGCATTTAAATGTAGATAATGCTAAATGGGTCATTTTCTGACAGAGAAAATCCTTGAAACATACTGTTTTAACAATCTGTAAATCCATTTTATTCTTCCTTTCTTTCAGGCAATAAAAATGACATCTACCAATCAGTATTTTGTTGGACCTGGAGATTTTCAGGGGATGTTTCAATTGGATATTGATATTTCAGGACTGATATTCACCCATCATCCCTGTTTCAGCCGTGAGCATGTGTTAGCAGCTAAACTGGCTCAGTTATATGATCAGTATTTAGCAAGAAAACAGAAGAATCTTACCAAACTTCTCACAGACAAGGTATATCTGTTCTGTCTTCATACCCAGTTGAGACAATGAGGCGACAGTTTAAGGTGAAAGCTGAATTTGTCAGAAGTTAAAAACCTCAATATGTGACTGAGTTGTTGTGTGTTCAATGCAGAATTGCATTTTTAAGATTAAGAATTTCTTTGATCTTTGATTTTGAATTAACTCTGAAATAAAAGAAATACAGTAACATTTGTATAGAATTCCTTAGAGTATCCAAAATGTTTTCCAGTAATTGACAAATAAGACATTACAGGATTGTGTACAGCAGCTCTGAGAGGGAGACAGGAAAAGACATTATTCAATGATGGAGGGAAGTCAGTGAAGTTGAGTTTCAGTTATCAAATCAAAGTAAAAGGAAGCAGTTTAATTTCACCAAATTGTACAAAAGTAGAACCCATTTCCAGGTATGTATCTGTGACAGATGCTGTGTTTTAAATGCATACTGCTGCCACATTTACTGCAGCACTCTTGTGACACGGCAAAACCCAAGGCTGGATGTTGACTCTTCTGTTTCTGGCTCTGCTGCCGACTTGCTGGGTGAGCTTGATGAGGCTGCTCATCCTCTTTGCACCACCACTCTTCCTCCATCTGTATGTTGGAGGTAATGGCAGTGGTCTTCCCTGGTGTAAATGTGTGCATGAACATTACATATTGTCAATACAATTCTGATGTCATTAGGGGACACAAAAATACTTCTCTGTCAAAAATTAGTTGGATTATTAGGGATGCATACTTTCAGATTACCATAAACTAAAGGTCATGATTTTCTAAATGAATGAACTATTATAAGGGAAAAATAATCATTGTATACAAGCTCATTTTTATATTAGTGTAATGAGGGTCAGTAGGTGGTGTACAGATACTTCTGAATTTTTATATAAAGGATTAGGTTATAATTCTAATGATGGACAGACATTTCATACAGTGTTTCAAAATAATTCCTTGGTATGCTTTGTTCTGTTAGTACTTTTGAAGGATTTGCCTTAGTGCTCTGTGAAACAGAACGTATGAATTATCCATGTCTTCATTACAGGAACCTATAAAACCATAGAATCTCTAAGGTTGGAAAAGATCTCTAATACCATCAAGTTCAACCATTAACCCAGCACTGCCAAGTCCATCACTAACCCCCAGGTGCCAGTCTGCACATCCTTTAAATACCTCCTGGGATGGTGGATATCCCTGCACAGCCTGTTCCAGTGCTCGACGAAACTTTCAGTGAAGAAATCTTTTCCCAAGAGCCAACCTAACCAGTTTTTCCTAAGATCCAATCTATCACTTATTACCTGAGAGGAGAGACCAACATCTGTCTACAACCTCCTTTCAGGGATGGTTTAACCTGGAGAAAAGGAAGCTCTTGGGGGACCCTATTGCTGTTTACAACTGCCTGAAAGGAGGCTGTAGCCAGTTGGGGTCCCTTATTCCAGGCAACCAGAGGCAAGTCAGGAGGACATAGACAGAAGCTGTGCCAGGGAAGGTTAATTTTACATCAGGAAGAATTTCTTCACTGAAATGGTGATTAGATATTGGAATGGGCTGCCCAGGGAAGAAGTGGAGTCGCCATCCCTGAAGTCAGGAAATGACTGGACGTGGCACTTAGTGCTATGGTTTAGTTGACATGGTGGCATTCAGTCAAAGGTTACACTTGTTGATCTGGGAGGTCTTTTTCAACCTTCATGGTCCTGGCATTATATTCTGTGATTCTGGGATTTTCTAATCCACTAAGGATTACCTTTAGTGGCCCTTTCTAGTCCCAAGAAATGCTTTTGTGAAAGCTGGGGGGTTTTGCTGACTTGAGGTCTTTTTCCACTTAGACCTTTGTTTCCTGAGCTTTCAGAATACTCCCTAGATCAGTCTTCCCCTTGATTAGGATTGTTGCAGTGGTCAAAGTTCATGAATCTGCCTCCAGTACCCAGGGATCCTAATTAAAGTGTCATGCTGAAGAATCACCTCACAGACATGGCAAAACCCTGTAAATACAGAATCAGGACAGTTCAGGGTTTTCTGTCATTAGTAACTAGCTCTTTCCTGTCCAGCTGCAGTACACTGGATACCTCGTTAAGCCATCTGTTAATTGCTTTTTTGTTTGTTTGTTCAAGCTGCAAGCTTTGAGGAGTGCTGTGCAGTATAGACTAGGAGCTGGTGGTGATGGTGTTCCTGTGGCTCAGCAAAGCATACCTGAATACAAAATGGAGATCAGGTGGGTAAGAATTCATTAAATTGTTGGGTTTTAAAACTGTATTGTTGGTACAGAATATGATTCATGTCAGACTTTTAAATTCTACTGTAAATAGCTCTAGAAGAATTTTGAATATTTAAGAGTTCTCACTGATAAGTTACATAAAACATTATGAACAAAATACAGTTTAGGCTGAAATTTTCATTCAAAAGAGGTCTAATTTGATTACGTTTATTAATTTCTTAGTAGCTATTTACTGGTGTGTTTTGTATTATCAAATTCAATTAAAATAAAGTTTCAGTAGACTTCAGCTGGATGCACAAAGCTTTTACAATGCAATAAGGTAATTTTTTGAATGGACAAAACCCCTAATTTTTTCCATCCTCTTCCTCATTACTCAAGTGTTCTTGATTTCCTTCCCATTCTAAGTTATTTTGACCATGTTTTTCCAATGGGTTAATACAAATAAAGTGGTAGAATTTTGTTTTACAAGATTACAGTTATTGTTCTTGGAGAAAAGCTGTGTAGTAAAAAATATGCTTCAGTTTTTGGCTCAGTAGTTACAGTTTGTATTATTTTTGGCAGATGGACAGTGATGAACTTTTAAGTGCTAGCAGTATGATAAAAAAGAAGTTATTTTGGATATCCATACTGAACAGACTTTTAACTCATAGATAACAAAAGTCTGAAAGTTTTTCACAATTTACGTGTAGGCAGTAATGTATTCATTTAAAGACCCAGAACTGTAAGGTGATGTAATGGGTCACATGATAACACAATATAAAAAAAATAGGTTTTTTAATAACAATTCTACTTTCAGCCTTGAAATTTACATCTGCTAAACTTATGCATCCACACACTCCTCTTAGATTGGGAATTATTTCTTCAGATTTTCATTCTTCAAGTACAGTCTTGTAATACACTGATATCTGTACAGATCATAAAGTAGTCTATAATTTATTATTTTACACCGAAGGACAAAAAAATTGAAAATGGAATAGCTTTTATCAGTATCTTACTAACATAACTGCTAGAGGACAAGGAGCAAGAGGTGTGCAGTTACCATATTGTACCTCAGAGACAGGAGCTCTCACCAGGGAAAGCATGAGAATGGTGATGGGAAGAGTCACTGTGGGAATGAGATTCTTGGATTTTGGCACCAGCCCTGAGGCTTGCTTGATAGTGAACTCCAGTTAGAAAGAATATGCCTTCTGTGTATGTTATGTGTTTTTCTAGATCTTGAGTGCTTTAATTTAGTTTCGTGCTATTATGAATCTGGAGAAACTCAGCTGAAATCAGTGAGATCAGTGTTGCCTCAGTAACATGAGATGGGTTTGGCTGGTATTATTCTAGGCTTTTCATATCTGTAATTCATTTTGGCTACAGCTCTGTTATTGGCAGCTGTTACAGATATGAAGCTCAGATGGGCTCAGGAAGTTTTGCTGTCATGGTATTCAGTACTAACTTGGACCACTTATTTTGGTAAAATCATCTGCCTTGTCTCTTTTTTAACGTTGTATTTCCGTGATGGTCAATGTAGAACACTCAAGAAAAATTACAGACATGTAGCATGGAAAATAGTCTAATTGTTTCCTCCACCCTGCAGTAACATAACAGATGTATACACTTTGCTTTCTGAAGATCCAGGCTGTAGTTTTCCATTGGCTTGAGGAAGAAATGTCATCTGAATACAGAAAACATTTGCAGATTAGTAAGTTCAGCCCTATTGTCTTCACTTCCTGTAGTAGGAAGCCAGCATATGCTGTGGATTCTGATTCAGGTTCTTGTGGGGAATGCATTTTAGCAGAGATGATTCTCTATTGAAAGGTCCTGCTTCCAAATCCACTACATTAGATCAGTGTGATTACTGATCTATATGTTCCTCATGCCTTTTAGTTTCATCTTCAAGGGTCATCTGGTAGACAAAAAGAAAAGGTTGCAAAATGCAAACTGCTAGCTAATGGGCTGGAGAAGTTAGTCATGTTGCTTTCTGAAGTCTGCATTTCTTCTTTGCTTATTGTTTTCCCTAAATTGGCTTATGCTGTTAAATGATGTGTGATGTCTCTTTTCTCTCAGCTCTACCTCTGTCTCTGTTTTCCACATTCTCTGAATATTACAAGTAGCAATGTGTTAGTTTACATCTTTTCTTTTAGTCACAGACTTGTTTTTCTACCAAGATAATCGTGAAACAGCCTGTGCTTGTGCTGTATGGACATTTACATTGGAAGTGTGTGATGGTCATTCAAAGTGCTAATGTATAGCTCTTCTACAGATTAGAGGCTGGAAATGTGAAATACTAGTTCTGAGACCAAAAAAAGGCTGTGTTAATTTTGTTTGTATTAAGAATCTTGTACATCTGTCAAAGGACTTAGTACATTAATTCATCTCTTCAGATCCTCCTTACTGGAGCTAGAAGCACATGAAGTTTAAAACATCTGTAATGTACACGTGTAATGAGCATAGCCTTCATAGCAGCAGCGTAGGTTTCCTGGCCTGTTGTTCACATGAATTTACTTTAAAATGTTTTTAATTATGTACAGCTATAATAAGCATTTCTGAAAACTGTGAGATCTCTAAAGAACGGACTTAATTGAAGTCAGATTGTTCAAAATGAAAGAGACTGGAATATAGGAGGAAATCAAATCCTGCAATTTTCAAGTCTGGGTTTTATGTTCCTTGGATTTAAACCACTGCAGCCATCAATCAACCTGAAACCCCCATCACTTGGCTTTTGGTATCCCAAGTTTTCAATCTGTTGTTCCACTGAGTTAGACAATTCTGATTGATCTTGTGCTGTGTATGTATATTTCTAGACAAACCAGAAGACTTCGTGATGCTGAACAAGAAAAAGACAGAACGTTGCTTAAGACCATTATCAAAGTTTGGAAACAAATTAAATCCCTCCGGGACTTTCAGAAGTTTACTAACACACCCATGAAACTTTATTTGAGGAAGTATGTCTTGATAATACTTCTTGTACTTTATTTGCTATCAGTGGAGTTGTAATAAGATTAGTTAACTTGGAAACTTAGAATTTTGATATGCAGAAGTAAGACTTTGAGCAGTGCTGACACTTTGAGCCTGCCAGTATTCCTTTTGAGTGTGGGGAAGAGGGAAGGTTGAAATAAGTAATTACTGTAGCAAAAAGGAATTTCTACAGACTAATGAGTAAAGAAGGTTACTGTCTGGAATTAATACCATTATCTGCTATCAACACTTAAGAGTATCTATGATACTCTTTTTAAATAAAGCACACTTTCAATAAAATGAAATTGGTTAATGGAGAAATAGATTTCTGTTATATGTTAACGTAATTGTAACCCTTACATAATTTTATGCTGGTAATTGTTGTTTTGAAGGGAAGAAGTTGATCAGAAATCAGATGAAAAAACATACGAAGCAGAAATTCAGGCCGAGATAAAGGAATTGCTAGAAGAATGTATGGAGGAATATGAAAAGAAAATGGAGGAGTATAAAACTGAGCTACAAGACTGGAAATCCTGGAAGAAGACACAGGTTTGTTTAAATCATTCCATTCCACAAAAAAAAAAAAAAGTTACTACTAAATGTGTCAAAAATTTGTCCTTCTAATACAGAAAAAACAGAGTTTTGCATACATTTTATTATGTTCAGGTACATCCTGTCTGTTTAGAATTTGTTAGTCAGGTAGTTGTTAATTAAAAAGCTAGAATGTATTAGGGGTTTTTGAGGCATTGTTTTTCTGCTACTGATTTTCAGCATTCCAGTTCTTTCTTTCAGTTTGGTAGTTCTGCAGTATTCCTGCTAAATTCATGTCTTGCCAAGAAGAAACATGCGTGAATTTTATGTGTGTGAGTGGAGAAGCAAAATAATTAAGAGGTGTTTCTAAGGAACTAGCAGTTGATGCCATCTCCTGTTTGGGAGTGTCTCACTCACTATGTTCAGGAATGTCTGACTGAAAGATTTAATTAATATTCTAGCCTTTCACCTCTGAGAAGCTTTACTTGTAACAATCTGTGCTGTAGTTAAGGTCTCAGTTGTGCTTCAAGGGGATATTGAGAAGTACAGGTGCTACAGCAGCTCATCCCAACAAGATGATCTTTGAAATTGGCTGTGGCAAAATCAGGTTTACTTTCATAGTTAGTTGGAAATATACTGGATTCCTGGGGTAATGGTGATTATTCTTGAATATAATTATTGCCCAGGTTGAACACCCTGGGTTTTTGGATACCAAAGAAAAATAAAGCTTAAGAAAATGCTTCAAATACAGTTTTCAAGAATCTAGTGTGTCTGCTGATGCTTTTATGGAGAGTTTTTTCATGTACATGCAGCCTCTATGGAAGGCATTTAAAATATTTGAGAGGAAGCTGATATGCAGGAACTGGAAATTCCTGTTATCAGAACACAAGTGGGCACATGACTCATTAGCATCATGTCAGTTCACTTGTAGGAGAGGATGAATAAGTGTAAACCTTGAAATGAAGGCAGGTAGTCATGAACATTGATCCTAATGCAAACTGTTCATCCATCAGTTATGCCTTCACAAATACCATTGTGGCATCCTTTTATTGTGCTAGTCATAAACTATCTTGAGGCTGAGAGGATTGTGGTTCTTTCCTTTTAGAATGACACGGTCTTTCTTTCGTACCCAGAAGTGCTTTATTTTACTTTACTCAAAGTACTTTTTAACTTAATCACTGCTGTTGGTTTCTTTCAGATCACATGAATCAAAGACACTAGAGCTAGGTGAGACTAAATAAATTTAAAAGCAAATGCAAGAGCAAGAAGGATAACATAAAATTAAGCAAAAGAAGAATATTTTTTAAGAAAAATATGTGAACAAGTTGTTCGGCTTACTCCTTTAGTCAATGAGGAGAATCTGTTTGCTTTCCTTCCTCTTGTTTTGCTTATGATGTGTTAAGTTGTGAAGTGGCTGGTGCTTCCAAGCAAGCTGTACTTCCAAGTACAGATTGTACTTGCAATCTAGAAGTCTATCGAAGGTGGAACTGTTTTGCAGTTGTTTAAAGCTGAACATGCACGTAAACACTGGAGTTCTGCGCTTTAGGAGATGCTGAAAGCCATGTGTTGTTCTGTTTGTTTATTCTTGTTTGGCATGAGGAAGGGAAAGGATCATTGTGCTCATGCTAAAGATGCTGCTAAACCAAAAACATTTGTGCTCCAGAGTTTGTGGCACATGTGCATTTGTTTTGTCAGTGTGTGTGCAGACAGTGGATCTCAAACAACTGTGTCTACTGGCTGAGCAACCTTCCTTCAATCCTGACAGAATGTACATGGTAGCTCAGGCAGATGAGAATGCAGCATCTAGCCAGAATGTTCAATAAACATGCTGATTTTGAAAGTGGTAGAGAAGATAATGTAAATGTTTTGCTTGGAGCACATTATGATTTTGAAGCATATGAATGGAATGTATTGCTGAATTCTGAAACTGATGCAGTCCTTTACAATGAGAGAAATCTTCGATGTGTTTGTGTGTAATACTAAAATTATACTGTCACTTTACAATACATACGCCATCTGTGTTTAGCACTTGTGAATCAAGAGAACCAGAGAAAAAATTGCAGATTGAAACAAGTTCAGAAAGAACATTGTTGTTTTTATATGCAGAAGTCCAAGAAGAAAAAGAAGAAAAAAGATGCTCATGTAGATGAAGAATCAGAAGATTTTGGTGAGGAACGTATAAAACCCATCCCACCTAAAATGGCTGATAGCCTGGAAATAGAGCAGCAGGTTAGAGAAAAAGCTGACAACTGCAGGAGGAAACCTGGAGAGCCTATTCTAGTTCCTGAGCTGACCCTCTCAGGAAGCATAACTCCAACTGAGCAGTGTCCTCGGTAAGATAAATGTTGGCCAGGAAATTACATTATTTGTGATTTTCTGTAATTTATTAATTGCTTGTTCATACAACTTCAGAAGCATGAGCTCACCATTCTGTTTAGCCTAGTGATGAAAATTCTGCTTCTGAAGGTGATATAACTTAATTCATTTTCAAATCACATATAACCTTGTACATAGTGCACTTAAAAAATGCATGTCTGCACATTCCCTTTGAGCCTTCTGATATTCCTTGAGCATCTGCACAGAACAAGGTGCAGATGCAAAGAAGCTGGTTTCAGTGTAGAGTCTGGGTCACTGCTGGCAGTACCACGCTCACTAGCTAGTCCTGTACCTGAGGTCTGTGCTGTAGTCAACAAAGGGAAAAGAAGGAAATCGTGTGCTAAACCAGAGATTGCACTGTGGAAAAAATAAATAACTATAACTTGTTTTCTTTCCACATTTGCATACACAATTTAACATATATCTGCTGTATTTCAGTGATTTAAATACTGCTTTGTTTTGTACTTAGTTCACAAATAGCTTTATCAGAGAATGCTGCTGGGCTATTGTACTCCCAGTGACTGAAAACTTCAAAATTTTAACTCAGTTTCTTATCGTTTGTTGTGCTTTGGAGGAAGAAGTGGAAGAGAATTTTTTTTTCCTAGATAACTTCTTTTGTATGGAGTTAGCTTTAGTGGATCCAAATTTGGCTTGATCATTTTAAAATCATTTTATATTAACAAGAAGGTAAAATAGCTGTTGAGTAAGAGTTCTGAAGTCATTCTGTATAGTGACATTTTTGGAAGAATACCATCAATTTTTAGGTGGGTTCTGTCTCCCCATGAGAAATCAGATTTTCATTAAAAATAAATAATAAAAATGTTATTTAAAATGATGTGATATCCTGTCTGACATATTTACAGAGCAGAAGTTTTGCGACGAGAAGATGTGAAGAAACGCTCGGCATTTATAAAAGTCCTTTTCAACTCCAAAGAGGTGTCGAGGACTGTTACCCGACCAATAGGTTCTGATTTTAGAGTTCACTTTGGACAGATTTTCAATTTACAAATAATCAATTGGCCAGAGAGTTTGAAACTACAGGTAGATGTTGATTTATCACAGTAAGTTTTGAAAGATGATATAAAATGTAATTACTCCTGTAATGCTTGTGTTTTGCTCTATGGTAGTGTCATAAGTACTGAAAAACGTGTGAATGACCTTTTGTAAATCATCAATGTTAATTCCTTGCTTCTCCGGTCTTTGAACTTTGCTGCTGTGTTTTTGGTGCTTAAGCTTTCTAGATATATATAGAACAAAACTATAGTTTGGATGGGAGAAATTAAATAATTGGGACTTGTGATTAAATACGTTAGTGGATTGGCCTCTTAATTTTGGAAAAAAACTCATTTGTGTTGCAGATCGGTTTGCTAACATGGTCTTCTTAAAATATTATTTTCCATACAGTAAAACCCTCATAATGTTTACTGGAGTAGAATAAGAAAAAAATAACTTCTAGTAATGTCCATAACTGCACTGGACTTGATCAACAATGCAGTTAAATCAAGCCATTACCACCCCCCATTCCAAATATGAATTAATAAATGGTTCACATGAATACTTTTCAGACTTAATATGAAATATATTTAGGGGAAGCAGAATCAGGATCCTGCTTCTCCCTTTAGAAGACTCCTGTGGTTAGGTAAAACTGGTAATTCAGGGAAAGGTGTAAAAAGCCATTGTCTACTTACTTACTTAACACACAAATTGAAAAGGAGAAGGAATACAATTTTCCTGAATTAAAAACATTTGAATGGAGAAACCACCCACATCACTCTGGGCCTGCAACTGGCTAGGAAAGAGAGAAGCAACCTGCAGTGCTGCCAGAATGGGGACTGTGTGCCATACCCTGCCTTCCATGTTAAGTGAGCATTAGTCAGGCAGAATCCCTCCAGAGTCTGCAGCTGATCAAAGTGAATGTCACAAGCAGTTGCATATTGTACAGTGATGCTCTTTAAAGCCTGGAGTTTGTCATACTTGTCTCAGGTGCATTAGAGAAGTGAAGAAGATAGACTTTAGGAAGAATTCAGATCAAGTAAGCTGCTGATAGCTGAAATGTCTGCTAACTGGGTATTTTAGAAAGTAAATGAATACAATTGTCTTAAATTATTTATTTCATGCTGAAGCCACAGTACAACCTTTTCTCTAAATACCCTGTAGTATGTTTTCAGCTTCTCAAGAAGGCACATGTAAATTTTTTTCTTCTGTCCCTCATCGTATTTTTTTTCTAGATTTATGAAACTACAGGTATCAGCAGTACCACCTTGTTGGCTGAAGTGTTCTTACCTGTTCCTGAGACTGCGGTTCTGACAGGCAGTGCTCCTCTGGAAGAAATAGAGTTCAGCAGCGATCAGCGTGTGATGTTGGATCATGAAGGAGTTGGGAGTGGTAGGGAATCTTGTTTTCCTTAGTTCAGTGTTTCTCATTTTGCTGGAGCCATGTAACAGTAGGAGGTTGGAGTGGGTTTCAGTGTAAATCCTGCTAGGAGCCTTCACAGCTTCCCTAACAGAGTCTTCCATAATAGTCATGAATTTTATTATTGAAGTCTGCTGTGGAATTTTTGTCTCTTATTAATTTTAAGCTCTGCATAATAAAACTGTGTCTGTTCATTATTTGTCTTGTTGTATTAGTGGAGCTTTACAAGCTATAGAAAATGTTTGGGAATTTTTGAGCATTTGAGTAATCAGGCTTCTGACACTGAAGAGCAAGCAGATATCAATCATTGTAGCCCCAGTGATTTTAATGTTTTAAACCACTGAAAAATGGTCTGTAGAAGTGTATATGCAGAGTAATTTTTTGTGCTCCTATTTGCTTTGTTGGCAGCCTGCACACACCTTTTCCCTGGGGCTTTAGGCTAAAAATAAAACAAGGGAGAGATAGGAAAAGGGGAAACAAGAAGAATACATAGTAGCATATGGAACGTGCAAATGTGTATAATGAATCTGAGCAGCATTGTGAGATGACTGACTTGAATAAATTTACCATATATAAATACAGATAACGCTGGAGCAGAACAGATAAAAAAATGAGGAGGTAAAAAATAGGGTAAAAAATCATTACAGCAAATGTGTGTGTAAATGTCACTGAGTATGATGACCATATGTACAATTGTGTATCAGAAGTTTTAGGATTGACTTTTCAATCATAGGTAATTCCTTTGACTCTGAATTTCTGTTTTGCTAATAGTATTCTGAATCTGAAACGTACCAGAAATATTAAATGGTGTGCATCTGTGGAGGAAAAGAATGGGCCTTTGGCATAGCCTTTCCTTCCAGCTCAAATGGAAAGCCTTTCTCTAGGTGTAACAGCATCTTTCACTCATTATTGGAGAACAGAGTTCTTTCCCACAGCACACAGCAAAATCATTGTTTCACATTAACCATTTATAGAAAGGCATAGGTTATTTGATTACTTATTTTCTGGAAGTGTTTTTAAAAATGTTAAGATACTGTGTTTGAATGCATAAACTTTGGATTTTTTCCCCCTTGACAGGTGTGTCCTTTTCATTTGAAGCTGATGGTAGCAACAAAATGACTTTAATGACCTCTGGGAAAGTATCCAGTAGTGTCTCTTGGGCAGTTGGAGAAAAAGGAATCCCCTTAATTCCTCCAGTGTCTCAGCAAAACACAGGCATTCCAAGGTAATAAGATAGCAAATTTTCAGTGATTCATGGGAAACTGATTATATTAGAATTTTTTAAAAATCTACTTTCATAATCAAGACTTTTCATAATATTTTTCGTTAAATTTAGATGTTTTTCTTTGTGTTGTAACCCTCTGCAGGTATCTTAGGGTGCATGTTTTTTGGTAAATATATTTTAGTTAGAAATTTTACCTTTTAGCATATTATAGGCAATTCAAGCTGATTAATTCAATTTTATGATTTTCTAATAAAGAGTGAATATATTGTCAAGGAACCTTGATGTAATTATTTTGCTAAGAGCAGAAACTCCAGCTCTTTCTTATCTAAAGTGCTTTTGGAGAGGCTGTGTTTAATTTGACCTGAGGCTACAAGTTTTGGTTATTGTAGATTATTTGTCCATTCTATTGCTTTTATTTAATTCCACAGAATCAAAGAGATGATACCTAAAGACTGTTTTCGTAACGTCTTTAGGTACTTTCGCTATAAACCCTTAAAAGTTTTCCCATAGTTATTAATACCGAGCAAGTATGAATACTTCTTCCACCTGATTTGTTTGTCAGGTTTTTATTTATTTAGAGGCTACAGACCATTGGCTTACAAATCATTCTGTTAATACTGTTAACTAAGCTGCAGCCATTCAGGTACTTTGCTGATCAACATACCAGTTCTCTGCTGACTTCAGTGAGAGTAGAATAGATGAGATTAAAATGTAAAGATGGATTCCCAACAGCTAACTTTAACACTGGAGACTAATCACTGTAATAAATGGGAAAGTGAAGAATTTCAGAAGGAATTTTTCTGTGAAACACTCTTCTTTGAAATACCTTGTGGAGATGAACAGCTCTCTGTGATTTTCCATTGTCTCTTGGGAAGGTCAGAGACAGGATTTTCATGACTAATGTTAGCTTTTGCTGCCCGTGAGCTTTTTAGCACAATTGTGATTCAGTTGGCATTTGTTCAAGACTGATGCCTAAAGATAAACTTGATGTTGCTCCTTTATCTGCTGCTTCAGTAATTGCTGGTTATTTCGCTGATTCTAACCAAGCACAAGACAGACCTGTAAGTTTTTAAAGCTTTTTTGAAAATACTCAAATAGGTAGAGATCAAAGACTGAAACTAGCACTCCTAACAGGAGAAGGGGCAACATCCACTCCAGTGGTATTTGGCCAGTAAATAACACACATGTCCTGGCCTTATGTGTCAAGGTTTGGGTAGCAGTGGGCCTTCAGAGGTGGCACCTGTGAGAAGATGCCGGAAGCCTGGTGAGCAGGGCTGTGTACAAATGGCTTCTAGACTACCTACCATACTTCTTGCCTGCTGTGAATACAAGAAAGGGAGTAGGAGCACCCAGAGGATAAAGGCTTGGGACTTTTAGTTACAGGGAGGGCCATAGGCAGTGCTGCATCACAAGAGAGAAGGCTGCAAGGGCTTCCCAAGCACAGGCAGTTGTCCTCTCCAGCCAGCATGCAGTCTGGACATGGCAGGCAGAGCAGAGTGCTGTCAGCAGTCCCAGACATGGTGAGGGGGTGATTCGGGCCCCAGGGTCTGTGCAGAAACAGCAAGGAGAGGGCAGAGACAGGGCTACAATGCAGATCTGAAAGCAGCATTCAGGAGGACGCATCAATGACAGGAGCTAAGATGCAGTGCAAGCAAGGACTGTCTGTCTGAGAAGTTCTTTGTCTTCTTTCACAGTGTGAGGCAATTTATCTTCTTACTTGCTAGTATGCAGCAAGGTGGAATGGCATAGGTATATCAGAAATGTATCAAAAAGCACCTTATTGCCTTGTATAAAAGTTGTCTTCTACCAGTTCCCTTGTATTTCCCCTTTCCTTTGGTTTGCAATTGATCGTTCCCTCAGTTCCATAGCTACAACTAAGAACTGTGTACTGGAATTTACTGTCAGGTTGTGGGCAGCTTTTGTAGTTTTTCTAAGATTGTTTTAATTTTTTTTTTAATATTGCTAAATCAAATGTGTTTTAGCTGTAAGTTCTGTCAATTCTGTCTTTTTAGTGCTTTAAAAAATATTGATGCTATTGCATCCATTGGCACTTCAGGCTTAACTGATATGAAGAAACTAGCTAAGTGGGCAGCTGAAGCAAAACTTGATCCAAATGACCCAAACAATGCAGCTCTCATGCAGCTGATAATGGTAAGTGGTGATTTCAGAGCTGAAGGGCTAATGAAGCTGTGGAACTCCTAGTCACCAGGGCCTCCCCAGTCTGTGTGCATGCCAGGGAGGTGCCAGCATTTGAATTTGTGATGGACATATGTGTGTGAATGTGAAGAAGCAAAATATCTACTAAAAATATGATTAATCCATTTAGTAGTGGATTGTTTACATGTTAATGAATATGCTTTATCAGTCCATTCAGTGGTGGCAAAAAATAGGTGTAAGAGAATGCACATACAGATCAGTTAATAAATTAAAAACAAAATACAGATTTTGAGTTTGTTGTTTCCTTAAAGTGCAAGGGAATTTCCATTGTATTTGTGTGGTACTAAATAAGAAGCTGCTCATTAGTGAGGATTGCACAAAGAGATCTCGGGTGTTGTGGAAGCTTCAGCTTTTCTAAACAACAAATTGAGGAGCTATTTACATAGCTGATTTACATGGCTGTTTATTTACATAGCTGTCTAATTTACATAGCTGTTTACAAAGCTGAAGTTCTGTAAATGGATCTCTGTTACAGTACAGCTTCCTAGGTTACTCTGACATGTTGCAGTTTTCATACTCTCTAATCTTTCATTTATGATACAAGGAAATAGAATTTTACTATATTCTGTAACGTATAATCTCATGCTTTGCTCAGCTACTGTAAAATACTAGATATTTCAGTCTGTGTGATCCATCTTTATTGCTTTTGCTTAAAATGAACATCCTTGCAATATGCATGTAAAATTTTAAAAGGCTATTTTATAGATTTTTGTCGCTTTGTATGAAAAGGTTTATGTTCTTGTTACTAATTTAGATTACTACAAATGGAGAGGCACATGTTCCTGATTTCTTCAGATTGGAACAGTTGCAGAAAGAATTCAATTTTGTTTCTGATGAGGAGTTCAATAGATCAAAGAGATTCCGACTCTTGCAGCTCAGAAATGAGGAGGTGGCAGAATTCCGAAACTATAAGCAAGTCCCTTTACATGAACGAGAAATCAGTGAGAAAATCTTCCAGGTAGAATGTTATCTGAACTATTTCTTTTCTAGTTTAAATGCTTATAATATTTGATTTGCAATTAAGTTAAGAGGTTCTTTAAAGAATGTAAAGCTATCCTGACATGGAAAAAATAAGAATTTTATTCCTTCAGTCTTTTCTAGTCTTATTTTCATCTAATTAAAATAGCTGCCTTCCAAGGGAATATTTCCACAGCAATATACTTCGTTAAGAGTTAAAGAAAACAGAAAATACTGCTGTGGACAAAAATGTTATAAGACAGTTTTTGTTGAGATACTTTTTTTAGAAGTGATTTTAGATGTAAAAAGGTAATTCAGAGATAATTCAGGCTTAGGCTTATTAGCTTTTGAGCCCTTTTTGGGGGAACTGTTAGAAGCAATGACTCTTAACAAGAATTAAAACCTTTTTTGGTTTTATTAGAGCCTGTGTTACAGATATTTCTGTTTTAGTACATTGCTCCAGTTAGCTTACCTTGTCCTTGTCTGTCTTTTAATTGCCTTATTGAAATGCAGTGTGTGCGTTCTTTTTTATTTAGGTTATACTTCAATTATTTTTATCTCAACTCTGTTATTAGTGCTAAGTAATGCATTTCTTTTTTGTTCTTTGCAATTCATGTAGCTAAGGAGCCATTTTAGTGTGTTCATTGGCTTAGGAGGATCAGAATCATCTCAGGTTCTGGCGACTGCTGTTTCATCCCTACTTCTTCTCACATAGATTTCTTTGAAAAATTATTTTCTTCCTTTCTATTGGATGATGTATTTTTTTAAAAGATACTTGTTAATTCAGTCATATCTGGCTCTTTGCAATAAATATTATTATTTTTTTAATTTCAGGTTAGTTTTGTATGTTTTATTTAAAGATATACCACATGTTTACTGTACCTTTCTGATCCAGTTCATTTTATGGACTATTTTCATTCGTATTATGTTATCATTCAAAATTTGAAAACCATAGTTTAGGAATTATTTCGATAGAGGGTTGTTGTTTTATGCCCATTAAGGATAAATTGGATAAACCCATGATTGCCCATTCCAAGTTTATTTTATATGCTGTGATCTTCAAAACTAAGTTTCAAGTGGTACTGTTCCTAGTGGGTTTGGCAAAAAGTTCTGAAAATTCATAAAATAATGGAAATACTATTTGGAAAATATTCTCTGGAGATCATCTTGTCCTGTTTTCTATTGAAGTGGTGGTACTGTTGCCAGCACTAGATGAGATCAGCTAATCTGTCTAGCCAAGTCTTGAAAACCTCTAAATGGGAGACTGCACTGCCTTTTTGGATAACCTGTTCCAGTACTTCACTGTCTTTCCAGAGATTGTTCAGAAAAAAAAGAAAAAAAAATAACGCCCTACCTGAGCCTTCCAAGTTGTATTTAATGGCTGCTTTCCCTTGTTGTACTGTCTAGAGAGGTATTTGGCACCCTGTCCTTTGTAACTGCCCCTCGAAGAGTTGTGGGCAGATACTGCATTGCTCATTAATCTCCTCCTCACTGGACTGATGAATTTGAGCACCTTGCCCAGTGTAAGAAAGACTCTGAAATACTGGAATAAGTCCAGTAGAGAGCTACCAGAATATGTGCAGTGCTGAAGCACATGACCTACAAGCAGAGGCAGAAAGGACTAAGGTTGTTTTTGCCTCAAGCAGGCAAGGCTTGAGGGGGTTTCTTACTGCATCCTTCAGGTACCCAGTGGTGCAGAGAAAACAGAGAAACTCATCTTAGAAGTGAGATGATGATAGACACGAGTTACTCCAAGAGACATTCCAGTTAAATATAATGAAAACATTTTTCACAAAGAACATACTCAAGTTTGTAGAATTGCCATCTGTGGAGACACTGAAAATTCGATTGTCTAAGGCCCTGAGCATTCTGATTGGAGTTGTCCTGACTCTGAGAGTTTGGTTCAGATGACCACCAGAAGTCTCTTCAAATCTACATTATTCTGAGGTTCTGATGTCATCTTGTAGGTCATGTCCTCTAGGCCTCTGACTGTCTTAGTTACCCCTTAGTGGATCCCATCCAGTGTCTCCACATGCCTCTTGAATTGGCAGCTGCAAACTGGCTGCAGTATTTCAGGTATGCCCCCTCAAGTGTCAAGCTGTAGAGGCTGGTAATTTCCCTTTGTCATGTGTGTAGGACATTGTGATCCTTATGTATCCTGTGGTTTGCCTTTTGCCAAAAGAACATGTGATTGCTTGTCATTAAACCTGCACTTATTTCAATATGGCTGTTATTCTTCTGGTTGCTTTCCAGTCTGTGCCACTGCATGAAATTACTCCACCCTCAATACAGAATTTCCTTTTTTTAATTGAGGCTTCTGTTGCCATAGTTTTAAGTCATAAAGAGCCCTCTGAGCTACAGTTCAGTCGCTCATATTAACCACTCTTCCTAATCAAGCCTCCTTGGCTAAACTGCTGTCAGTGCATTGAGTCTCCTCATCCAGGTTACTTGTGAAGAAACTGAATGTAACTAATCCCAGTGATGCTTTGCTATTTAGAGGACACTAACTAGGCATTGAGCCTAGTTTGTCTTTACTCTTAGACCTGAGACCTGAAGATCAATTTTACTGAGTACTTTTACATAACTAGCTGTGCTTGTAAAGCCAGTGTGATTCGCAGATCCTGGGAGATCCTCTTGACTTGTAAGCTCTGGTTTTTGCTTGAAAGCTGAGTGTTAGCTCTAGCTTTTTCTTAGTTTATGAGACACTTTCCTAAACTTGTGAATAGAAGTTATGTCTGTCAGTAGAGCTCTCATTGTAGTCAATCAGAATAGTAACCACAACCCTGAGAGATATCCCATCAACATATTTCTCCCTAAGAACCAAGTGCAGTTCTACTCACCAAGTGAGTTTTACACCCTATGAAAAGTAATTACTAATTATTTGGAAAAGGACTTACTAGTATTAAAATACAATTAAGATTTCAGACCATCTTCCAAGAATACTGCATCATTTCTGCTTGTAAAGGACTCTTCCTGTTGAAACTGCAGTAAGTGAAGCCACTTCCAGTTCAAATGGAAATTCAGTTTATAGCAGCAGGTCAAAGTTCAGCTTTAAGATAGGGGAATCGTCAAGTTATTTATTGTAATTTAAACCACATGAATCTTGTAACTGAATGGTATTCTTGTCTCTATTCATGGAAGTTTAGCATGTATTGTATACACTAGAATTAAAAATAGCTTTACAGACTTCTCACGTCTGCTGTAGTTTACTGCGGTCCTTACGTTATTATTAATGAAATACTTAGATTTTTCTTACATGTGATAAAGCACTGAATATATATTAGAGCACAAACTGTAATAAATATCTTTAGGACTATGAGAAGAGAGTGCAAGAGAGGGATGTGATTGACAGCAAAAATTACCTGGATGCACACAGAGCAGTTGTTGCCAACTATCTACAGAAGGTAAGATGCTAAATATATGGATCCACCATATTCCTGTGGGCCATATGTTGCTTGTGTTCTTGGATACTTTATTTCCATGAATACTAAAACCTGATTCATCTCTAAATGTGACCTATGGACATCTTTGAAATTCCAAGTTAGGCCTGAAATTGGTGTAGTTGAACAAATGGAGATCTGTGTTATTTAATGCTATTGAGAATGATGAAATATACAAAATGACCGGCCATTCTGGATATTTCTGTCAGTTCTGTAAATTCTTCTTTGCTTCAGTGCCCCAGAGATTTGTACTGTTGAGTCCCAGGAATTTAGTGGTTTCCCTTCTCCCTGTTTTCTGTGTTGTAGGCTGTGATGCTAATTATCTCTGTGAAAGTGGCCCTAATCACTTCTAAAAATCATTTAATGTAATACACAGTGTCTTGTCCTGCAGACTAAGGCAGAAGACATATCTTCATCACATTTACCTTCATTGTGGTATTAGAGTAACGTCTTCCCCTCATATTGATTTAGTGTATTTTTCTAGTTTTCATTATATTAAGATGACCTTCTCTTTAATCCTTAGGGGAAAAGAAGGTAAACATTCATCATCTAACCCAAGAAAAGTTTACCATTTCAGACTGGGAAAAAAGCAAGTGCAAAACATGGCTACCAGTTTCTTTCCAGTTGTGTAAATATCAAAAAGTGTATCAAATCCTAGCCTGCCAGCAAAACATGAAATACGATGATACGGTTGAATGAAAGTAGGACAAAACAAATTGTTGGGTAGAAAGAATGCCTCATGTAGAGGCATAAAGAAGTGTAGAGAAAAAAGTGTTTAAATCTTCCAGGCAAGTGCCAAAGTCCAAATTCAATATGATAGTATAAAAAAAATTATTTTTGCCAAAGCTGTCATGTCTGTCTCAGCCCCGTATGTGTTGCATGGCAATGAACATATGGGTTTTGCAGCATGCTGAATAGTAATGGGGTAGTACAGAATAGCCTGCATTATAGGACCTTGGTATGCCTCTTCCTTAGATTAAATACAAGTAGCCTTTTTTAAAACAGTACTTGGATATTTTACACTTCTATAAATTGTCATATGGGCTAGAAAATTAGATTGCTCCTATCAGAACTGAGATTTAGTTCACCCTGAAATGTGATCTTTATATGCGTATGGCTTCTGATGTTGTACTAGCACAGGGTATAAAGCCATTACTGGCATTAGTGCTAAGAAAAATGGACAAAGGCAGTATTCTTTCAGTCTGCTTCCACATAGTTGTTAGGAAAAGAGGGAAGACTTTAATCTCTGTGCTTCACTCTATGACCTCAGCAAAGATACGAAGGGAACTACGAATTTTAAATATTTATTTGAACTCACAGTATTTGTAATACAGGCTTCACCAGTTCTGTAGTCCAGAGTATTTCTTTTGATCCACATAACTGGTACCATATAGATTTCTCTACAGCCGTTTTTGCAACTTCATTTAGATGTGGAAAAGAGATGTCTGTCAGTGTCATTTGTTGTTGTAATTGTTTCTGATGGTGAGTTGTAAGCAGATAAAGGCATAATTTTTTGATTGTATGTTTTCATATATTCTTCTATCAATCTAGCCAGTATGTTTCTAGAGAAGGGTTGTATTGCTAAAATGAGCTGCTCTTACATTCTAAAGAAATAGCTGGTGGAAAGAATTTTTTCTTTCAGCTGTGACCCTTGTGAAATTGGGAAAAAAATGAAGAATATGTATGTGGATGTTTTGTTTGTGTTAATTAATCAGAATGCAAATATTGGCAGGGGGTTTGGATTAGAAATGCACTTTTGTCTCTTCTCCCTCCCCGTTCACAGGTTCGAGAATCAGTAATCAACCGTTTCCTCATAGCAAAGCACCATTTCCTTCTCTCTGACCTTGTCAATGAAGAGGAGATTCCAAGCCTGGGGTAAGGGAGCTATCTCTATTTCTTCCAAATAAAAAAACTAATGTAAAACCACCTGCTTTTTTAATTTCTATTTTGCAGAGTGTGTTGATGTGACTATCTGATGTGACTTTGTGTTTAGTGTAATAGATAAACTTCTAATCACTGTGTACACCTCTGCCAGTACAGTGTATTG
Organism: Trochalopteron elliotii; assembly: GCA_024734555.1. Lineage (NCBI taxonomy): Eukaryota > Metazoa > Chordata > Aves > Passeriformes > Leiothrichidae > Trochalopteron > Trochalopteron elliotii. The sequence continues at coordinate 4,855,647 of JANPWX010000025.1, forward strand.
GTAAACGAAGTGTAGTCAGAACTTCCTTAAGAAAAAGTCTGGTTTTGACAGAAATAAAGTGACAGCGTGTAAGTAAGATACAACAGGACATGATGCATTTCTGATGAGCTGAGCATAGTCCAGCTGGTGCCAGATTGAATATTTCCAATTTTCAGGCAAGTATCAGAGTTAGTTAACACTATTACTGGTTGATTCTGTAGGTGATGCTTACTTACGGTCAGTGCCTATGCCCTGCGAATAATGAGCAGTAGATTTTTAACTGCAATTTTCTTTAGTTTACTTCCCATATACTTCTGATGCTGATGCAGAATGTTGTCATATGTTGTTTATGTTCAAAAAAGATACTGAGTTTGGAAATTACTGCTTTTCTAAGATTACTGGGTTTTTTATTACTTGAGCACTTTGGATTTTTGTTTCAGATCCCATACCTGTTGATTTTAATGTGTATCAGTCATCACAGCATAGTTGACTCTTAGTATTGCTCACTTAAAATCTGTATAAGTAAACAAGTTGTGAAAGTTACTTTTTTCTTTCATGTAGAAGTTTTTTCTGTTCACTCTAAACTGAACACCCTTGTAATACAGTCAAAGTGGTGTTCAACCAGCTGTATAAATCTAAACAGTCCCATCTGCTGGAGACACAGGGACTTGCTCTCTTACAAAAGACTTCAGGCTTGGTTTTAGTTGATGTTTTCACATGACAGTAGAGAAAAATCTGGACAGGACTACTTTAGTTTAAAATCAAATGCATCATTTATATTTTCTCATCATGAATCCTAATTCATATTGTATTCTATTTGCAAAGTTTTATGGTTACTGAATTTAAAATACACCATGCTCGTTTAATGTTCACTTAGTGAGATATTTCAGTAACTCATGATTTTGTGTTATTTTAACAGTAATTACTCTGGGAGCTTTATTACATATAAGGAAGAAATGCTATTAGGTATCAGTTTTTAAATATGGTTTCTGAATGTCTGCAGTGGATATCAGTGATGTAAACATTAAATACATCTGCATAAATAAAACACGTCTTCATTTTATTGTTTTCCTATTTTTCTTTTTTCCTTTGGCTCTGCTTTGCCTTGGTTATAAGTTCTGAGGGTCCAGGGTATGTTGTGGTATATTGATTCTGCATCCTTTCTGTATCCTGTTGTTGAGTGTATGTAGCTGTAGTTAGATGCTTCGCCTCTTCCATACAGTGGTTATCATCATCTGCTAGATCCCTTGTTTGTAGCACTGTAGTTGAGACCTATCTTGAAGCTGTCTAATTGTCTTTTTTGCACCTTACACAGTTTTGGGGGGAAAAAAACCCCAAACAACCAAACTTTTTTGCACATTGAAGTTATAATTCCTGAAATATAAGACAGAACTGGATTGTTCAGTACTAAACAATTGCAACATTTCAGAGAGGTTTTTTTGGCACTAGCAGGATCAAGTATTTCCTTTTCATGTTAGTGCGTAATTTTCTTGTATGTCATGGTAACACTGGAATGCTGGATTCAATGCAAAACTGACTAAATACCTGGTTTATGATTATTAGCATTTTGGGACTTGGCCTCTTTAAACTGGCAGAGCCAAAACGACCATTAAGGCCAAGAAGAAAAGAAAGGAAGAAGGTCACAGCTCAGAATTTATCAGATGGAGATGTAAAACTCTTGGTGAACATCATCAGAGCCTATGATATTCCAGTGAGAAAACCAGTGATGAGGTATGTTTAAAAGCTTGTTTCCAGTACAGATTAATTTTCTGGCTTCTACTGTTTTGAGGACAGATGAAGCAACAGATGTTACAATTCAGCCATGTGTGCTGTTTTGATTCTCATGATAAAAACATACATATATACATTTATCTTTTTATTAATGATGATAAAGGACTGATGTTTTCTAAGTTTGTAGATTAATAAAAATAACTTTTCAGTAGCTATGAAATTCAAGACATGTTTTACCAGAAACTGTCAGAAAGATCAGTTACAGCTTTGACAGCATTATAACTGTGGTAATACCAGATGAATTATCCCTTAAGCAAGCCTCTTGATATTACTCAGGGAAATTTTAATTCATAGTATCTTAATTAAAGACCAAAAACAAATGTTAAAAAGTCCAGTTCTTCACTGTGGGATACTATATTTGCCTCCTGAGTGCAGCATGTTGGTCTTCTCCTTGATGAACTGTTTAAGTTAATAGACTGAGCCTAATATGGCTCTAATTTTAAAGGTGACCTTTACACTCAGGCACGTTAAGACAATGCTGCGCTGCATGATGGTGTGTCATGCAGGGACACTGAACAGTCTGGTTCAGCTCCAGAAGCAATGTATTAATGCAGTGTTCCCTCTCTTTTCCCCAAAATGAATACACCTTGCATTTAACTCAGAGGTCCTTCCAAGCTGGCCAGTTACAGAATTTAGCATCGTCAGCTGTTCTTTCTCATACTGTATTAGAGGTTCTGTTACACTCTGTAAATAAATTGAAACTGAAAAAAGCAATTCTTTGGCAGGAAAAAGAAGATGAAAAATTCAATTCATTACCAGAATTAAAAAAAAAAAATTAAAACCCCATCCAATCTTCTTGCATTTGTTATATGTTATCTTATTTTATATATAGTGGATTTATATGTGAATAGTTACTCTTTTATGGTCTATAATGTGGGCTTATTGCAAAAAAGTGTTATGTGGAAGTACTATAAAAATAAATGTTTTAACATATATTTTCCTTTACTTCGCTAATGGATTGACAAATCTGTAATATTCGTAGGAATTCTTTTTTGCCATAGAGGCCTTGCCTGAGTACAGTGAGATCTACACTGTTCATGAGTTCTGCAGGGATTCAACTACTTGAACTAAAAACTTGTAGCTCAAAGAGATTGTGTGGGGTAGGCAAAAAAAAGTCTGCCATTGATAAACTTTTCAGAAGAGAGACCCTCCAGGCACAAAGTACTCTTTGGCAATGAGGCTTTTAAGAAGTATACTCTCAATACTCCCTTCTGGCATTTTATTTGTGTTATTTGATCTAATAAATATGTTCCCGAGGTTAAAATTGTAACGGAAAACATCAGGAGTATTTCCAGAATTCTATATGGCTAATAGACAGTGTGAGAGATTCATATTTTGTGGTGAGTTCTCTCTCTTGCCTGATTGTTGTATTCTGTTTCCTCTTGTAGCAAACTTCAGCAGCCATCAAAATCTTCAAGGTCCTTTAACGAGATGTTTGCAGCCTCTCCATCAGCTCAGAGCCCACCTAACAGCCCAGATTGGGCATTCAACCAGGTATGTTACAAAACTGACATTTTCTGTGAAGCTGTGAGCATTCCTCTTTTCCACAGACTGTAGCATTCACCTTCAGAAAGATTCACCCTTGTTGGCAAGGTTGCTTTGGCCACTCCTTTGAACTCCAAGAAGAGAGTAAAGCTGCAAAAGGTTCAGAGAAGGGTGATAAGGATGTCAGATACACAGAATGGCTCCTGCCCAGTGAAAAATGGTGGGACTTTCAGGCAGAACACCCATAGCTGCAAGTAGAGAAGGAGAAGTAAGGTAGAAAGGCACAAAATCACAAGTCATAGACATTGGATAAGGATTGACTGTTTCCTGGCACTGTAAGTACAAATGTGAGTGATGGGCAAAAGAAGCTGGTAGGAGTTAGGTTCAAAACAAACTTTTAGAAGAATGTTGTGATTCTTCATTCAGCAGTTGGTCAGTGGCCAGAGGAGGTGCTTATGTGTATTGTGGATGAAAGAGGTTTGTTTGTGCTGAAGTGAGTATTGGACAGGTATGTGCAAGAGTGATCCATTGGGAGTTACTTAATAGAAAAATCATTACAGACTAAGGAAAGTCTTTAATCTGAAAATGTTTGAAGTCTGGAAGAGTAATAGGAGAAAATACCATCTCTGGCTGCTTAGTTCTTATTTTTCTGTGTGTGTTGGCTGCTGGCTGTTTTCAAAGGCTGCACTTCGGGTCCAGTACACTTCTAGTCTAAACCAGCACAGCCATTCTTATGGCTGGCACTGAAATTACAATTGCTTGCTATTTAAAACTAAATTCAGCTTCCTTCTGAATGAAGATGAAGGACCATCACGGTTTTTACTGGTTTCCTTATGATTTTCCTTCAAAATTACAGGTTTTTGAAATGTAGAAAAAGTTCTGACATATGCATTTGAATGTTAAATAAGGCATTTTTAATTACATTAGGGGTTTGTTTTGTCTAGATGAAGTTAAGCTTATCTGTCATAGGAGCTGGTTTCAGGGACAACTGGGATTGTAGCTGAAGGCTTCTTGGATTACAGATAAGAGGATACAAGTGCACTTTTTTCCACTGGTGTCTGGATCACATGTTGTTTTTCAGTTACTTTCCTTGATTAGAAAGCCTGTAGCTTTTCCACTCTCAGGAGAAAATGTGGTTTTCCCAGTGTATATAAATACATCAGCTATTCAGAATACACATAAACTTTTGGAAATGTTAGTGTATAAAATATTTTTAAAAGCTTCATAAATGCTTAGAAACCCAAGAAGTGGGTTTATTTAAGGAGTATTAAAGTTATACCTGGGCTGAACCAGCCTGATTGCTACAACATACATTTTTTTAAGTGCTTGAAATGTGTAACTTAATGTGCTCTGATGAATTTCCACAGAGGGCTGTGTCCTTTGTTTTGGTGTCTGTTCATAGGTTTTGGTCCGTCCTTTTGTAGAAGTTTCTTTTCAGCGAACAGTCTGCCGGACAACAACAGCAGAAGGTCCCAGCCCCTGCTGGAATGAAGAACTTGAGCTTCCATTTAGGTATGGCAAAATGAAACCAAGTTATTTCTGCGAAATAATAATTTATTTTAAGCATGCAGATTTATCCTCATTTTCCTGTACTGTTCAAGTCACTTTTTTGATTTATTTAACTCTTCAGAGCTCCTAATGGTGACTACAGCACCCACAGTTTGCAGTCAGTAAAAGATGAAGTCTTCATTAATGTTTTTGATGAAGTACTTCATGATGCTGTAGAGGTGAGTTCATAATTGAAGGACAGTGTACATTAGAGGACATTGTGAGCTTTTTGAAGTTGCTGGAACAAGACTTTCCCATGTAAGAAGTTTCCCTCCTCCTGTGCTTCTCTTTCTCTATTTTGTCATTTCTTATGATTTTATATCTAGTCAATACTGTGAGGTTGTCAGGGGGAGCAGTCTTGACAGTGTTAACCTTTGTACAAATTCAGCTTGCACCATATAAAATGCTACTAGAGTTGAACACGTTTGTAGTGTGTTTTACTGATCTTTTATGAAATTGGAGATCCTAAAATTATGAGGTATCCTGAATTGTAATCTGAATTCTGTTCTTACCCTTAATCAGAGTTTTGTACTTCATTCCAGATGAGTGATCCCATTTCTTGTATTTTTTACTATCTGCTTTGTCTCATCTTGTTTTACAAGCTCTTTGGTGAAAAAATAAAAAAAAAGCCCAAACCATCTATTGGTTGTTTGTATTAATTTTTTTGTATGAGACAAAAATTGCAAGTACTAGTAACAAGAAATTTTTGTAAGCTCTCAGTGTTGGCATAATTCTTTCCCCTGTTGAATCCAGTGAAAGCTTTCCTGGTCAATTCAGCAGACACAAAAATAGCAGCACTCAACATTCTTGAAAACATAACCCAGAAATAAATAATGCACACACTTCACTGAGAACAGAATTCTATCCTCAAAACTGAAATGATATGTCATGAAGCAGAAGGAAGAAAGCTACACTCTTGAAACTTGGATGTCATGCCAGAGGTTTTTTAAAAAATAATTCTAGGCTGATCATAAAAGATTTGGAAATCTGATAGGCAGTACACATGAAAACAGTTTTTCCATTTCACAGCGTTTTCATACAATTTTAACTTCAAAAAGCTTTTCTAAATACTAACAGAATATTTCATTAGAAGACCAGGGCTTCATTTACTTGGTCTAAGAAGAGTCTTGTGGACTCCTTGTCAGAGTTTTGAGTTCTCCATCACAGGTTATACAGGACTTAAACCCTACAGTGCAACCACATTGTATCATGGACTGTGATGTTTTTATATGTTTTCAGCATCTGGTGTGCTTCAAAGGTGTGCAGAATAATTACTGCTGCACTAGTAATGGAACTGATACTTACAGAAAATTAATACAGAATTTTTATTAATGCCTTGATTCAGTTGTTGATTGAATTAAAGGAAATGAAACTGTCTTACAAAGTGTTATGTTGGGCAACTTTTTAATAGGACGATCATGAAAGAGGAAGTGGAATCCACACTCATATTGAGAGACACTGGCTGGGATGTATTAAGATTCCCTTTACTACCATATATTTTCAAGCAAGGGTAAGTGATCTTATTTGAAGTAAAATACAGAACTGAGAATGGAAAAGGGCTGGAAATGAAATGTCAGATTTAATTATGTTCTTTGTAATTGTTAGTTTATTTTTATGGAATTGTTTGAAGATGTCTTTGAAACCACTGGGATTTTTTTAACAGATTTGACAAGTATTTCCCAGTCAGTTCAAGGTTTTGAAGAGAGAAAAGATAAAACATACTCAACACTGACAATGCAGCCTGGCTTCCTTCAGTAGCAAGGTTAAAAGCACAGGTTTTTTAGGTGTTTTTTTCAGTGGCTTTTGAGAGCTCTGGCATTGCACAGCCTAGATAGATGGACTAGGACTAGAATCACCTAGATAGGTGAGGAAATGTCACTGAACTTCTTTTTCACACTTTACATGAATTCACAAGATTTTGATCTTTGCTTCTCCCAATCCCTTCTTTCTTCCATTTTTAGAACTTTTCAAGAGACGCTTTCTTCAAGAAATAGCAACAGTTAGTCATGGGAGTAATAGTAAAACATTCACTTTTTCACAGAGGAAATACTTGTTTTTGTCCAGCCACTCATCCTGGACTTAGTTTAAGGAAGCTATTTCTTTCCACTGATAGTCCTATCACATTGTAATACAGCTGTAGGACTTCTTCTGCATGGCAGTTGCTTTTATGTGTAGATCTAATCATCTGATCACAAAAGTCAGAATCTTCATGAGGTAAGAAACTTGAGACATGAGCTGCATTCCTAATGACACATTCATTTGTTATTCTCTGGCCAAATGGGGCACTTTGCAGAATCTTGAGGACTTCAAGGCATACTCTGAGCCTCCTAGATTCTTTGGGTGGAGGGAAAGTCTATAGGAGTCTGATTTAATTTGAGTGCAGTGCTTGGTGATCAAAGTGGTTTTCTTGGGCTATCTGCAAAGCATAACAGAATGTAATTGTGGGATTCAGGAAAGCATGGGATACTTTCCATTGCTGAGAAATTTTGGACAGTGTATGTCTAACCAGGCTTAGTCCATCCGTTTCTGCTAGATCATTAATAATATGGTCTCTTCAGCTTAGGAGAATAATCGTTAATTTATCTGTTTGAGGGCTGTGGTGTCCTGTAGCATGAAGCTTTCACTGATTTTAAAAGAGATGTAAGTAATAAGGTCTGACCTTCTTTTCATGAGTCTTTGGCCATCCTATGCCAACAATGTCACATAATGTGACCACCATTACTATAGGTCAACAAACAAGAAACAACATGATCAAATGCTCATTTTTAGGGAATTGTTCCACATTGAATGAATGAAATCCACCTGAGAAGTGTTTGCTCACAGTCCTGAGAGACTTAATGGGCAGAGTGGACATTTTAACAGGCTGCTTACCAATACATATTGAAAGACACAGCCACCATCCACAGTCCATCTTTAAGGATTTCCCATACTGATGTCAACCTCTGTTCTTCAATTCATTCTTTCTGTTGTAAAACCAGAGTAGCTCCAGAGTTCCTGTCAGATACACTTCTGACTCTCTTTGAGGAGGTGTTGGAGTGTGCTTGTATAGGTCTTCCCAACAGTAGAGATTCTTTGCATTTGAACAGGATTTCATATGGAATTTGAAAAAGCCTAATCAGCACAGTGGTCATATCAAGGTGCATCTAGCAAGTAAATTTCAAGAGCAAATGAAGCATTTCATCATCCTGTTGTAATATACTGGAGCAGAAATATTGAGTGATATATTTAGTTTTCTCCTCATCAAAACTTAATTTTGTTCTTAAGTTTTTGATGAGCCATGCCAGTGAGTCATCTGTTCATTTTCTACATCCACTGAAGATACCCTTTCTGGTGGCAGTTGCTTGAATTGTGTCCCAATCAGGAGCTTAATTTTTTTGCTTTTCTTTTAAAGCTGGGCACTTCCACTATTGAAACCTGCCCAAGCAAGTGTGGGATCTGCCATCTCTTATCTCTTCCAGCCCTTCAGAAAGATCTTATTTTCTGTTTGTGGTAGCAGGGGCAGCTGCAAAGGGCTGGTGAGTCTGTCAGAACACTTCCATGTGGAAGCTGAATAAAGTTCCAGCTCCACCCAAGAGGCATCAGTAGGTTGTGCATGGAAGAAGATCCATCTCTGGGTTGCTGGAGTATCATTCCCACATCACTCATAGACAAAGGCTTGTTGATCTGCTGCATCCTTGAGAAGCATAGTTGTGCAACCTGTATTTTGCTATTTTTTCCTTTTTCCAACTAAACAGAGCCATGTAGAGTTTGCTGTTTGAAAGAAAAGTAGTGAAAGTCTATCACTCTTTCTTTCTCTGTGAACTAGTGTGTATGATTTCTATTTCATTAAATATTAGTGTTCATAATATGCAAGTGAGGCTGAAATCAAGTTGTGATTAATATATTTAACAATGAGATATCTCATGTTTTCCCCATAGTTAATCAACATAAATGTCATATTCTCTCATATTAATATTTTGTAACTTAAAATAACAATCAAAAGAAGAAAATATGCAGACAAGTATCAAATTTATGTGAGAGGGAACTTTGGCTTTTTTGCTTTTAATGAGAAGTATTTCTCTATATCTGTTGTAGATTGATGGTACGTTTAAGGTCAATATTCCTCCCGTCCTCCTTGGCTACAGCAAAGAAAAGAACGTGGGCATGGAGAGAGGTTATGATTCTGTGCGAAATCTGAGTGAGGGCTCATATATAACACTGTTTATTACCATTGAACCACAGCTCATCCCTGGAGAGTCTGTCAGAGAGAAGGTAACTAATCACTAATTCATCATCCTCTTGCTCTTTGTTGCCAGTGGTGCAGTTGTTGAGATGCATATTAATAGGTCTCCTTAGTGTACCAGAGGACATGAATGCGAGTACAGAAGGACATTCATACAAATTTGGAGTGTTCTATTTCAAATTTTTTATCTCAGTTCAGTTTAATTAGATGCACCATTAGGTGAGATGTGCCCTTAATGCATGAGAAATAACTTTTCCCAGGTATATAATTTTAATCTTAAGAGAAAGCAAATTGGCATTTCTGTCTGTGAGCATGTAGTTTTTCCATGTACTTGTGTAAACAATAAAGCATTTCTGTGAGTATTTGTGAATAGTGGACAAAAAGGAGGTGGCAGGTGCAAAGAATATTTTCTTGCTTCCGTGTTAATGATGTTTAGATGAGCATTTATTATTTATGGCTTCATGCATGCCTGAAGATCTTGGAGATAATAATTCCTAAACAGCAGCTGCTATTTTTTTCAGTTTCATTAGTAAACCAGAAGTACATTAGAGTAAAAACAATAGTCATTACAATTCTTTGCTGCAACTCTCCAGATGAAACACATACACTTATTATAGAAAGAATTTGGCATATTTTGGAAAAAAACCCCTAAATAATTTGCCATGCTTTCTTCCTGTTCTTGACCTGGAGTTAATTTGAAATGCTTGTATAGTGTTTTAGGATGCTAAGTATAATTTTAGTTTAATTTTATTTTACCTTTTTTGTTTCTTTACTTATTTTTGCTCTCTTTCCTGCTGTCATTCCTGAACCTCTGTTAGATGAATGAAATGCTTAAGAAGGTACAATATTAATAAATCAGTTGAGATACTCCTGTTGTTCCCAGTTTAAGATTTAGCTTGGGTTTGTGCCATTCAGCAGCCTTTTTGCTGTTTGTGTTACTTGACTGTTACATAGTAATTGTTTATTTGCCGGTAATATTCATAGTAAATTGCTGCATTTAAATTTACAGTGTGCCAAAGGCTCTATTTTTCTGCTGTTAGTTGTGGTTGAGAAGAATCACCACTGTGTGCCTTCTCTTCTAACCTGGAGGTCTAGCTGCAGGGCAGTGCCCAGCTGTTCTACCTTGGGTTAGTTTGAGAAGCGTAGTAACAAATGACAAAAGTGGCTTATTTTAAACAAAAATACTATGAAGGATGAACTTTAATTCTCAGCACCCTCAAAGTATACAGGGAATTCTAAATAGATTATTTTGACCAATCTTAATACCTTTAAAAGATGGTGTCTTAGATAACATTAAATAATTGGCATTGTTGTATAATTAATATGTGCTTTTGAGTTCTACATTTGCTTCTGAAAAATCTCATTTAAAAATGTGGAAATTTTAGAGGTTTCTGAATTTAAGGATTCATCTAAAAATCACTTGAACCTTCTCTGCAAATATTCTGGCATTGACCAGTGTTGTTGCAGTATTATTTATATAAAAATCACTGGGATTTTAGGCGTAATTGTGGTTTTAATTAAGTGCTGTGGGAATAACACCTAGGATTAGTACCTAATCATAATTGTTTACTTTTGACTTAATATGTGGAATTACATCCCCCTGCCCGCAGTGTTACTTGGCCATAACTTTCACTACATTTTTCAGTGCTTTAATAAAGCCAGCTTATACATATAGATCATTATGAGTATCCATAAATAAATGCAAATTACCTGATTTTCCATTGCCTTGACCTTCCTTTTATGTCTGTAAGCAAAACTTTATACTACAAGGCAAGTTCGAAGTGCTATTAGAAAAGAATTTAACACTCCTTTTATTGTCCTCTAAATGGTGAAATATGGCCAAATATACTAAAGACTTAAGTCCAAACTATAAATAAAACTTGTTTTGTATAAATTCTACTGTCTTTTGAAGTTTGATACCCAGGAAGATGGGAAACTGCTCCAGGCAGCAGAAAAATATGAAGCTGAATGTACATCAAAGTTTCCAAGCCGCCACTGCCTAACAACTGTAATTGACCTTGATGGAAAAACAGTTTTTATTACCAGATATATCAAACCTCTGAATCCACCACAGGAGCTTCTTGATGCTGTCCCAAATAGATCTCAAACAGCAGCAGTAAGTACTTAGAAAAGATAGTGAAGTCTCTGGGATACAGATTTCAAGATGTTTGTTTGTTTGCCTGTGCACACACACATAAGCAAATCCCAGCTTTGCGTCTGTGCTGTACAGCTACACCTTTTGCAAAGGAAAAACTACAGATTCAAAATAAAAGTAGTAATGACTATGAATGATTATGTGTAATACACATGAAGTCCAACTATAATGATATTGTAAAATAATACTTGTCTTCTCAGGGGAAAAAAATAAGTATATTAATGAGTATCGTCCTTTAAAAGACAAAGAATTATGCCAAATCTCAATGGCACTAAATCATATCAGCGTTTGATACAAGTTCTAAAATGAGCTAGCTGCTCCTGTACTGAGGTTACTCAGTGTTTTGTCATTGAGTGGAAACAGCAATATTCTTCACACCTGGTATAGTAACACTAGAGCATTGTGAGTTACAGGGGTAACCTGCTCTGTTTTGTTTTCTTGCAGGAACTGGTGGCTCGATATGTTGCTTTGATTCCTTTTTTGCCAGATAGTGTGTCATTTGCTGGAATTTGTGATTTATGGAGTACCTCAGATGTAAGCAATGCATTAAAAAGAAGTTGTTTATCCTCTTGAATGTGATGAGACATCCTAGTGGCCACTGTTTTTGGAGGGAGGTTGTACTAGGTTAGCTCTTGAGGTTCCTTCAGACCTAAATTATTCTGTGATTCTGTTATTGTGAGGAATATTTTTCTTTGAGCCATTTATTTCAAAGAATAAGGACCAAAGCTTCAAAGAAGTTGCATGTTCTGATCTGAGCCAAAAAAATTTTCTTTGATAGGTTGCAATAAGCTAAGAATACATTAGGTTTTCAAAGTATCTCCCATATTTTCTCAGTTATAAACCAGTCCATAATGTCATAGTCATGCACAAGTGAAGGGATGCTGACTGAAGGAGACTTTACAACTAGACTTAAAATGGATCATTGTCATTCCAAAGAACTACAGAAAAGACACTGCAGTGTAGTGTAAGCAATAATGGGATATTTAGCCTTCCCTGTCACACAAATCCTGTCATTTAGAGAATAACAGCAGACATTGTTTATCATAGATGAAGTTTTTATCATCTCAGAACTTTTCTGAAAAATGGTCTTTCTAAAAAAGACAAAGACTGCGATTCTTGTGGTAAGATCTCAGATCTCATGGATTCTCACACCATTCACTCTTCATCTTGTGTGTTGAAGCAGTGACCAATAAAGATCAGTTGCAAAGATCTGAGAGGACTCCTTGCTTCAGATCCGTTAAGAAACAATATCAAATACTCTAAGTTGAGAACTGCCTAGAGAATAATTTTTTTTTCAATATCTCAATTAGCAATTTCTTTATCTTCTGGCGGGAGATGAGGAAGAACACGCTGTGCTGTTGTGCAATTATTTTCTTGGTATGGGGAAAAAAGCCTGGCTTATCATTGGAAATGCCATTCCTGAGGTAAGAGTGTTCTTTCATTTGGCCTAAGTATTAACTTTTATTTTGTTAAGTCTTTGGCCTGCAGCAGTGGATAGTTGTTTCTTGCTGGGATGTTTTTCCAGGATATTATCTAAACATTGGTGCTGGGAACTGCTTCTTTTCAGAGAAGCAAATAAAAAATTGAAAGTGTATCTGAGCATATATCTGGGTTTTTTTTCCTGGACCTCTGTTTCCATGCTTAAACTGGTACTGGTTGTCATCATAATACAGTACCAAGCATCTGTAACCCTTGATTTGACTGGTGTATCCAGGACACTCTGATGGAGACAGTCCCTTCACAGCATCTCAGTCATGGATATACAGACTGTGACAGAGTTTGTGTAGGATTTGGTACCGGTTCAGAGGTGACAGGAGAGAGCTAGGGGCATGCCAGGGATTCTTAGTAGTAACACACATCTGCTGCTTCTCTCTCTGGCTGATGGCAGAGCTGCAGCAGTAGTAAAGGTAGATTGGTTCAGGCTGGACAAGTCGCTCTCCCTCTGCCCACTGTAATGCAGGCAGGTGAGACATCTGCTCTGCCTTGGGCTGCTGGGAGTCACTATGGCAGCAGCTGGGCTCAGACTGGCCCTGAAACATTGAGGTTGTTTTGCTGCTTGGGAGATGCCCTTGTTCTCAGTGAAGCATTTAGATTTCCAACTAACCACTACTGCTCGTTTCAAAAAGGTAGTATCTGTTTATAATGTAAATTTCTGCATATATGTGAAAGGGTTTTTGGTCAAAATTTCTGTCTAAGCTAGCTTCTTAAGCACATTCTGAGATACTGCAGTGACAGGAACAGGTATTCAGATACATTCCTTCCCCTCAAAATCTGGTGGAGAAGCTAGTCATTAATAAAGCATTTTGTAAGGAGGGGATTCATTCCAGGTATTTCAAGATACCTGGAAAATACAAGGGATGACAAGAACATAGAAAAGCAGTTTAGGGCTTCCTGATAGAGAATATAAGGAGATAAAGAATATAAAGAAATATATTCTCCTGATAGAGAATATATTATGTGCCTGAGAGGGAGGCTGATGGCTGAGACACAGTGTGTTGCCTAGATGGAAGTCCTTCAGCTCAGAGATTGCCCGTGGATGAGAGCTGTGGCAGTAGCCAAGCAGGACATGTTGATACTGAAGTGGCATCTGGTAAACATTCCTGTATGTGGAATTTCACATCTGTTTGTAGCTGACACAAGACAGCTTTCAGAATCTATATGTTAAGAATGGCTCCGAGTTCTGCACGTCTGACATTTCTCTGCCACATTGTTATGTGTTTAACTGTAATGAACCTGTAAATTCTTCCAAGCAGTTTGCCCTAAAACACGCTATCAACCTCACTAGTAAAAATATAGTATTCCAAAGAATACAAAGCATACTGTCCTTGTAGCCAGTTTTCCAACATCTTTCTCATTTTTTTTTTCCTTCCTAGGGACCAACTGCGTATGTATTAACTTTGGAACAAAGTCAGTATGTAATTTGGAATCCCAGTACTGGATGTTTTTATGGGCAATATGATACTTTCTGCCCCTTACAAAACGTGTACTGTCTGATCAGCTGTGATAATGTAAGTGTGCCCAGTCTTGTCACATTTCTATACACATAAGGGTTAATAACTTGATTATTTTTTTTTAACCTTTGGCATCATTTTTTCATTATTGTAAACATATTTACGCTATCATTTATTGGAAGTATTATTAAATCTTAAGTAGGTTTGTCAGCTACTTTAAATACTTTAAATATGAAAGATTTTTTTTTTAATCAGCATTTGGGTGGATTAAGAGATCTGTTAATGCAATTTTTGTTACTGAGTTTTACTTACACATTTCCCAGAGAGGATGGCCTAAGATTACAGCTGCTTAGGTGAGGAGTAGTCATTTCTCAAATATAATAGTTTTCAGGTGAACTGTGACTGAAAAATGAGAAAAAATATATAAAGGAGTCACTTGAGTTCCCCATGTGACACTAGGCACAGCCTGAATGGTTCAATGTGCACAACACAGAGCTGGCACCTCAGGGCACAAAAACGATATTGGCATCAAGTCCTCCCATTTATTTGAAAATACACAGGTAATACTAGTGCATGTTCATAATGTATTGTTCATTGTGTGGCTGTAAACTCTCCAAGACAGTGAGGCGAGAGAGGAGAGATTGTAAGAGCTGTGCACTTCTGGGCAGGTGAAGGGGCAGCCACTGACGGGGAGCTGAGCCTGTGCTGGGAGGCTCAGAAACCCTGGGGACTGTCCTGCCAGCAGCATTCCCTTACTTGGTTGTAAGCCAGACCTCCCAGGTTTGGGGATACAAACAGAGGCATGATAACAAGGTAGAAAGATGTATGAAAGTCTGAAAATGAGAAAACAGGAAGCAAACTTAAGAAAAGAACCCTAGGGTTTACCCTAGGGTTTATTTAAATGGAAATTAGAAGTTGAGTTTAGAAATCTCCTCCTCAGTGTTTTGGAATGCCATGCACTATGAGTTTTGTTTTGTTATTTAATCTTCTGTGTTCTGTTCTATAACACAGATCCTGACTTAAGATGAGGATTTATTATTCTAAAGCACATTAATTTTAAAAGTGTCACTTCTTTCACTGAAAGCATTTTGGGGAGTGGTAGAGTTGTTTGGTTTGGTGTTTTTTAAGCAGTACTAAACCTACCGTTAAGAAAAATTTAACTCAATTGCTCGAAGAAGCAACTAAGGACTTGAGCACTGACTCCAAGTGCACAACGCAACATCTTTCAAGGCACCTAATTCCAGTCTCAGTGAGACTGAGGAGGTGCACTGCCAGGAGAGCCACACCACCTCACATCCAACTGGGGCAGAACCAGCTGGCCTAGAAGGCTCTACACAGAACCTCAGTTACAAAGGGTCACACACATTTACATAGTAAGTGCTGGTACATTTTGCAACCTTAGAAATAGTTATTTAAAGGTTGTTTGAACAAGAATTCTACAGTGCCTGCATGCTCCAGACTAGGCATAGAGGCCAAAATTAATGTGTGTAAAGAAGGGCAGTGCAAGACATGGGTTCCACTTGCTGACAAAATTTGCACAGAAGCTGTGTCTTGTGTGTCTGCAGTCTCTGCTTGTATTCTGCAAGATACACTAAAAAGAGCAGTGGTGCTGGGGTGCAGCAGCTACCAGGCATCACAGCACAGCAGCACTGGGCTGGGCTCTTGGAGGAATTTAATCAGAATTCAGAAAGAATTGTGCAGCAGTCCAGAGGGATGGAAATGCAGCTCAGAACAGCAGAAAAAATTGCTACAGGAGGTTAATATTAAATAGTATTTTATTGCTGTGTAAGTGGAATGTGTTCCATAGGTGTGATTATATGCTGAAAGCTAAACCAAATTTGCTTTCCTGTAGATTTGGTTTAATACACAAGAATATGATTCCCCAGGAAGGATAAATTTTGATATCAGCAAACCAAAACATTGGAAGCCTTTCTTTTCAAGAAGTTTCCCATTCCCTGGTCTCCACAGCGTTCAGGTATTGATGGATCTATTTCCAGCTCAAAAAGAGGGCTTGAGACAGCACAGACTTGGTATAAAGAAGCACATACTAAGTTCTTTGGACTTCTTCAGTAAAGTGTATTATGTAATAGCATTGGTTTTTAAAAAGATTTCACAGTTGCTCCTTTAAAAAAATGAAAGCAGGAATACTGCAAGAGGTTAATTTTATACAGAATTCATGCTTTTGCCCTCTGTCTATGTAAGATCTCAGGGCAACAGTGAAGTAAATGGGATAAATCTTTAACACAAACATATCTAAAGTAGTAGCTCAGTATTATAAAGAAAAAAAGTCAATTTTTGTGTTTTTAATCTAAAGAGAATAGATTATTTTAGCACAATTGTAAAATCCTGTGAACATCATCAAGGCAGAAACCCCTGAAGTTGCATTGTTATATGTTTAGAAGAGATTGCATGTTTTAATATTTATTTAATTTATTTATTGCTAGCCGGAAGAACTAACTTATGAGCATTCAGATAAGGCTGCTGCACTGGAACTACAGAGCAGGTAATGCTACCTCCAAAACAAGTGCCATCAGTGCTGATACCAGAGCATGCCTAGGTATTCATGCCTAGGGCCTAAAATCTGCTTTCAATGCCAGGAGAATGGCCTAAAAAATCAGAAGCTATTGTTTCAGGACTTTTTAAAATTTTCTTTCTTCAACAGAGATTGCCAGGTAGCAAGAACTAATCAATCATTGCTCTAGCATTTCACTAAGAACAAAATGCTGTGGGGGCATGAGAAGAGAGGGTGTGAACGAAAAAGGGCCTGTAAGCCCATGGCCTTCCATGCAGACACTGACAACGCAGACATTACTACACAGTTATGTTGGCTTTTCTGCAATTTTAGTGAGCAGTAAGTTTAACTGAGGTCATGTGTGGTTCTCAGAATCTGTACTGTGTGCCAAGGGTGATCAGTTCAGATGTCCAACACTGCAATTGTAATAATCAGTCTATCTTACTGCAGGATTGAAAAAATATTAAAAGATAAGATCATGGAATGGAGACCAACACGCCCAACACGTTGGAACAGATACTGCACCTCCACCCTCCGTAACTTTCTGCCACTGCTGGAACAAAATCAAGGCAAAGACATGGAAGATGACCATCAGGCAGAGCTGCAAAAACAGCTGGGATATTACAGGGTACACTTGTGAACATAAATAAATGGCTTGTGCATAGAAATCCTTAGGTTTTAATATCGCCATTCTATGGTATGGAAGAGTGTCCTAGGCTGGTTATTTCTTCTGCTACCAAAATTCTCAAGATATTTTATACCAAAGATACACCATTATAATATGTATAGAGAGCAGGAGTGATGCTCTGGTTTATTTAATTTGTGATGTTGAAGATAAAAAGTTTCTGAACATAAGAATATAAAGTTAATTGTTGCAGAACAGGCACTACTACCAGTACATGAACACGAGTGCAGTCTCCCAGCACCAGCTCTCAGGGTCAGTAGGAACCTGCTGGTGGTGCTGAGTAGTGCTACACCCAGTCTACTTACAGATGCAGGAGCCCACACAACATGCTTTTCTTCAGTTTTCTCGTCTTTGCTTCACTCTCTAAAGACAGAAGAAAACTGATGTGTTCACTGCAGCCACTGGTGTGTCTGTGCATTCTTCCTCCAGGATGCTGGAAGGACCTTCTGCTTTCCACATGGAACACCTGTGACTGTACTGGCAGCTCTGGCCAGCTCCAAAATGAGTTGATGTTTCAGTTCTTGTTGAGCAGGAGACATTTGCTTGAATCTCAGCCCAGGAGAACAGAGTGATTAAAACCAGCCACAAGGCAAAAAAGCAGTGAAGCTCTGCTATATGTATTCATTAATATAACTTTATTCTAGTGGATTCTAAAGAACTTCACTTTGAACTTAAAGCAAATTGAAGAGGAAAAATGTGAGAAGCTTGCCTGGAGTATGTGAGAAAAAGGGAGGTTATCAAAATACAAACATAGATTCTATGGCATCACCTCAGGCTCGCAGTAGAGAAGATAATTTGTTTTACTCATGTAAATATTTTTAAACTATGTATTCATTCAGGTGCCTTCATCTTTTCTTCTAACATGTTTTCTTCTCTTTCTTTCTGCCAGGTCTCTGGATTTCCTATTCATATGCCATATTCTGAAGTGAGACCTTTAATAGAAGCTGTACACAGCACTGGAGTCCACACCATTGATGTTTCCAATGTTGAATTTGCTCTGGCTGTGTATATTCATGCTTATCCCCAAAATGTTCTCTCTATATGGATTTATGTTGCTTCACTTGTGCGAAATAGGTAGTATACACCAGTCAGAATACTGCAAGAGATTTGCTTATATAGGTGTAAATATATGATTTCTCTCACTGCAAGTATTTTAAAAATCAAATGAGAACATGGTTTTTAGTAGCTTTATTTGCCCTAAACCCACTAATTACTGCTAAGGAAGAGACTGACAGCGTAAATTTCCAGTACTAATAGGTGATCTTTATGTAGTGTTCTATAGCTCCCTGTGGGACCTCACACTCTTAAAGCGTTGCACATGCCCACATATAAGTGACAGTGCAGAGTAAAATGCTTCCTTGGTATCCCTGTAGCTAGTCAGTTTATCTGCAGAGGTTCTTCCTCTTCAAGAGACACCTGTAAATAAAAAAAAAAATTCCTGTACATCAGTTCCTGAATTTTTAGCTATGAATAAATTTTATATACCTACAAGCCATCAGTGAAGACCATACTTCAATTTTTAAGAGGCTGCTTCATATCCTGCTCTGTATTTTATGTCTGTATAACGCCAACACCATTGAAAGGTGTACGACATTTTCTTCAGAAGTTAAAGATTAAGGATTTAATAAATATTTATATCAAACCTTAAGCAGAAGCTCATTCCTTTTATACAAGAATTTGATTAAATTAGTGAGGAATAAGAAATCCTTGTGTGCAAGTAAAAGATTATCAAAAGAATAGTTAACTAAAAACCAAATTCACTTACTAGTACGTATTTGTGCTGTTAATACTGATATAAATACATATCCTTTTCCTGCTGTTATCTTGCTAATCAAACTCTTCAAGTAAAAGTGACAGTGCGTTGAGCTTAGGAGGAGCATTCATCGGGACCCTGAAGTTGCCTTTGTTGAATTTCAGATGGTTCCTTTCTGCCCCTCTCCAACCTGCCCAGGTCCTTCTGAAGGGCTGCACAGCACTCAAGGGGATCAGCCCAAAGCTCCTCCCAGCTTTGTGCTGTCAGTGGACTTGCTGAGGAGGCATCTGGACATTCATCCAAGTCACTGATGAAGAAGTTATGTAATAGTGAGCCCAGTATTGAACCTTGGGGGACACCACCAGTGGCAGGCCTCCAGCTAGACCCTGTGCCACTGATTACAACCCTCTGGGATCAGCTGTTCAGCCAGGTCCCAAATCACCTCACTGTCCATTCACACAACCCACACTTCTTGAGTTTGCCTATGAGGATGTTGTGGGAGCCAGTGTTGAAAGCCTTGCTGAAGTCAGGGTTGACAGTCCACTGCTCTCCCCTCATCCAGCCAGGTCGTTTTTTCATCATGGAGGGAAATTGGGTTGGTCAAACAATGAATCAATCCATGCTGACTATTCCTGATCACCTTCCTGTCATCCCTGTGAATAGAGATGGCCTCCAGAGGGAGATACTCCATTACCTTTCCATGGATAGAGGTGATGCTGACCAAGTCAGTAGTTCCTTGGCTCCTCCTTTGAAGACCAGGGTGACATTTGCATTCTTGCAGTCCTCAGCCACCTCTCCTGATCTCCATGACCTTTCAGAGACGATCATGAGCGTCCGTGTAGTGTCTATAGTGTCTGCCAGCTCTCAGCACTCATGGACTAGCTGAGAGGCAGGGGGTGCTGCCACAGGTTCCCACACTTCTACAGGCCCCACTAGAAAGTACACTGTCATCACATGATGTTTTGCTGAACACACTGATGACATCTCCCCAGGTTTATCCCACAGAGCATCTGCAGCTCATTTCATCCTCAGCTGTGGATGGAAAACTCACTAGTGTTTTTCTTACCTTACTCTTCAGTTTAGCATGACCGAGATGGTGGCAAAACTTGTAGTTTATCATACCTTCCAGCTCTGCCTGCACACCGACTTCCCAGACACCAACAATCTTGGAAGTTACTATGTCACCATGACTGCTGTTCTAAATAAATACTATTCAAAAGAATTTTATCAAATTAGGAAAACAGGTAAAAAATTACTAGCTTGTTTTGTCAGTCCTAAAAATTAGGCAGGAGGAAAAAAAACCACCTTCAACTGTAGCAGAGTTTTTGAAGATAGTGAATATTTGGACTGTGAGTGAATCACCTAGCCTGGGCCTCAGATGAAGGCCTGTAAGGCCTTGAAGCCTGTGACACAGCTAGAAATTCTTAGCCAAGTGTGGCGCAGTTAGAAATTAGCAGTTAAGGTGTCGGGGAAAGATAATAGGGTTGTGAAGGTCACTGAATGGATTTGTTAGTGGGCACGTGATAGCCACCTTAAGAGTTAGTAAAACAAAGTATGATGTCGTCCTTCTCTCTGCTGTATACCAATAGAGAGCTGCTGTGAATTGTAAACTATATGGAACTGTATAAATGTAGCCATCTTAGCTGAATAAAGTGGAACGTAGCTATTAACCATAGTGGCTTGATCTGCGTTCTCTCTATACTCCAACTTCCTTTTTATCTCAGGCAAAACCCTGCTATATATTGGCGCCTGATCACAGGGACCTGAGAGTGTGTGCCTTGAAAAGCATCATGATGCTGGGTAACGTCTAGACGTGGGCACTGCTCAGAGTGTGCTTGAATGCGGAACTCTGAGACCAGGGCTTTTGCTTAAATGCGGTGTAGCCCTGGAGAAGGCTTTTGCTTCGATGCGGTCCAAGCCTTCGCTGGGAGACTTCGTGCTTGACTGAATCTGTGTGGTCGAGCGAAACGAAGCGGGAAGTTGGAATCTCTCACAGCAGCTCGGCGGCGAGGAGCAGCGTCAGCACCAGCCTGTGGGAAGAAGGTAAGCTGCCGTGCAGCACTGAGGGACGTAACCATCTACGATGGATGCACAAATTGTGGCAACGGTTCACCCTCTGTTTATTATCCTTTCTAAGAGAGGTGAAAAGATGAAAGAGACTGAGATTGAACAGATAGCCCTGTGGGCGCAGAAACGGGGAAAGTTGCGTGATTCATCGATGGTTTTTAGTGTCTCGGAGTGGCGTGAGATTGGGGAGTTACTCTGGGATTCGTCTCTGTCAGGAGGCAAGGAGGCGAAGCTCGCCCATGACCTTGGAGCGGTCTGGAAAAAAGTGATTAATACCCTGCGTGTCTTGTTAGCTGAGAAAAAGGCGGCGGTGGCAGCAGTCCAAGCTTTCGAGAGAGTGGGAGGACGCGAGGCAGGAATTCCAACTATTCCTCCTCAGAAACCTGACAAAGTTGTGAGGTTTTTCGGTCTCGGTGATCATCCGATTCGTGGGTTGAGCGCTCCAGTCAGTTCTACCCCACGAGCTGTCCTTGAACAAGTAGCTCAGCCGGAGCAGTGGTCTCCTCAGTTGCTCAAACAGACTGAGAGCAAACAGGAAGTGGCTCTGCAGCCCCATTTGGGAGGCGTGGACACAGGCGGAGACACAGGTGGAGACTCAGGTGGAGCTGAGAGCAAAATGGGCAGCCCCTGGAAGCAAGTCAACACAGCACACTGTCCTGTGTGGCACGAAACCAGCACCAACAGAGCCGAGACAAGCAAAAGCGGCGCAGACAGTCCCGGGTGACCCAGAGGCAGCACAAGCGGGACTGGGTGCTGCACAGAAATCATGTGCTGCACAAAGGTTTCAAGCCCTCACTCTTCATCCAGGA
The DNA here is from genome assembly GCA_024734555.1 of Trochalopteron elliotii. Taxonomy (NCBI): domain Eukaryota; kingdom Metazoa; phylum Chordata; class Aves; order Passeriformes; family Leiothrichidae; genus Trochalopteron; species Trochalopteron elliotii. Next base: position 4,877,604 of record JANPWX010000025.1, read on the forward strand.
GAGAGAGAGACATTTGAAATACAAGCAACCCTTGAGTTAAAGAGAACTACATTTAAGTAAAATTGGAACAACAAGTGCCTGATCACAAACAAAATTTAAATCCAAGTTCAACTGTGTTTTAGTATTTTGATAATTGATTTTCAGTTTAGGCTTTGTTAAGTATGTTAGCTTTAAGATAAGAATTTATGAAGTTTAAGTGATAGTAAATTTATGTTTTATAAATTTAAGATTTTATGGTAAGCTAATCTAATTTATAGAGTTTAGTTGTTTTATTCTACAAATAAAGAAGCTTCAGAAGACACAGCTGTGATGAAACACTGAGGAATGTTTGTTTGTGAATGAACAAGACAAAAATTTTATATTGTAATTGTTATTAGTTGTAAGCTATCCTGTATAGCTTTTGTGCTTGTTTTAAAATAATAAATAAGTTAGAATAGATGAGTTAAATTTAAAGTAATAAGTTTGAAATAATAAGTTCTAAGTGATAAGTGAGTTAAGTGTAAGATAATACAGCTTTAAGTTATACTTTTCATGTGTTTAAATATTTAGCTTTCCTAATGCGTCATGATGCATTTCAAAACCTTTCTTTTGTTTCTTTTTGTTTTTTAAGTATTTTGCAATTATTATTAGAAAATTTGTTTTAAGAATTTAGTAAGAAATTTCACTGTAGCTTTAAAGCCAGGGTACTGGCCACACCTTGGTTTTAACTAGAGTGAATGTGTTTATCAACACATCCAGATTGTTTTCTGCATCAAAAAGAAATGGAAGTCACCTTGACTTGATGATTTGATTTTATTTATAACAGCTGAGAAACCTTTCCAGGTGAAGTTGGGAGCCTTGCTCGAGAAAGGATACCAAGTCTTCACTAAGAAGGTTTTTAGCTGTTGCAGAAATCTGGAAAGACTTGTAGCTATTAGCACTTCTTTGAATAATTAGTTCAATTTGTAAAGTTTTACTCCACAGATTGAAAAATTTAATTTCTTCTAGTATTATGTCCTTTTGTTATTATTAGTTGATTTCATTGTTATGCCTGGTTTGCTAATATACACGTAGAACTAATTAGCCACATCTTGGTCCCAGTCTAGCTGATTCAAAAAAAAAAAGGGGGATTTGTAGCAGAGTTTTTGAAGATAGTGAATATTTGGACTGTGAGTGAATCACCTAGCCTGGGCCTCAGATGAAGGCCTGTAAGGCCTTGAAGCCTGTGACGCAGCTAGAAATTCTTAGCCAAGTGTGGCGCAGTTAGAAATTAGCAGTTAAGGTGTCGGGGAAAGATAATAGGGTTGTGAAGGTCACTGAATGGATTTGTTAGTGGGCACGTGATAGCCACCTTAAGAGTTAGTAAAACAAAGTATGATGTCGTCCTTCTCTCTGCTGTATACCAATAGAGAGCTGCTGTGAATTGTAAACTATATGGAACTGTATAAATGTAGCCATCTTAGCTGAATAAAGTGGAACGTAGCTATTAACCATAGTGGCTTGATCTGCGTTCTCTCTATACTCCAACTTCCTTTTTATCTCAGGCCAACCCCTGTAATATTCAACTGTGCCAACCATGAGCAGGTGGACACTGAATTTTACAACTTGGGCTACAGTACTCATCCCTCACATGGTGGGCTCTCCCCTATACCACCACACACACACTCATGCACTACTCATCTCTTCCTAGCACAGGTTTCACTCATCACAACAGATTTTCTGCTCCCTGTCAGTCTCTACCGTACAGAGAGGAATTTTTCTAACTATCAAAGCAAGGGGGAAAACGTACTGCTGTCTTTCAGAGTTAAGATAAATGAAAACTGCCTTCCTTGGAAGCTGTTTCAAAAATGCAACTTAGCACAGTCATGGTAACCATAAAACCAAACCAAAACCCCTGTACATACTGCACAGTTCACAGCTCTGCAACCATGACGACACCCACCCACCTGCCCAACCTCTGCAGCCTTCTGGCATGGCACTTTATACCTTAAAAGCATAGATATTCAACTGCTGCACACATTTTTTTATTGGTGGGAATGTTTTATTTGAGTATGTCTTTCAAGCCCAAATACAAAACCAAATGCAAAAGGAAGGTGGCAATTTGCCTAATTTTGCAATATAAAGAACAACTTCAGGATGAAAGGAAAGGGGAAGAAACCAGGCTCCTAAAGATGTATAATTGTTACCCAAATGCAAAGAATAAAATTCAGATTTTCTGCGGAGGTTTATATTGTACTTACAGATCCAAAATTATAAAAAGAAAGTCACCTAACACAAAATAATCCAGTATAGTATACTTAAGTGCCAAAATTGGAATAAAGTGGCATTAAAAAAAAAATCTGAAGATTTTCCCATCTTCCCCAAATTATGTAAAATAAAACCCAACACCCTTCAAGCCAAATGAGATTGTGAGATTGTTACAACACTGTACAGTACACTCATAATTAAGATTCTGAAGTTGTGGGCAGGGTCAGGCTAGTATAACAAGTCTCACTCCAAGGATTGTTAACACAAGATGCAAACTGTAAGTAAAGTGCATGAGAGGAAGCCTGCTCAGCTAAATGAAGTAGACTGAAAGATCAGAAGTCAGCGGTCATTCGCCAGAGCGGCAGCAGGCCCGAAAACCACACTGCAAGTTCTGGCATCCACTGGCGGTTTCAGCATGAGGACCTGCACAAAAACAACAGAAACGTGAAAAGAAGGAAAGGCCACTTATTTAGATTCATAATTCTCATAAACTGGTGATTCAGAAAATGTCTCATTTTTCACAATGCACTACAGTTCATTCAGCACCGTGAAGTCCAAAACGCTGCCAATACTATCATGGTGTAAAAACCTCACTTGGAACAGGTATTTTTCAAGAGATTTTTTTCCATAGCTTAGTCCCATGAGGATAACACATCCAAAATTACAGTAGTACCATGAGCAACACTGAATGAGCAACTTTACACAAGCTGCCACAGCTTCAGAACTGAGTGGTTTTGACAATGCATTTTTAATTCCCATTTTTCATATTCATATGATGACATCATGGCATTACCAAAGAAACTGTAACCTCCAAAACTATGTCTGTGGTAATGGAAACAGTTTTTTAGCCTGTAAGTTTTTTTCTCCATGAACACTTCATGGTTGGCCAGACTCTCATATACTCTACTGGAAATTCAAAAACTAAAGAGAGAATCACCTTAGCATCACTGCAGTCATCAGAAGCCATAAGGCTAAAAATGAGCCATTCAGAAAGAAAGAACAAGGTGCAAGCACAGACAGTACAAACCAACACTGTAACTCTACCCACCTCCACTTACCTTCACTTACCCCATTCATTCAAAATGTTAAAGTGACCATGAGATAAGAAATTACTGTATTTATTCAAAAAGAATTTTTTTTCCTGCATATGCCTGCTTTGAGACCCATTTACACTCAGGCTGGCTGAACCCTGGCACCCAGTAAAAACTGGAAGTGAGTTGCTGAGCCAACTCAAACAAGCTGGTGAAAACCTAACCAGGACAGCACAAATTTCCCCCACTTGTATCAGAAACAAATCAACAGATATTTCAGGTGTTTTTAACGTATTTAGAAATTCTAACAAAATCTTTTAATGAACCAGGGCACCATGCCATATCTGGCTTTTTTTACCTCCTTCAACAGTAGAGTAATAATTAATTTCCAAGAATCTGGGGTCTTAAAACCAGCTTCCTACTTCATGCCACACACCAATAAGCAATACTCTATACTGTACATAAGTTAAGATACATGAGACTGAATAAAACAAACCTGAAACTACAATGCAAGACAACAGTTACAGGATAATGAACTTTTCATTGGTCAATAAGCTAATTTTCCTTTTAAAATCTTTTTATTCACTTGAACTAAGTTTTGATCCTCCACGTCACTTACGAGCTAGAGTTTGAAAGCTTCTTCATAAGTTCTTTAGAAAGGAGACTCGGTGCTTCTGAACAGCAGCTGGTTTAGCAGAGCATGTTCTGTGCAGCAGCATTTTCCAAGTCGTGGCTGACCTTCCCCAGCATTGCCACAGCTATGCAGCACAGCAGTGATTCTGAAACAACTGTCACATTCCTAGCAAAATGCTTGATGACAAAATGTACAGCACCACAACATCCCCAGGAAGGGAATTCTCAGTACAATTCAATGTTGGTTTTCCATCCTTTTCTTGCTCATTTTGCTATTCCTCATGCTTTTAACTGGAACATACAAACTTCTAGGTCTGACCAATGCTCCCTCAGGCACTACCCTCACCACTGGCAACAACAAGTGGTGTCTAGGGACATGATATAAGCCTATCATGGCACACCTTTTATGTTTTTCCAGCAACCCTAACTGTTGCATCAGGGACACTGAAGTCCATTTCCTTCAGTATTTGTTTATGGCTCAGATGTGTATGCGTGTCTTTAACCTCTTTTTAAACCTCCTTCCACAATTCCCCACAGGACCAAGTTCCAGAAGTTCACTACACTGTTTATCTTCTTTAAATTGCCTACCAGCTTCACCCAGTGCCCCTGAGCTCGAACACAAAATCTGGAGAATTACCACTGCATGTTCACTTCATCTACTGCTTTCCCAGTTCTGTAAACAGTCATGCCCCCTTTTCAGCTATCTCATTCCCTGACTGAAACATCCAGCCTTTTGAGTGTTCAGTTCCCTAACATTTTAGAAGGCCTCTTCTGTATCTTCTGTAACTCCAGTGTATACTCTCCTCAGGATGGGGAGATCAAACCCGCATGCAGTGCTCCACATGTGAGTGCCACAAGGCTTCCAGGACCAAGCACAGCACCCTCTATCTTGTTCTCACCACCCTGACGATGGTAACATTGGTGGCTTTTTTGGCTGCTGCTGCAAATAGGAAAGATCTCAGAATTAGCACCAACAGCTCTCTGAAATCATTATCTCCACACTGCAACTGCCAGCTCTGAATTCAGTTTCATGCAATCACAGTTTGATTATTCCCAGCCACCCAGACCTTCAACCACACATACAGCTAGAGTGAAGCTTCTTAGATGTCCTTCTGGAAATCACCACCATCAGTATCATTACTTGAAGACCACACAGCACCACTCAAAAACATGGAAATTACTGTGTGCATTTCTTACACCACGACACAAGGGAAATGCTGAGTAAGACTGATCTCAGCACAGAACTCTTGGGAGGGGAACAGGGAGAAACTTGTCACCTCCCTGATTGCTCTCCTAAACAGTGACCATTAAGCCCTTCTCTTTCTATCCTTTAGCTAGCTTTCAGTATTTAAATTTAAACCACTCTTATAGCAACTAAAGATCTGAAAAACTTGGATACTTCTAAGTAAATTGGACCATCTGAAAAGGTTATATGTTCATTTCCCAATTTATCAGGCACTGACTTACAAATGACATTTAGCACATCACAGTGAAATTTCACCCATCTTCCCACACTGCATTTCTTGCCCCCTGTCTAATCCTCATACCGTCACTAACTTTCCTTTATAGCCTGTAATAAAGAATTCTGATAAAATGAAACATTCAGGGTTCAACCACATCTTCTGAAATCTGCCCTCCCCATACTCTTTCTTAGCATATATAGGCAATGCCCATAATTTGGAGGGTATTTTATGCTCTTATTATAACAAGGTAGTAAGTATCCTTAATGGCTGTTTTAACAGTAAGGCTATCTAGGTTTGAGTAATTTATGGTTTGACATGTCAGTTGATCTCCTCCATCACAAGTAATTTACCTCCTCTATAAAACCCCTAGTGCTCCTTAGTTCATTCTTTTTTACATTTGACACAATTCAAATGCCTTTACTTTCAATAGCCACAGACACTGGGCTTGTTTGCCTGGATTTATTTACTACCACTGACCTTTGGCTACATCTCTTTGGCTTCATAACCTCTGACTTCCCCAGTCTTTGTTACTGACCTCATTTGGACTACACTTTTAGAATTCTGTTTAAATTCAAATGGCCTCTTTAATCTTGCCAAAAGAACACTGTCTTCTGTTTCCTTTGGACTCTGTGTATGAGGTCTCCAATTCCTCCCACCTCACTGGTGCATTAGGTTAAGCAATAGAGTAACTGCATATATTCCTTTCATGTTGTCCAGTGTGATGGTCATTTCAACCTAACAGTGGAGATTAATCACTTCCATAGAATCACAGAATATTTTGGGTTGGAAGGGACCTTTAAAAGTCATCTAGTTCCAACCTCCTTGCAATAATCAGGCACATCTTCAACTAGATAAGGTTGCTCAGAAACCCCTTTCAGCCTGACCCCAAATGTGTCCAGGGATGAGTCTTGCACCACCTTTCCAGGCAACCTGTTCCACTGTCTCCCATCTTCATTTGCCCAGTATTGCTTTCAGCACAGCCCAGTTAGCAATGCACTGTGTTTCTAGGAGAACACTGCTCCATACAGCAATTTCACACTCTGCACACTTTGAGGACCAGCTGATGATTTTGAATGGACTTTGACAGTTCTGATGGGCAGGTAGAGCAAGCAACCACTGGCTGTTTGCAGCGTCAGGTTCTGGCTCATGTAATAAAACATCTTGACAGGGATGAGCCAGATACCATCACTGCTGGACATAACAAGGAGCCCAAAATGTAGTCTTTTAAAAGAACATGTGATGGAAGTGTGGGGAAGGAACAGCACATGCAGTGGATCATAAGGAGAAGTGTATTTCACAAGGGTCCCTCTGATTGTGAAGGCTTAGGAAGTACTAGCAGTGAAGTGCTAAATTAAATGTGTTTTGGGTTCACCTGGGAAAGCAAAGTTAATCAGATTCTCATCTAACCTGCCACAGTCTACGTTACTGGTTTAGTTACTTCTAAACTGGATTACTGTAATGCTCTTTACATGTACATCTGATTACTCAGATGCTTAGGGGACTCAGAATAGAGGTGAGTTCTGTTTACTTGTGGTGAACATATAAACACATTTGGTAATGCAGGAGAGGAGCAGAGCTACTTGATTACTCCATTTTGTTACATGTGCTATAGAACAAAAATTAGTCAGAATTCCCTAGAATGAAGTTTGGCATTCCACCAAGAATACACAACAACATGGACCAAGACCATGCTAAAAGAACCACTCCTGTCAGGGCAACTGGCTGCCACCACTGTGGAATATCCTTTCAGAGATTTGTGAGGACATTGATAATCTGTAGCCTTTAGACTGAGACCTAACTCTTAGAACACTGTGTTCCCACGTAAGTCTGCACACAGTAGTCCATATACCTTGTAAGAACTTGCAAAGTCTTGGCTTCACTGCTGAAAGACAGATCAACTATGGGCAGTGACACTTTAAATGCTGGAAGAACAAATCATGAGAATCAAACTTTATTTCATTAATGCCCTATTTCTTCAATTACAGAACCTGAGGACCACATAATTCAAAAAAATCCTAAAAACTGAATCACAGTTAAATGCTGCAAAGAGCTACTGCTGCAGAAATTAAGGAGCCCCATTTTTCTAATGCCAAAGCTGAAAGCACTCCAGGCTCTGAAACAGAGAAACATATCAGAAGAATGGACACAGCTGGACAAAACAGCCTTAGGAAAATAAGAACTCAGTGGCAAGATGTAACTCAAACACTAAACTCTTCTTGCCAAGTTCAGTGTGATCCACAACCAAATTTGTTTCAGATAAATGAAATCAGCCATTAGAAGAAGAGATGTACACTGACAGATTCGTTTTCAGCTGCAGCTGAGGGTTATCTAACTCCAAGTCTCCAGCATTGTGAAAAACATAAGGGATCCTAAACATTACTATGCAAATGAAAAACTGAAGTGAAACTAACAGTAAAAAAACACAAAACAGATCTGGAAGTGAATGCAAATTCATCATTTCTGGTCATAAAACTGCACCACATAACTGGTGTGCAACAGCAGCCAGACTCAAACCCAACTACCTCACCATAGCTGCTCTGACTTTCTAGTCTTGCTCTACTAAAAAGGTAGAACAGCATCTGCTGAAAACACAAAAATTGCAACCAATGTGCCTACCAAACATGTGCATTAAGCCCTCCATAAAGAAATTCCAATGAAGCTGGCTTGTGTGTAAGGGGTCCCATCAGGCTTGGTGTTTATAGGAAAAATAAAATCTGAAAATAAGCTGCAGGTGAAAGTACAGCCCTTATTCATCAGCAGATGACAAAGTTGTATCTTTATTATTCACAGATGGCTAAATTCCATGCTGGTGGCTCCATTTTTTTTCTGCGAGACCAACAGCTTTTCCAATCTCTGATCCCAGAATACACCTCCTTCCCCGAAAACAATCACTGATAAGCTGGTGGGCAAAGAAAATTATGAAATTATTCTGTACATGCTTACAGATCTGTAAACTTTGTGCAGCAGTTAGTAACACAATCTGCAAATGTGCAAATAAAGAAACAGCTTCAGATATGGATTAATTTAAATGAAAAAGCTATTGCTTCCCCTAGTTATTTAGAAATGCCAAATGATACAGAAACAGCTGTTGTAGGAATCCTGCTGCCCACAGAATGGATTAAGGCATCAGTTTCACACTGAACAGCCCTATCACAATGAAGTTTGATTGAAAATACAAGGAACAAAACCCAGACAAAACTGCAGGGGATTCATTTATAAAGGCTACTTTCCATAAAGCCATAAACTTCTGAGATTACATTATTTCTCAACCGATACAAGATGTCAGACCATTACAGCCTCACTGTCCTGTGCATTTCTCTCTACAGGAGTAACTGTTGATTTAAAGGCATGCATGATGCTTTAGGGAACCAAGCAGAGCTTATAGGCTCACAGATTCCAGCAGGCAGTAAAAGGAAGGAAATAAACAGCAAGAGGATCAGACAACTCTAAAGAATAATTCAAAAATATTCTATTTAAATATAAATAATTTCTTGAGGACACTATGAAACAGCCAAGCTTTAAAGTGGTGGACTCAGACACTGATTTGGGCACTGTAAACTAATACAAGGACATTATGGTGTATTTTATAGGGACAGGATGAAAACCAGAAATGTCAGAGGACAAATTATGTCTGGTATTACTGACAGAAGTATAAACAGAAGAAAAGTAACAAGCAATCAGACATAGAAGGGTAAGGCCTCTAACTGGTCTTTGAAGGCATCTTTAAACTCAGCCTAATGAAGGAAAGAGGATTTTTAAAAAAGAAGCTTAAAATTTTCAGGTGGAAATGAAAGACAACAGAAAATAGATTTTTAAATGCTATAGTCTAGATGGAATGCAAGGAATGCAAGGAACAAAATGCAAGTGTCTCAAAAGAAAAAAAAAAGCATTGTCAAAAAAGCGCATAAGTGCAAAAATTAGGGAAACAAAATAAGATTTAATACTTTCATTTTTAATATTACAATCCAATCCAAGTGCATCATCTTGTATTGATTTCAATGGCTTGAATACCCAAATATCAGTACAGATTCACTTGCAGTACCAAAGCTCTGGCATCTGGTAGTCAGGCTTGGGCTGCATCTCAATACAGATGCAAATTATTGAGCTGGACACCATGAACTACCACGTAATACAATTTTGGTTTACACACAAGTAGCTTGTACAGGCCTGTGAACTTGGTTATCATCTTCTTTTTCCCTTGCCTTCTGTTGCACTTACCTGTTTAAAATTGACACACAGAATACTAGTCACACCAAGGTTCTCACCTCTAATGCTAGGAATGCTTACTGGACTTAATAGACTGAATTCCAGTGCAGTAACACTGAAAAGACTTGCACCGTGAACAGACGTTATGCATTTATACAGATCCTTCTCCAGCTTAGATCCATCCCTAAGTTACTGACTCAAGCAAAACCAGAAAAAAAACCCCTGAATTATATTTTCTGTAAGGACATGTGATGGTAGAATCAAAAATATCCTATACCAAAACTAGTGCAATTTGGGAGGTTTGCACAGCAAAACACAGGTCATTGGTTTCCTAAAAATCCCTGCTCTGGTACCAACCAAATGAAGCCCCTGTCTGAGGTTATGGCCTACAGAAAACATACAACTGCATGGTTTAGAGTGGAGGTATGGACAGGGCAAGTGTGCAATAGCAGCTATATGGATATTTACTTTCTACCCCTATTAGTTATGCTAAACCAAGTTAAGAGATACAGGCACTAAAAATGCTTTCCTAAGTAACAAATAACTGTACTAGTGTCATAACAAAAAAAAACCCCACGTGAGGTTAAATTGATTTAACAGACATAATTTTGTAATTAAACTGTGAAGCTCAGTGCTACACAGACATTAAAAAAAAGGTGAGATTTTGGTGGTTCTTCTTCTTTTAAAAAGTCTCTACACCGAGCATCACTCCCCAGAAAAGCATCACATCTTCATAGAAAGACATTACCGTTAATGTTGTCACAGTAGTAAAAGTGTTCATCTTTCAGAGAGGGGCATGCAGAAACTAACTCCTGCAGGCCTGCACCAGTTACAGTGAGACAGCCCGAGAGGTTCAGGTGTTCCAGATGTGGCAGTCCTCCTCCCAGAGTCAGTGCCCTGTGGACACACAAAAGAGACGTGTTAGAGTCCGCCCGGCGTGGCACTGACCAGCGCCCCACCCATCACCCATCACAGAGCTGCTGCACCTCTGACAAAAGACACACCCCTAATGAAACACAGAGTTTTAAACCTGGCACTTCTATACTCTCTTTTAAAGGGGGGTCACCCCTGAACCCACTCAACAGACTTGAAAAATTAACAGATTTCTACATAAGCTAACACTTCCTGTAGACAGACTTCAGGGGGAAGCCACGTTTTCATGGATGACACCAGAGATGACCAACTACTTCAAAGAACTACAAAGCCATTCTTCTTAAAAATACCAATGATTTTGTCAGCTCTTCCAAGGTGAGGTACATTAATCATCTCACACTAAAACATGACACTCTCAAGTCTGGTGCATTATGCAAATGCACTCCCACAATGCTTCCCAAAGTTTGACCCTTTGTTTGGTTAAACTTATTTTGGAATCCAAATTCGTGTTTTGCTAGGACTGACAGCAGAGCTTCTCTCTGCCAACACACTATCTTATTGTTCAAATGTAATTCTCTAGCTTTCCTCTGAGTGCAAGAGAATTTGGCTGCTGATGCAACAGGCACTTTGATGTACCACACCTGAGCAATTACTCCATGTGACCCTGCTCTCTTCTCTACCTGCTCACAGAGCAGCCAGCCCAAGATCAAGCAGAAACAAGCTCACACACCTGGAAAAAAACCACCAGGCTTGAATCACCAAACTGCAGACTCAAGCCAGGACATAAAACTAAAGATGCCTTCAGAGCATCACTGTACAAGCTTCTCCTGTCAGCAGGCAATAGCAGAACTGCTGGCCACAAAACCAGCTATCAGGTAACAACTTACAGGAAATAAATGGACTGGCACATGTTTGTATTAAGGGGTTTCACTCTTTCCCCAGCGACTCCAAGTATTCTTGGGACGACAAGAAGCACTTGTTGCAACACACTCTCAGCTCCTAAATATTTTTACCCAAAAAGCACCAATGGGAAACCAGCAATGCAACTAAACCATTGTCATGACTCAGTGACCAAATCTCCCTTTGCTCCCACATTACTGAGTCATGAAAAACCAGACCAGTAACATGTAAAATACACACAGCACAACCTAATCAGCATGTAACAAATTTTGTCAGGACAAGTCCACTGCAACACTCAAAGAGAAACAAGTTCCAACACAAACCCCAGATATCTGAAGCATACCCTGAGGAAGGGTAACACTGGTGAGTCAAAGTGTCAGAAGAACCACAAGAGACATCTGAATAGCTGGTACTCTAGAACATCAAATGGGGACAAAATCTCAGGAGAGACAAATTGATGCCAGCAGCACCTCACACTATTCCTCCGTTTACAGCAGCAAACAGCACAGGTATGCCTGAAGTCCTCCCACTCCAAGAAGCCTTAATTAGCCCCAAGTGCTGCAGCACACCTGAGCTGGAGGCTGCAGGTATTTCAGCCTCATCTCATTTTCAGTATGAAGCAGTAACTACATTTTTCTGACAGTAGAAAGTATCAGCAGCAAACAGACAATTCTGTAACTCACGAAGACATCTCAATGTTCAAGTCAAACATCTTTTTCTCCTCCTTTAACTGTTACATGAGGTCATATCGAACATATAATGCACATACAGAATTATCATAGAATCATTTGGGGTGGAAAAGACTCTTGAGATAATCACATCCAACTGTTAACCCAGCAATGCCAAACCCACCACTAACATCAACAAGTGTCACATCCTTTGAATACCTCCAGGTATGCCACTTCCAATGGCAGCCTCTTCCAATGCTTGAAAACCCTTTCAGTGAAGAAATTTTTCCTAATGACCAACCTAAGCATCCTCTGGTGCCACTTGAGGCCATTTTCCCCCATTACTTAAGAGAAGAGACCGACCCCCACCTGCTGCAGCTTCCTTTCAGGTGGCTGTGAAGAGCGGGAAGACTGTCCCTGAGCCTCCTTTTCTCCAGGCTGAGCTACCCCAGCCACTCCTTACCAGATCTGTGCTCCAGACCCTTCCCCAGCTCCACTGCCCTTCTCTGGGTATACTCCAGCCCCTCAATGCCTTTCTTGCATTGAAGGGCCCAAAAGTGAGCACAGAATTTGAGGTGTGGCCTCACCACTCCCAAGAACAAAGGGATGGTCACTGCACTGGTCCTGGGCACAGTGTTGCTGGTACAGACCAGGTGCCACCTGGGCACAGCTGGCTCATGTTCAGTCACTGTCAAACAGCATCCCCAGGTCCTTTTCCACCAGGCTGCTTTCCAGCCACTCAACCCCAGGCAGTTCTACAGTCTGGGGACAGTGACACAAAGGGCAGCAGGACCTGGCACTTCATCTCATCGAGCAGACAATTGGCCTCAGACCATTGATTCAGCCTGTCCATAAATTATATCGATATCCAGACTGGTTAATCAAGATTTTACTCCAGTTTTACAAAGTTTCAAGCATACTGGGAGGCATAATGAAAAAAAAATCAGTGAATCAACACAATTTCTTAACAAGAAATCACTAAAGATCAAATCTAAAAGCGTTAATACTGTCTAGAACCACAAATTCACAAAAATACTTGACTTCAGAAGACAGATATACAAGATTTTACTGTTATCTCCAAAAGAAAAGCTGGAAAAAGTTTTCAAGTCTAGTACCGTAACTATTTAAGAAGCAAAGACCACTTAAAACTTACCAGTTTCTTCAATAAAAAAGTTTCTACTGAAATAAGGCAGATTCATCCCAGAATTGCCCAACAAATAAAATCAGAAAACATATCCTGCAGCAAAACAGATTGAAGATGCCTCCTCACCTGAGAGCACGGTCTGTTATCTGGTAACAGCCTGACAGACTGAGAAACTGAAGAACTCGTGCAGTCTCTTCATCTGTTTTTTCACTCCCAGAGTATGCTGAGTCTTTTTTCTCTGACTGCTTAGTCCTTATTGGTTTTTTACACAGTGCAGAGGACTCTGGAAGTGCTCGAATAGTTCTTAGTGCTGTCCCAGCACAACAAAATGAGTGACCGCAGTAAATAAAGTCAGTAGAAGCACAGTGCTGCTGCCACCCTCTAGTCCTTAACCCATAAATGTCTCTATTGTAGCACAATGCAGAACAATTAATATGGGATGTTGGTTCCATGAGGCAAAATCCTTCAACATTTCTGTGTCTCCACTCTGCAGCATCTTCAATGTCAGCTAAATCATCTGCATCTAGCATCCACACATAGGCAGAATTGAAGTTTTCTGAGCCGTCAGGTTTAGTCCAGTGCTGTTCACCATTTCCTCCCTGAATGAGATTTTCATTGCTGATTTCATGCAAACCATTATATTTCTGGTTGGTCTGCAGAGTAATCTCTCTGTTTTTCCACAAAGTCTTAGAGTTCCTGCTCCTGCAGCTTTTCAGAATACCTCTGGTATGATGAGTTGATATGATACCCAGTGCTCTGGAAATCCTCTCTATAGCCACATCTGTAATTTTTTCACATCCAGACAGATCAAGGTGGCGTAGATTTTGACAATACCCAACTGAACACCAACTGAAATCAGGGAAAAAAAAAAAGATTTGGTTTGTTTGTGGTTATGTTTTTTTAGTTTTTGCTCAGAAAGAGCTGTTAAGGCTAAATATATGAAAGAACATTTCACAAGTAAAATACTTGTATTAATTCACATAATATTTAAAGAAGCTATCCCAGACAGATTAGATTTGATACTCCAAGTACACTACATACACCTAGAAAAGAAGGTGACTATTAAATTTCACCCACACCCACGCCCCCAAAAACACATCTGAGATTCCATATTCAGTTTGAAGTATTGTAACAGTTGTAATTTCTAGGATTTTAAGTTTCTGAAGCTTGGCAGTTTACACATACTGAAATGCCAGTGTACTTAGATGATATGTCCTCCTGTCCTTTTCCATTTCTTCCAGAAATACTAGATGGATTCCTGAAACAGATCCTGTGTTTCTAATTATTCCATCATTAATTAGAAATCAGACTTTTTCATTTTAACAAAAGCTTACTCTCTTAGTCTCACCTTTTTCAAGTGGAATAGAAATTTTATCTACAGTAATATTTTTACATTATTAGCTATAAAGTATGTAAGTTATTTAACTGACCTTTACCCATCCATAGTTAATGTTACTATCATTCACTTTCTATAAGTGATTATTTATATTTAGAGCAAGCCAAACTCATTTGCTGAGTTACACATTGGAGTGTTATAAATACAGATATATGAGGAGTGTCAAATAAGGTAAATTTTAGTAGATATCGACAAAAACCCACAAAGATTGACTTCTGAGCCCTGGAAATTCTATAAAGCTTTTATATCAAATGAAACTTCTTATACAAGCTAATACAGGGTGTTGCTACCAGCATCCATGCTGTCAAGATCTTCTGTGGTGTTCACACTACCTGACATAAATGCAGAACAGTGAAATATCTGGTGAGTTTCAGTATCACAGTAAGACCCATTGGTGCATCCACACATCACCATCCCACTGACACCAATGACCTTTCTGCAGGCCTCAGTAAAACTCAGGAATACACAGACAATACACCTAAGCCTTTGAGCTTTGCCTACCATTTGATCTGAGTGTCTGAAATGGCAATATTCCACATCCTATCAGCTTAAATTCACCCAAGAGAACTGTCTGAACTAAGCAACTATGAACAATAGTTATGGACAAGCTGTTAATACTAGAGCAAAAACAGAACTGTTGCTATGGACAGCTACACATTGATAGGTAAAAAGCATCCAACAGCAAAGACAGAATTTTAAAAGGCCACTACAAAGTTACATTTTTCATTTGGTATTTCAGTTATTTGTTACTCTGGTTTAGTTCTTAGTCACAAGTCACATGGGAGTTACAAATTTGATTTCTCTTTCTTTCTTTCTTGACTAAGAAATGTTTGAATGTTTTCCCCCCCCACTCAAAAAGCTGGATTATATTTTTTTCTTTAAAGGAAACAACAATTATCTAACCTTTCAAATACAGAGTCTGAAATATCGGTTTGAGTGAGATCCAAATATTCCAAGTTGGGGCAAAGCTCTAAGATCTGTCTAACCTGAAAAAAAGAAAGGAAAATAATCAGCAAAGACACAAGCCACTAAAGCTGCACACAGTGTTTAGAGACAACTTACAAATCAGCATTTTGGACTGCAACCCACTTACACTACCCAACTCCGTCAGTTATTAATTAAAGACTGCATAGCCACAATTATTAAATGCAAATTTCAAATTACACACCATTTTGCTGGACACTGCAGAACTGTAGGCCAATACCAGTGTCTTCACTGAGGAGCCCACAAGTGGGAGGACATGATGAATCAGGCCATGAAGTAAACGTTTCTCCATTTGTGCTATATTAATGGCAAGTGAATCTTCAGCTGCTTCTTCTGCAAAATAAACCCAGACAGAAAGGCTTAAAATCATTAAAGGACTTGGAGAAATATTTATTACAGATTATGTACTATTCAGGGCAGCCCAGGGCAGCCGTTTCCACCAACTTGCTTTAGATATCAAAATACTATCTCACAGGGCACTTCACATATATCTATATCTATATCTATATCTGTATCTATCTATAGCTGTGATTTAATAACTTAAGACAAATTTTAAATCAAGCCTAGAGTGCATCAGGATGCAAGATGATTCATCCAAACTTTCTGAAGAGATGAAACCTAGCCTCCACCTCCAGACACATCCCCGTAACTCTTCTACTTGCTGTCATGTTCACTCGTTCCTAGAGAAATTAATTCTAGTCATTAAAATCAGATGCCTGCTTCTCTCCTACCAACCTCCATCTCCCTTTTTTCCACTCAGCTTGTTTCTTATAGCTATGTCATCTTCAGGAAAAACAAAACACTTCACCAAAATCAATTCAACCTACCGGATTCATCTATGTCAGCATCTTCATCCCATTCCTGGAAAGCACGACTTTCATCTTTTCTATTTTTCACCCATTCCTCATCAGGTTCAGTTTCAGTATCTGCTGCAGGACCACTATACCAATCACCTACTCACCACCAACCCCAAAAAGAAGAAGGAAAAGAACTTAATAAAAATTTCTCACTGCAGCAAAAATCAGCACTGATAGCATTTCAGTATACTGTGACTTGATTTAAGAGACATAAATGAAGTTTGAATTCATCTCAACTAAGACTGGACTAAACCTTAAAATAATTCTTTGTTTGATCTTTATCCTTAAGCTTCAAAAGATTCTTGGAACAGTTTCAATGCCATTCCAGAACTCACAGCCTATTATGCCTGTCTGAGACATGGCTGCAGTCCTTATTTGCTTAGTAAGGACCAATATGATCACAAAAATAACAGAAACAATCATGGAATATTTGGACTGTCTAGGTGCTCAAGTTCCTTCTGGTAAAGAAATTATTCATCAGCTCTTAGTATAGCACATGGCTGAAGACATCTCTCTTTTCCTTTGGAATATCACAAATATACAGTTCACCAGCATGGTTTTAGTCCCTGCACATGACAAGTCCAAGATCACAAAAATAAAATTCCAAAAGTATCCTACTTAAAACAGCTACATAATACTTGTAACATACACATGACATAAATCAATACCCAATCATTTTTTAGAACATCTGGATGAACGTGAAGATCAGCAACAGCTCTGCTGTTTTAGCTGGTGGAGCACCCTTTCCCCCCTGGGGTTACAGCACAGGCATTAATTTACCTCCAGTTTGGATGTTAGGCAGTGCTGGAGTCAGGATAAGCAGCTCTGCTGCCTCCCTCAATGTAGACATGCTGAGAAAGAAACCACCTTATTTAACTGTCTCACAGGGGGGAGGGAACCCTACTCTTCCTAAAGCAAGAGCAACTCCTATTGAGTAGTATCTAAAAGAACAAGGCTTCTATGAATAACACAATGACAATGAAATCCTAATTGGCTGTCAACCGTGAAGTTTTGGTAACATTTCTCATCATCTTTAAGCCATCTTCATATCACGTAAGAAGCCTCAGAAGCCTTCTGTGTACTAGGAGAGGGAAAAAAGCTAGAAATTTAACTAAGTTTACATAAAACTACAATTCTTTTCCCCTCCCTGTGGCAGTAAATCCCAGCTGAGAAGCTTCCACCCAGTTTAGAGCACTTCTGCACAAACAACTGCAGTAGTATAAACAGTACGTCATCAGACCAGCTTCCTGTTGTGCCAAACCAGGTTTAGAAGCACTCATTTTAGGCAGCTGGCAATTATCTTTTTATTTTCTATGTCTGTGCAGCACTGAATTTTCAAGACAACTATGTTGCAAATGCAAATTTAAGAATTTGAACTTTGAAGCCTTTCTACTCAGTCTTTGGAAGCTCAGGAACCAAACTGTCATTTTCAGGAAGATTTACCCAAACAAACAAAACAAATTCAGACCAAAAAGTTATTTAATTCCTCTCTGCCTTGTATAAATTCTAGAAGACATAAAAGAAGTTTTTAGTTTTTATGTATCCCTAAGGCTAAATTATATAAACACAGCTTTCTCAAAATCTTAAAGGCATACAAAAGACTTATTTAACCTCACAGACTTTCTCCTTTTACTGAACTACACTGATGCAGCAGCACTGTGAAGCCTGCAGTTCCATAGTGCAGTGATTCTTTTATACTCACATAAATATGGATATAAAGCTACAAATACACTCTGATGACTTGTAACTGGCCTCATTGGAATTCAGAGTATTTTGTCAATTTGAACAGGTACTTTTGCAAAGGTGACACTTCTCAATAGGAAATTTCAATTAACAGAAGAGTTTGATGAAAAAAGTTTTAAAAAACACTTACTGCAGTAGAAGTTACTGAAGTAATACACCTAAAAAATCAATACTTAAACTAAACATTCCCTCAGTTTTCTTTGAAGCTTGGCTAGATTGTGAGGAAACATTAGAACTCCATTTATTTTGAACTTCCTTTCTGCAGTTATGCCTTCATTTCTACCTAGTAACCTAAGATAATAATTTCAGTGATACAAGTGTAACAGCAGCATTTATAATTCCAAACTCTTAGATTATTAGGTAATCCAGATGTTGTATTAGTGAACACATTATTCAGATTCATACAAGCAAAGAAAGGGATTTTTTACCTCAGTAAAACTAGGTAAATTGCATACAAAATGTACCCACAAGTTTTAACAAAGACACCTTCTAGTTTCTTAATTCTACAAGATGGAAATGTGTTTTGGGGACTTTGAACATTGAATCAAGTTTCAGGACACTATCCTTTTCAGAAAGGTACACCTCCCATACTCAGATGTCAGGCTCACCCTATACTAAAACACTTTTTTACAGGCTCAAAAATTCTGACAATTGATGTGCTTTCAAAGGAGCTAAATGTAACTTACCTCTGGCCCAACGAACAGGGTAAAGATGTTTCCACAGAGATCCAGTTTTAGCCAACTGGGACCATTCAGTGCTTACTTGACTACACTGACAAAGCTCTTGTGGGTTAAGGTAACTGAAAATGGTCACCATTACTTCAGGAGGGAGATTAGTAATATTTGTGGTGTGCCCTGTTACTTCGGTTTCTGAAATACAGAAAGTGTGTGTTAAATGAAGCACAGCCTCACATCTTTAATAACAGTAGTGGAACTCACATTGTCACTAGAACAATGAAAAAAATGTGTCTGAAAAAATTTTAGCAACTGTTAAAGATAGGTATTGGTTTGACTTTAAAAAGTTTTCACTGTAACAACACCTTGAACAACAACAACAAACCAGCTCAGTTTTCTGTTTGCCACTTTCTCATCTGGCTCATTCATTCAAAAAAAAAAGTGAATTAATGCTACTCAACCACAGAAAGATGAAAGCCATACCTGCTATAAATGAAATGCTTTAAGAAAAATGCCTTCTGTTGCAGATGGTATCTGTACCTGGTCTGCCACATTCCCAGGAAACAGTACTAGCACGCAGAACCTACCAGCTGGGACCACTCTTGATGGAAGCGCTCAGCCTCTTGACTGGACACAGAAAAGTTCATGCTCAACTCTTTGCACCTGTCTTGAATTTTATTTCTAGCTTTAGCTGCCAGCATTGACAGTTTTAACTTCTGAATGATGATGAGCCATTCAGGCTGTAAAGTAATACTAAGTACTAGATGAGAGACTAAAATTTGACCATTGTAATTAATACTTCAACGGACAGCAGTAGGAATTATTTCCAATAGCTCTCCCTGATCACCATACTGCAAAGAGAGCTGCAAACTACATAAAATAACAAATTCAAAGCTTTGGTTAGTGAGGCCTTTGGCTGTTTTAAGGAGATTTTTAATGTTTTGTTTCAGAATAATTTCCTTGAAAAAAAGATTGTTTTCAGGAGTCCTTCGAAACAGCAGGCTTTAGTAATAGTGGAGGTTTACTTCTTGAGTGACTAGAACTTTTATGGAGAGAGAAGCGTCAGATTTTTTTTTTTTTTGCAAAGAAGCTTCAAAAGTGAGCATAATGTAAACTTGACCATGTGATAAGCTATTACTACTTCAAAAATTATAATTAAATACAGTTTCACTTGATGAATCAATGTATTTATTTGTACAACTATCATGTTGCCACATGAATTACAGAGAATTTCAAAGAAAAATGCAGTTAAGCCTGCACAGGACTGCAAGCTAGGTTGCTTTCTTCCCTTTCTAAAAAATTAATGCAAGACATGTATTCCCCTCTCCTGATGTCTAAAGCACAACAAATCCAGAATTACTACTGTCCCAAAACTGCTATTCCAGCTAGATTTAACAGCAAGTAATGCCACAAAGCTACGTCTGTCACATTCATCTGTAAAGACTCAACAGTATTTCACAGAATGGACCATGATCTTTTCTGAAGGCTTCACCTGGAGGGCAGAAAACGACCAGTTGAGTAGTTCAGAGAAGTCAAGTTTCATCAAAAAATCTGATTACAGAGTAATTCATAAAGTTTTTCTAATGAGAGCAGCACATCTTATCACCATCACAAACTCAGCCCACGAGAGCTTGCTCTACGTATCACTCACACCAGCATTACACTTTTTGTACATTAACTCTCCTTCCTTGGGGCATCAATTCCTTTTTGTTAAGAGTGAAAACTGTAAAGATTGACAACTTAGGCTGATTCAGCAGTCATAAAACAAGCCTGAAGTCTACTTTAGTAGTTATCCATTTATTCTAAGTTTCACCAGAAAAGGTAGCTAGAAGTAAATGCAAAATAAATATCCACTTTCAGAACACACATTTCATCTGACCTATTCACATGCTGCACAGATTTATTCCCTTGCATTACTCCACACTCACAGGTCCTTTCTCATTCCTGAGCAGCCCAGGAAAGTTAGGTAGTGGAGATGGGAAGGTGAACATTCTTAATTTGAAATACTGTCACTTGGATAACTACTCTGTGTTAATAAAACACCAATCCAAAAAGCTTACAAAGCTGTCCTAACAAACCAAGAATGAAATGTAGAGTCTTCAAATAGAAAACATAATTTCAATGGAAGCGTGAAATTAGAAGGTAATTACATTTTCCATCTGTTTATTGTATCAAATATTAACATGGGAGGGAAGTGAGAAGAATGTTGAGAACAGGTAAACAGTGAAGTACTATGTACATTACAACCTGCCAAGATGCCCATATCAAACAATAAAGTTTCTGGAATTTCAAGACTGGTTTGCAGATATGCCCATTTTATAGAAGCTACTCTGTCTGCCTGTACATAACTTTAGGTACATGACTGATGGCTTTTTAGATAAAAACTGTAGTTTAAAAGTTACTTTAATTAGATACTTCACCTTGATCTGCCTTCTCATCCACAGAATATTTAAAGACCTTCTGAAGCTCTTCTGCTTGATTCCACTTACTGAAACCTCTGAATTCTGCAGCTTCTTTCTGTGAGCAGTGCTGTGCAATTACTTTCTTCTTAATATCTTTCAGCTCTTCATAAGTAAAGTATTCCATCAACATTGGCTGAAAAACCTAACACAAAGGAAAAAGGGAAAAGAAATCTGACACTGACAGAAATAGTCAATAATGCTACACAGACCTACCAATACAGAATTTCCTATTTCAAATTCTCTCAAAGTAAAACTTGTCATACATTAAGTGAACCTAAGGACAGGACCATGGAAGTTTTAAATTCCAACCCCCTGCTTTCTAACAGAACACTGCACAGTATCAGGCAAGCTGTTTTAATTGTTTTCCCCCCCAGAATAGGGAAGGAATTAAAGTTGTTTAACCTACATAACTTATCAAGGTACTCACGCAGAAGGTAACGTAGCAAGGAAGAAAAACAAGAGAAAAGACTTCCCATGGACAGACTTCAGAAGATGCTTCCCAGTTTTTGGATACCCATAAATCATCAGACTGGCAGTACTAGTCTATGTTTCAAATATAGGTCAGAAGCTGTTTGGGAGTGTCAGTTTGAGTCATGAAGCACTGGTTTACAGGACATCTCTTTTCTCATTTACGTTTTGCTACATATCCATTTCAACTACTTGCTGCAAACAAATCCCAGTCCCAATGGACTTTTGTTATCAGTTTTTTCAAGAATTAGAATTTCATCATAAATGTCCTATATACTCCATTTCAGAATGTGTCACTTTCCAGTCAGAGAACTGAACAATGACACCACAGTCCTGAATGCAAACTAGCACAGCAATAAAAAGACAGAACTGAAAAAACAATGAACTTCTAAGCCATTTGTCCCTATTCAGTTATTCCAAACCCCAAGGAAGATCTCCATCGCATTTGAAGAAAATCTTTACCTACCTCCTCCTCCTCTTTCATATGAGGAAGGAAATCCCTGGTAAAGGCTTCCAATCTCTCCTTCAGCTGTTTCGCATAGTTTAGCTGTTCATATTCATTCTGAGAAGAAAGAAAAGACTTAATGGTCACCCCATCTCATCCAGTCATCCAAGGATTGAACTGTCCAATAAAGCAGTGGTTCAAAGGAAAGTCCATTGTGCTCTTCCCATGCATGCAGCAGGTTTGCTCTATTTCATGGTAAGAACGTGTTTGTTTAATGATGCTGACACTCTGCACTAGCCTGGTAACAGGCAGGAAAAGAATTCCCTTCCTGCCTGAGTCCAATTTATTTCCTTAGCAGATGCGAATTCATTTGCCCAATCCCCTTTTTACTTTGGAGCAAAGAGTGAAATCTGCCAATCTACAATCTCACATAAAAAAGTTCATAGCAGCAGACAAATTTAAGTATTTGCATGGTTTGTATATAAAGTGATATAGTATACAACAGTTCTACTTCATCTTTTAACTGAAGACACTTTACCTTAGTTATTCTAAAATTCTAACTTCCAAATTATAACCAGAATTTACAGCCAGACATGCTGTACAGAGTTTTACTTTGGAAATTGATAAAACTCTTAAATAAAGATGTAACTGACTTTTAAATGTTCAAGTTAGTTTAACCTCATGTACCAATCTGTTAGCTTATTCTCTGAGTCACTAAAAAGAAGCTGATTCTGAAATCTGTCCAGTAATTACAAAATACTGAAGTTCCTCCTAACTCTCACTGTAAATCCTGTTTTTCTTTCCAAGCTTCTACAACATCAAGAAACCCTGACTATTACAGGGACAAGCTTAAGCCATCAGTTTAAATTAAACTAATCACTCCCTAAAAATAGTTGAACATTAACTAAAGTTAAATGTTGTTAAATAAATAATAAATAATAAATAATAAGTTAAATAGTTAAATAAAGTTAACGTATCGAAAGAAAGCTGAAGAAATCTGGTTTTGCACACTTAAGAAATCAAGTAACAGAATAACACTAGCATCCTATCAGAGAAGGTGTAACACAAAGCCAAGTGTTAAATTTCCCTCTTTCCTTAATTTCCTGATTTGTTAACAGACACAAGACAAAATTTAAGGTTTATTATGCATAGGAAAAAAATTAACTAAGGTTCCCAGGTCAAAACAAGGCTTAGATGGTAAAACAGAGTCAATCAATGCATATTTAGTATTCTGCTTACTGAAAATCTGGACCACACATATTAGAAACATAATGTGGGATGTCAAACGACTACTGGAGACTATAGCTCTCAGGGGGAAGGAAGGGGGAGTTGAGTTGGATACTCCAAGAGAAAGACACGGAAGAATTCAAGAAGAATTCTACTGGAGAAGAACTTAGAGATAAGTTGCTGTCAAAAAAGCCAGCTGGAGAAATAATATTTAGAGTTCTGTGACGACTGGATCATTAACAGGACTGCTGAGCCACAGATTACTGGAAGGAATACATGAGTCACAGAATAAAACAATGCTGCTTTTTTTTTGTAAGTCTCAGAATCATCTCTATTTGTGACAATACAATGCTGTGCTTCACAAAAAGAAGATCCTCAAGATTTTCTAAAAAACTAATAAAACCCCATTATTTCTATAGCCAGAAACTTCTGACCAGTTAGCAAAACATATATTAGAATTTAGATTTGAAACTTCCATGCTATCTCTCCAAAACACCCCGAATTATACAGTGAAGATTGTCTGTCACAAAACACATTCCTGAAAACAATTTTTACTAGAAATTTAGTAATTGTGGTGAATGGCAAAAGAATTTGTGTTTCGGACTAGGAAGTATCAAAAAAAACCAAAAGGTGCTTCTTCCTCCTTAAGTTTATTTATTGAGAATATAAAGAAGAGTCAAAGCAAACTAATATATAATAACAGTGTGTTTTTCTCAGGTCACAAATCTCTCACAGTCTACTTACCTTGACATTCTTTAGCCCTTTCTCAAAAAGGCTGAGCATCTCTGAGAGTTTGTTATCCGAGTGCACGTTGTACACTGTCCGGCTACGCTGCTGCAGCAAACCAATGATACACTCATTTTCAATCTGCTCATGCATTTTAAATTCCTTGAATGTGGCATAAAGAGATTGCAGCAGAGCTCGAAAATCATTGTTGTTGGAGAAGTTGGTCTTGGAAAGCTAGGAGAAAGAAAAGTTCAGAAAAAAAGAATGAAAATCATGTCAAGCTCAAGTTAAATCCTTAGAGCAGGTATTAGCTCCAAGGGATTCATTGCTCCTGTTACTTATAAAAGGTAAACACCTTCAGTTTTTAACATAAAATGAAGCCATAAAATCAAAGCTATATTTAGGCAACATAAACCAAATCTTGTGAAACACTGAGGTAAACAAATGTAGAAAGGTTTCCTGGCAGAAGTCAATGCAATCTCCCCAGCCCAGCAGATTACTGACAGGCTTAGGCCCTTTTACAGTCCACATTTTTGCCCATACCAAAAAGCCATTAACATAGGCTCCTGAGCCCATCCTTAGGGATCTATTATCCACAAGGAATATTGAGTCCCAGCAGTGAATACAAACTACATCAGCTGTTGGAGAAGGTTTCTAATCGAGCAAAACCCAACAAATCAAGACAGATCAAAATTCTAGGTAATACAGTAATACCATTTTTACATGTGTACAGTCACCATTGGCAACAATACATTTTAAAACTGCATTTTCCTTCAGTGAACGTAGAAAACCAGGGTCTTTTCCAATCTTATGCTTTATTCCATGTACAGCTTCAAGAAGCATAGTCTACAGCAGTATACAAGAGACCAAGCATTCTAAAAGCAGACTTCAATTCAGAAAATAAGCTACTGCAATATTCAGAAGTAGCTCTGCTACAAAGACTCTGCAATTTATGGGTTTCACAAGAAATGGGAATCTGAGATATACATATTCATACATAATACTTACATCAAAAACAACTACAAATTGAGATATGCAAAACTTTTTTCATTAAAAATCCCCAAATGTACGTACTCATTGTGACATTGCATTGCCACTTCCTGGCAGGCACCAGGAAGTCCAACTGAAACATGCTGGATGCCTGCCAAATCCTTATGCAACTCCAAGTCAGCGTGCATGCTGTACATGACATGCTGTACATATGAGCAAAATAACTCTCAACATGGAAAGACAAAGTTACTTAGCCCCAGAAGAGAAGAGAAAGAAAACAGGATGAGGTTTAAGAGCATTTTTGCTTTGGGGTTGGTTTTTTTTCCAATACGCTTTAGACCAACTACTGACAGAAGCCAGAAAAAGTTGATGTCTGTAACACACTCTTAGGATCTGAAGCACATGTTGTTACGCATCCCTAATGGGGAAAGATCTTGGCTTCAAAGGCCATTTCAATCCCATCCTATGCTCAGAGAATGCAGCACTAGGAGCAGTGGTACTACATGAAACTGAGGGCTTGACTTTCCACACTGAAAAGCAGAAGCCTGAGCAAGCACAGGCCATCGGCACAGAAGCAACTCCTCAGGACAGCCTCCTGACCTGCCAGCACCTGAGTCACATCTCAGTAACTAACTGTGGTTTCTCAGGTGGCATTTCCTTTGATTAAGGACAGTGTTGATACAGTTCATTCACCCATAAGGATCCACAAAGAGACTGGAAGCAGTACCCAAAGACCCTTTCCCCTCCAAGAATCCCACCTGCTCCCAAACGCTTAGCATTTTGATTGACTTAAAAATGTAATGCTGAAGTGGGTAACAGGAAGGTTACACAAATCTACTGTATTCTGCTGTTGGCTTTAAAAAACAAATAATGAAACTGGTTCTGATAAAAAACTAGCATCTTATAGTCTTGACTCAAAGCCTTTTCAAGACACAAAATGTTCTGTTGAATCTACTTATTGTCATCCACAAATCTGGAATAAATAAGTAATTTCTTTATGCATGCAATTTAAGAATGTCTATTAGAAATGGATTGTTATAGAAGCCACTGTAACATGAAGCACTTGTATATTCATATCTGCTACTGAGGCTTACAGCAGATATCCAACAGATTAGGAACTATTGAGAGGATATTGAAGTTTAGTAACTATACTTGAATCAGAAATCACTGTATTAAAAAGGTCAGCCAAAGCTGAGAACAACTGACTTTTCAGAGGACAGGTAGCCTAGCAACAAAGTCACTCGGTCAGACCTGTAATTTCATTACCAGGATTGATGAAATCTCATGATGGGGGACCAAGACTATTAACAGACAGCAGCTACTCCATTCTGAGGTCCAGTTTTCACCAACTCTGACAAGGAAAACTCATGTAACAGTTTAGTACTGCAAAAGAGAAACCACACGCCCTCAAATTCAAAGAGAGAATGCAAGGGGGAGGAAATGGACTCTACTATGGAATTTTGTCAACATCCAAAATATAAAGCACAGTGCATGTGAGAACCCTGAACAAGCTTAAAATATACCACACTAAACCACAGCTACCAGTGTTCAAGAAACTTGGGAGCTTTCTCGGCTTTTGAAGACATTACATTTAAACAGGTGCACATGACAGCACAACTGGTTTTGTGTTTGGAATGCAAACTCTAATTGAGGAGCAGTACCACAAGAGCAACAGTTTTACTGGCTCCTGAAATTCAAGAATTATTCATAATCCAAACAGCCTGAGCAACTATCCAAACAACAGTCAGTCCTCTGTATTGCAAAGTCTGTTTGAAACACTTCAGAGACTTATGGCTGATGCAGGCATCGTCTAGAAGTAGCCAGGAGCTTTTAATTTCAGTATTAACTTTATTTATTAAACCTTTATTAAAGAAAATAAATGATGCAATTAAAGCATAGCCATACTTGAAAAATCTCTGTAGCTCAGACAAGTACATGCCAGTTTTAGATGAATGTCCAACTTACTGGACTATAACAGAGCCATTAACATGGTCAAGATGAATGTACAGACTTGTAGCAAACATACATCTTTCTTACTGAAACACACTGTTTAATTTTTGTGCTTTAAGAATGAGATACCAATACTGGCAATATTAACAGCAATTGCTCTTTAGACAATGCCTCATGTTCACAACACTCAACTGAAGTAACTCTACATTCAACTCTTGCATCTCCCTCATGGCTTTAGTGCTCTCGTTAAAAAAATGAAACTTTCTGTCTGATGAAGACACACATTTCTATCCACAATGTTGTGAATAAATAAGGAAGCTCAAAACTGCTAATTAAATCACCAAATAACACAGTATTTAACTTGGTTTCTGGGAGTATTTTATACATGTGCCAATATGGAAAAATGTCTTCTTAGAAGAAGGAAATTAATTTTCCAGTAATGCTGGTTTACAATGAGTAAACTGAAACAGTTTTTTCCTACTAACTATGCCAAAAATACATTTAAGGAGTGAAAAACATTTGCGTCTTCCTCCCAAGCACACTATGCTTGGAAGCAGCAAAGAGGAATAAAGAAATAAAGAAAAAGTACAGTGCTCTTATCAGACTAGCACAGCAGTAAGTGAAGTCCATGCTGCATGCTAACATTCCCAGTTACAAGTACTTTTATTCCCAACTACAAGCTGGAAAACTACAAAAATATGAGGAAGGAGAATAGGAGCAGAAAAATTTATTTTTCCACTCTCCCTACAGATTTCACAAATTTAAAATGGAGTAATTTCTCAAGGTTAAAATGTTTAATGTGGCCACAAATTCACAAACTGCCTAATTTCAAATTTTCACTATCAACACCTGAATTCTGAACAACCAATGACCTTAAAAATTCAGTCTGGAATCTAAAAAATATCTGATAACTTTTTTTTCTTCCTGGCCTTCTTGTTCAATTGTTCTTTTTCAAGTGTCATACCAAGTTCCATTTTTGATAGGTCATTCCTCTATATTCTGTTTTACATGTATAACTACATTAAGACTTATACAATCAGCTGATAGCCACAGGATATGAAATAAAAAACATAATATTTCTGGTTATCAATGTAGACTAGACTTCTACCACTAGTTAATTCAACAGATATAAAACTAATTTAAAACACAGTAAAATATCTTTCATTATGGAGCTGGTAGACAGTTCTGATTAAAAGAAAAAAATATCAGGATAAGTATCAGGAAAGTTTTTCACCCACAAGGTGGCTGGGAACTGGAACAGGCCCCACAAGGAAGTGGTCACAACACCAAGACAGAGATCAAGAAGCTTTTGGACGCTATCAGGCACATGGTGTGACACTCAGGGTTGGGATCCTTGCACAAGGCCAGGAACTGGACTCGATGACCCTGAGGGGTCCCTTCCAACTCAGAATATTCTAGGATCCTATTCTACGATTCTAAAAATCAAACCAACTGATTTTTAAAATAGAATAGCAGCAGGGTGAAAAAGGAGCAGGCATTACTAGCAGGCATTACTATCTTTTCACCGTTACATTTTTAGGTATTAGCACTCCTCATATGCAGTAGCACTAAAATTTAAAGGACAAACCTGGACTCTGCAGAGGCATTTATCTCCATTTCAGGCACAAGAAAATGGAGGAACAAAAACCGTAACAAGGTGTGCCTGTGTCAATAGCAGGAGCATGTGGTTTCGTGCTATACTCAATGTGCTGGAAATGAGGGCGTGGCTGCGGAGGAGGAAACGCACCAAGGAGCAGCCCTGCCTCTAACTGTACAGTTCTGCTGCTTCTCTGCAATACGTGCTGCTAATCACACAGCTGCAAGATGAACCCACCTGGTGCACTAATCCAGGGAGGAGCTCTGCCTTTTACTAGGTTCATTTTCACCTGGTTGAAGCACCAGTAATACCCAGTTAAAACCCATGTCTTATTTAGGAATCCCGAAGCTGTTCAGCTGATATCGTCCCCAAGGAAGAACTCGGGTGCTGAGGTAGACTAGCCAAGAGAATGACTGTCCTCAGTGTCACCTCTCCTTGGCTTGCTCTTTATATAAAGGTATATGAGGTGAACAGTAAGAGAATTAGCTAAACTGCTTCACACTCCCACTTGTTTATGTGTATGAAGCCTTAAATCAGAGGAGAAATCAGTTTTCTACCCTGGGCACTTTTCCTGGTAATAGGTCAACCCAAAATAACAGCAATTAGTTAAGCAGGAAGGACAGAATGTGGACTCAACAAGAAATCCAAAGCTTTCAAATGCCCTTCTTTCTCTTGTCTTCTCAAAGCAACCCCACCCTCTGTGTAATCTTCTAGTTGTTTTGCAGCATCACTAAAGCCTTGAAATAGCTTTTCAAAAACCCAACTAATCAAACAAAAAACCAAAACAAACAAAAAATCCCACAAACCAAAACCAATCAACAGACAGTATACAAGATTCAGGCACACAAAATTACAAAATTATTTTGTTTTCAAAGAACACTGGCAAAAGGGAAAGTAAAACCTCATTCAATTTTCAAAGGCCAAGATCAAGCTGATAAATGCCAAGCATAAGGGAACAGTGAAAAAACCTCTTGTATTTCCATTTGTATTGGTGTCTTCCATATCACTGTCTTGCACTACATCCAGAGTCGATTTTGTCTAATGAACACCTATAGATCAGGTTTTGAATCATGAAGATTTCACAATGAGACACGAATAACAAGATGGAACTAACTCAACCACGATTTTCAGTGATGCAATTGATACAAGAGTCAGATCCCCTTGGGGTTCACAGTAGAAAGCACAGCTCAAGATGTACTGATAAAATCAGCTAAGCCTCCTTCACCATGTGATTTCCACAGGTAGAAGCTTACCAAGGCTGGAAGAACAAAGGCTGTCACTAGGTCTGCTGAGAAGAATCAAAAAGAATAAAAAAATTTAAAACCAATTAAAAAGCTACTAAATATACAAGCTATGAGGGCCTTGAATGAAAGCATGATGAACACTTGCAACTATGCTGTTATTTATCTATCTGTGTCACACTCTTCTACATGCCATGGAAGACTTCTTTCCTGTCTTACACCCTCAAGGATACAGGTTCCTATGAAGACCTGATCTTCTGGCCTTCTGCAAGGTTTTACCTGAAGTGCCAGGAGTGAAATCTCCCACTGCAGTAACTCACAAAACAGAACCACAGCAAAAATGTTTGTACCTCTGCATCAGTCTCACCACAAGTTCCTAACACAAAGGTGTGCACTGAAAAAAATCTCAACTCTAGCCTAATCCATCTTGGGCACTAACTGCAAAAGCAAAAAGTCAAGTCTCAAGAATTACAACTTGCAGTATTTAATCAGTTAAAGTGTATTCTAAAATAGCCACACAAAACCTGTACTAACACTGATACACAATAATTACAGTTCCAGGATTTTTAGAAGTCATCAGTTTCTCTCTTTCTTTCTTTCTTTTTCTTTTTGGCAACAAAGAATGTGAGAGAATAGACTGTTGCTTAAAGCAGAGAAGGACAAAGGTAGCTTGTTAGTGCTTCTCAGAGCAGACTGGGAGAGAGGATGAAAGATCAGAGCAGCTTGTGAAAGGTGAACAGAAAACTTTTTTCATACAATGCAAGGTCAAAAATGGCTAACAAGCAATTACTTGGGAGAAAAACTGCTGCCATGTCTGACAGGCAAAAAAAAGACATAAAAGCATCTGGTAAGTAAGAAAAAATTGGAGTTTTGATAGACAAAATTAAAGAAATTATGCAACAAGTAGCAACAAGTGCTAGAATTGTCCTGAAAAAAAGAGTGAGATTGCTATGCAGCTCTGAAAAACCTCAAGAAAACCCCAAACACATTTTATCACTGTTGTCCCTCATTTCAGACCTTCTGTGGCACTCAAAACACATTTATTTTAAAATGCAGGTATTTAAAACACATTGTCACTTTCAGATTAATTTCCAAAATATTGTTCTTCAGAAAAAAAAAAGAATTCAAAGCTACCATTTCCCAGAAGGTATGGCAAAAAGTTACTGAACTATTCAGCATCCCGAAGCTAAGATGAAAAGATAACTGGTATGGCCCCTGATGAAACAGATAGGTGATCAATATGTTGTCTATCTCTGGCTGCTAATGAGCAGATTTAATTTCCTTCTATCAACAAAGGAATTTCCTTCCATCTTTTGCCTGCAGTCACAGCATAGCCCACCAAAGTTTGCCTACTAGGACTAAACATCTCAAGTAGCTCTTTCATCCTAAACACAGGTGAAGGCAGATGTTCAATGCTACAGAAATTAACTGGGAATAACCAAAATCTATGAATTTCTAAATCAACACACATATATTTGAAGCGACGCTGGAAAACAAATAGTAGTGCACTGAAATATTGAAAAGGGATTTCAAAAGGAGAACAAAAGCTTTACCACTATTTTTTAATTAGAAACACAGATACACTTATTTTATTGGAACAGGCATTTTCTGTTCTCAAGAGCATCGAGGGAAAAACATTTCACTTTGAAACAGTAAGTTCTAAGTCAATAATTGGTTCAGTTTTCAGATTTCAGTCCCCCTGGCTGTCGCAAGAAGTATGATCTTAATGTGGTCATAACAATGCCCTGTCCAATGCTTTACAATGCCAAAACAACTTCATTCTGAGTATTTTTCACTCCTAAACAGTTCATCATACTACAGATGACATTAAAAAAATCATAAATTTAACATATGAAAACAATTCATTTTCTTCAGCAGAAGCCAAATGTAAGTGCAGGTAAGTTAACAGAACAGCATTTAGAATTCAAATATGGAAGACAGAGAACACTGATTATAAGAGAAGTGATACTTTAAGTCAACTATTTAACAGGAATGGCAGTTGACAACAGAAGAAACTAATGTCTTCTTTGCTTCAAGTCTGCATGAAAAAATTAATTCGGAAAAATATTTACGGCAATTAATTTTTAGCAAAGAGTCAGAAGTGTAGACTAGAAAAGAAAAATACTTGTTAAATATTTATGCAAGTTCAATGCATTCAAGTCACCAGAATATGACAAAATTGATCCAAATTTCCAGGAAGAACTAGCCAAAGCAATTACTGAACCATGAGAAATAACTGCAGAGATCTTTTGTAGAAAGATGAGATCACAGGAGACTGAAGTCAGGCAAACAAAAGAAGGACCTTAGATGTTTTTGCTCAAACACCCAAAGGTTTCACAATAAAGCTGAGCTATTAAAGCAGCTGTTCCCTCCTGCCATGGTTCATCCTGTTCCCTCCCATACTGACAACCTGGTTCTGGAGCTTGTTTGACCTCTTAGTGAGCCAGTTTTATTGAATCACCTTTCGCTTCAGTTCCCTAGATGAACTAGCTGCTCATCAAGGGGCCAGACAAGCACAGAAGATATCATCAGCAATTAACCCTTCCAGCAGCAGCCAGTAATTACATCCACTCAATCACAGTATGAAGTCTCGTACTAGTTTTGAGAAGCAGACAGAAAAAGACATGAGAACAAGCAATCAAACACTGATATCTTCATAACAGCCTTTAAGAGTGCAACCATTTTTCCTGTTCCTAAAGCAGCCTAAACTTGCTGGGTTTAGGAATTCTCTAACACAAAGATTTGAAAATGTGCTTTGGCTGCAGCAATTCCACAAGTGAGCAGGAAGTTTGAAATCCCATACTGGAAGACCAGGTGTCTTGTTTCTGGGGAAGGCCTAGCCAAAATTTTATCACAGTCTGTCCATAGACCAGAATCTGCTACTTGAGTAGTCCCAGTCTTGAAGGTGTAAGAATTAACGACTGGCCAGGACAGATTTGCCGAGAAAAAAGAATTTAGCTTCTTTTTGTTAAGATAATCAAACTACTTAAAAGGAAAATCATACATGTTACATACAGTCCATGAATTCTCTAAGGCTTTTGGTATTGTTTTGCCTTACAGCGAAGTAACTGAGTCTGCAGGAAATCACAGGGTAGCTCAAGCACTTGCAAACAGTGCTCTCAAGCCCAAGCTACCAGTTTCCAGCCAAACCAAAATGGGATTTTCATTATCAGCTGAAATCTGTGTTGCTTCATTTGTGACAGATAAGATACTTTCAAACACAGCTAGGAAAGCTGGTATTACACAAGTGGCACATTCTCGAGTGCAGAAAACACAAGACCATAATGCAACAACAGAAACTGCCTCCCTGGACATCAGCATGCTGACTTGGATGAGTGCATACTGCTCCATATAGGATAGGAGTCTAATGACAAAAATTAAAAGGAATTTGGGCATCAGTCCTTAGAGGAGCATGGGAATAGAGATGCACAAAGCAAGTACGCCGCTGTTAAAAAAAGAACTGCAGAACAACAAATCTGCTCTACTCAACATCAGCATTGTCCCGTTCTGCACAAGATTTCAGGAAAACACAGACATAATTAGGCTGAGGTTTCACAGTAGCTTCAGTCAATCTCGTTGCTGAAGCTCGAGAGTCACAGTCCCACTCTCTGCCTCCCACTGGCTTCGGTACCGATTTGACCGGTGCTTGCTGGCAGCACTACATCAACAGAAAACCCACCCTGCTTCAGAAAAAAAAAATGTTTTCTGCCAGTCTGGAGCCTTTGTGAGTCACCTCAAGCACTGATGGGAGCCAGAGAGGCAGGCAGTCATAACAGCAGCAGTCAGACAGCTTACACTGTTAGAGAATGGCAGCTTAGTTCTGACAAAAGCAACAAGTACACTGAGGTACAGCAAGCCTGGCCCATGTGATGAAGTAGAATGAATCCGTTTGCTTAAGCCACAGAACATATAACTAAGATGGAGGACACGGCTACAACTGCAAACCGGCACAAGATCTTTCTGAAAACGAGGAACAGCTCGCTAGAGATGGGAAAACAGAATCTGCTCTATTTGTAGCAAAGATGACGTCAGGCATTAGGACAAGCATTTCAGTTATAAAGACTGCCTGCTGTAGCACTCCACTACCTACAGGGGGGACATCCTCAGAACACTTAATGAATTTTCTTATCATCAGAATAGGAGACAGTTTTGATAACAGTGTGGATTTCCTCATTAAACATAACTCTAATTACTTTTACTATCCAAGTCCAGGGCAGTGTACACAACACAGGTAAAAATGCCATTTAAGAATGCAGCAAAGGTACAGTGAGATCTTTGCTAGCAACAGCTAAAACAGTAGGATAACTTTCCTAAAGCACCAAACAGCTTATATGTCCAATTTATTGTTCTGTCTCACATGAAGTCCTGGAAGAACAAAATAAACTGTGTATCTCTGTCCTAAAGGATTATTTAAGTGCCTACATACTTAATCCATCGGAAAGATTGTAACTGTACTCCTGAGAAGCAAAGTATG
>JANPWX010000025.1:4916976-4950904 GCA_024734555.1 Trochalopteron elliotii
TTATAGAATCAGTGAGGTTGGGAAAGACCTCTGAGGTCATGGAGTCCAACCTCTGACCGAACACCTTATCTACTAGACTGTGGCACTGGGTGCCACGTCCAGTCTTGTCTTAAACACCTCCAGGGGTGGTGACTCCACCACCTCCCTGGGCAGCCCATTCCAATGTCTAATCACCCTTCCTCTGAAGCAATTAGTCCTAATGTTCAACCTATGCTCCCCTAGAGCAGTTTAAGACTCTGTCTTCCTGCCATATTGCTATTTTCTTGGGAGAAACGACCGACCCCCACCTGGCTACAGCCTCCTCTGAGGTGTTTGTAGAGAGCAGTAAGGTCCGCTTTGAGTCTCCTGCAGGCTAAACACCCCTAGCTCCCTCAGCTGCTCCTGACGGGACTTGTGCTCTGTTACCCTTCTCTGGACATGCTCCAGCCCCTCAGTGTCCTTCCTGAGTTGAGGGGCACAGAACTGGACACAGGATTTGCAGTGTGACCTCATCAAGAAAGGTCCTAGGAAAGCTATTTGTATATGCTGCAGCAGGGACTCTGCACCCAACCTTTTGCAACATTTGTGCCAAACAAGTAAAGTGTGTTTGCTTAACATCTGAGGCAAATGGACTAGAAACACCTGCCTGTCCTACTGATCTGCTTGTGCAACATTTCCAAGTAAGCAGGAACACTTGGCCAAATTGAGATTGTGCATTGATTTTACCAAAGCTGTAACTGTTAGCCAACAAGTAGTGTAGTAAAACTGTCAGCCAGCATCGCAATGTTCAGTAAATGTCACTGAAGTACATTGTCAAATGCACAATAGATGCAGTGGGCCTTTGTGACTGAAAACTGTACAAAGTCTATGTTGCACATATTAAATGTATTAGCACTAGCGAGTTCATAGATGTAAGCAATTAATTGTAAACATGTTGAAATATTTTCAGCGAAGTCACATGAGTTTTAGTCTGGTATTTCTCAACAAACTAATGTTGGGAATAGAATGCTGATAAAAGCAGTAAATTGTGAACTGAGCAGAAGAGATCATGTTACGGGTGTTATTTAGCAGACACTGTGCACAATAATCCTTTTATCTCTTTATCTAAGGAAATGAGTCTTAAGAAATTGCAGTATTGGGCGTTTCCTTTTCCATTAATCCTTTCCTCCTCGAAGGACTTTCAAACACGCTGGCCTACTTAGCTATTTGCAAATATGCATAAACCTTGGAAAGTTAAATTCTTCCAACTTCAGGGTGGGAAATAAAAGCAGTTACACAGGGTAGAAAGGAGGGAGAAGTGCAGGTGTTAGGCAGCTGGCTAGCAAGCACATGGTTGTGTTTACTGCTTGGCTAGTTAGCAGAGCTCTGGGTTTGGGCTTGAGCATGTCTTTCACAGAGAGTGTACCCTGGCACACAGGGCAGCAGGTGAGACCTTGTGTTACTGCTGTAGGTAGACTTATGCACTGAAGAGGCAAACCCTTAAGAAACAATGTTTGAAGTTCATTGCTTACAGACGAGCTTGTGAATATGAGGTCCTATTTCCAGGCCTAAAGCATGTAGTCATACAGAATTGAGGTTATTCTGCCAGAAATTCATGCTTGAGTAGTAACAGGGGATTAACATTCCTACCTGTTACACCTCCTACTGCTGGAACTTACCTCTCCCATCTGATAGAAATAACAAGAGAGAACTTGTTGGTTCCTCATCCTCTGGGGTTCAGAATGTGAACATATGCTGAATTTCATGATTGTTTGGGTTAATATTCAGTTTGTGAACTACAGTATCTCTAGAGCAGATATGCTGCCAATTTTCTGACTTTTCTTCATGGGCAATAACATTTTCTAGGAAAGAGGGACAGAGAGTGAGGAACAGTGATCTGCATCCACCATGAATTGCCAGACCTCAGGAGGCAAGATGGGTAGCCAGCTTGTGGCAGGAAATTACAGTACTACAATAGAAATTACCTGAAAAATTGATTAAAATATTGAATTTTCATGGACTAGTTTTAGGGTAGATTTGGTAATTTTTACAAGAATTTACATGGAGAGATGATTCTGAGGATGGATTCTTCATTAATGTGACAAAAAAATATTATGAGATTCAGTGACTGGAAGCTAAAAGTAGACAAGTTCAGGCCAGAGTTAAGGTTTTACTCTCAAGGCTGTCAAACCACTGGAACCCTGGAGGTTGTTAATTTAGCCCTTGTGAAGTATTTAAAACAAAGCTAGGAGCACGATTTTAAAATGGCTGTGCTGAGTCAGATCAGAGGCCCTTCTGGCCTGATGTTGTCTTTCTAGAAGTTGCCAGTGAGGAAAATTGACAGGAGTTGAAATGATGATCCCAACAACTCTTGGATCCAGTTCCTCTGGGATGTTATGAAAGGTTGTCTATCTGTTAGGGAAGGTGTAACAAGGGGATAAGGGGATCTTCTTCCCCAAGGTGCTGCGTCCTAACTTGGTGTGTACTTGGAGAAACACTCAGTATCTGTTTTTATGGCTTCTTAACATATACTATATATTTTAAGCAAAAGTTTTAGCCTTGGTGCAAAAATCAGTGACAATTTCTGCACATTTCTGTATAGAAGATCACATCAGTGATGCTTCTGGTTTCTGGTTTTTAACTCTGAAATTACTGAGCAGAATTTGGTTGCAGCAAATTTGATAATAAAACAAAATATTCAGTCACTTCCATAGGCTATTGCACTCTAATCCTAAATCCAAAGTATTGGTTTGAAACCATTTGATTAATATTCTGGTGCCCTATCAGCATAGACACAGAGAGCTTAGGAAGAGAAATAGAAGAAAAAGCATTAGAGAAGCAACAGGAGTAAAGTACAGCATTTCTTATGTCACCACCATATCAAGCACAACATTGCATCTCCATTTCTGAGTAAATGTGGATTTCCTGAAGACTCTGCTGCAGGTAGCTAACCAATTGTCTATCTTTTATCACATTTATAGCGGAACTCCATCATCAGGAGTTATATAGGAGAACTCCATCAATCAATCAATCATTAGCAAGATTTTTCCCTCCACCAGCTGAGTACCAGTGTATCAACAGAAGTGTGACACTACATAAATAAATACACAAAAATAAAGTTATATATTCACTGAGGCACAGAAGAGAAAGAAAGAGAAAGAAAGAAAGAAAGAAAGAAAGAAAGAGAGAGAGAGAGAGAGAGAAAGAAAGAAAGAAAGAAAGAAAGAAAGAAAGAAAGAAAGAAAGAAAGAAAGAAAGAAAGAAAGAAAGAAAGAAAGAAAGAAAGAAAGAAAGAAAGAAAGAAAGAAAGAAAGAAAGAAAGAAAGAAAGAAAGAAAAAGAAAGAAAAAGAAAGAAAAAGAAAGAAAGAAAGAGAACCAGCATGCTGCTCAGAAATGTGAGTCCATAGACAAAATATTTGGAGGTTGATATTTTTTTAAGGGAAAAAGTGATGTGGTTGTGTGGTTCTATTTGAGCAGCATGTACCAGAGAATATTCTGAAGATTAGATTGACTGGTGCCTTTTAATGTTCTAACAGAGTACTTAGGGAAAAGAACCTGGAGGAAAATGACAGCAGAAGCTGAAGACATTTGTTCAGTGCACAGGGTAAGTCTTAATCCTTATGTTTCTCATTATGATTGAGTCATGACTGCAAGGCAGTTTTTTTTCACAAAGACATGATGCACATGTCATCACACCAAAATGTCACTGTCCAGGGGAGAGATGGAAAAAGAGCTGACTAATGTTACCCCTTTGTGTGATACAAGATAACTCAAGGACTTGAATATTTGCACTATCCTCACTATCCTTGCTGTAACTGCATATTCTGCTTTTTTGGGTTGGTTTGGGTTTTTTGAGGTTTTTTTGGTTGATTTTTTTTTGTTGTTGTTTGTTTGTTTGTTTTGCTTGCAAGCATTTGTTGATGGTTTAGGGAAGTGTAACACAGCAACAAGTATTAAGCAAACCAAAGGCATCCTAAGTATTCAGATGGTAAGGAGGTTTTTTCCTCCCTTTACAGAAATATACTGCAGTTCTCCTCAGTTATCACGAGATGGCCTTAAAGTCTCTTGGTTTCTGAAGTGGTGGATAGTTTAGACACAAGGAAGTGATGTATCCCTGTGCTGCAATCGTTCCAGGAAACAGTTAGGTTATAGTTCCCAGCAAGGTTTATTTTTCTGCCTTTGTCTTGTGTACTGAGCTGTAGCCAGTATAGAAAATATTAAACATTAAGGCCAGGTTTCCACCTAAATTGTATCATTGAACTCTCCTTTTTTATTTTGTTTTTCTTTTGAGAATTTGGATTGTTGAGAATTCATGATGATGAATCATTTTTTCCCTCTTTTATTTGTCTCTTTTCTGTGTATGAACAGCTTCTCAGGAGTGCAGGGAAAGAAATGGAAAGGTGAAGGTACTACTCAAAACCTGGAAAGTATTGTCACTGGAAGATGCTATGATTATATTAGAATTGTGAACCCTGCTGTTGGGTAAGTTTTGCTTTTTTCTGGATTAGTTTTTTATGTTCTATACGAAATGGTTGTTAATCAGAAGCCTGATGTTATGCTTCTAGCCATGGAAATGATCCTTTTGAAGCCAACTTCCTTGTAGCTGTCTGGAAACAACAAAATAGCTTTGATGGATGTCATATTTTAAGTAGTGTAATTAAAGCAAGATTTTTAACCCTTCAATTCTTTATTTCGCTTTTTTTGCCCCCCCTCCCACCCCTTACTTTCTGTAAGAAGAACAACACAGAAATGACAGGGATGGTGTTTTGGGAGTGCCAAATCTGGCAACACTCCTGGGAAGACCAGCTTTGCCTTGCATGCCTGTATGTCAGGTCATGTAAGAAGGGGAACACCTCACTTTATAGCTATCCTGTGGTACTGAAGGAACCGGTTTAGCTCATCCACCTGAAAAATCAAGTAGTAATCATTTGCTCAAATAGGATTATCTATGAGCTTTCATTGGCTGTGCTAATTACACAGAACTGGAGGCAAATCACATGCTTTGCTAAAATGAGGACTTCTCTGTCATGCAATGTAAGGGCTTAAGTAAAAAGGAAGGAAATATGAACAGTCTCCTGGAGCTGTGCCCTTCATTCTGCCACTAAAAAGTTGTCCTAACAGTGTGAAGAGGTACTTGCAGAAGGGACCTGGCTGGGTTACTGTGGTATTGAATTGCTGTCTTTAAACAGGATTAGATGATATTGCAAATATCACCTCATTTCCTCAACCCTCCATTTTTCAGTTCCTGTTGCAAAAGAGGAAGATAAAGGACTTAAAACAAATTTTTCGCTTTTGAAAAAGGCAAAACAATATGTTTCTGCACAATAACACTCTTAGCTTACCAGAAGTGTTTTCTTTCAAGTTTCATGTGAAAGAAAAAGATCATCCTAATGCAAATAACACAATGCATGAATTTCAGTGGAACGGTTCAAGCTTGGAAAATTTATAAACATGTCACAATGGAAGGTGGAAGTAAACTTTAAGTGTAGATTTCTACATTCCTACAATATAATATATAATATAAAATATGTGAAGTTAGTTAACAGTTGTGTAGGTAATCTCATCTTACAGTAGGCTCTAGATAGGTAGAGCTCCTGCAGGACTTAACAGATGCCACTTCATTTATATCTGAAACAAGACAAGAATAATAATACAGAATATGCTGAAATGAGCAACATAAAGGATAGTTACTGTAGAAATTTTACCATATCATTAACTGGTTTGGACTTAGAGATGTAAATGCAATATTCTGGAAAACATTTTCTGTATGTCGCATGTTTATGATAGTTTTGTGATCTAATGAATTCTGGTTACATTTTCACAATGTGATTTTAAAATTGAGAAGTTTGAACATGTTCATCAAAGTATTCTTGCTCAGGACAGCATGAAGCCAGGCAGGACATTAGGACTATTCTCCTGAATTTAGACCAAACAGGCCATTATTGAGAGAAGAGCTACACAACTGATTTCATATAATGTGGGGAATTTTCTCTTTCCTTTAGGTCTATAAGCAAATAGTGTAATCCAAACAGAATGGAAATTTCATATTGCACAGGTGCAAAACAGATATTCTAATTATCTATAGCTCTTTCCATTCATTGTCTGTTTCTTAGTTGCCCCCTGGCTAGATTTTATAGAGACATGACCACCTGGATAGGTTTTGCTTCTGAATTTATGTGCAAATTTTCTAGAAATACTTTGCTAACTTAAAGGAAGCTAGCAAAACATGTCTTTACTCTGCAACATAGTTAAAACATAAAGATGTTTATAGGAACATAAGAAAAACTTTCCCACATGTTAAAACAGAATATGAAAAATGCCAGTCAAAAGAGGCATTTTACAAAATGCTGTGGTTGTGTAGAAGTGTAGAATCTGAATTAAGATCATATTTGACACTTCCTAACAGGAATACACTAAATAACACAAATGTTCCTGTAGTGCTTTTCCTTCATATTTGTTTATTTGTAGTATATCATGGAAGCTTTGAAAACAATTTTTTAACTAAATAGTGTGAAATTAATCTGACTTATTAGTGTCTACTAAGATTAGAAGGAATTGTCCTGCACTGCAGTCCTTCCCCAGCCTGTAGTTTCAAAAAGTGTTTTTGCTAGCTAAGAAGTTTTGAGTACCAGAGCAGAATAATCCTTTTGATTTACAAGCTGTTGAAACCTGGATGAGAAGTCATGCAAAAAAAAAAAAAAAAAAAAAAAAAAAAAAAAAAAAAAAAAGGCAACTTGAATTAACCAGAAAATTACTGATGGATTCAACTGTCAAGAAAGATGTTAAAAGTTCAGTTGATCATAACTCACAAGTACTAACATAAGTGCTTGAAGTAGAAAGCTCTTTAGCAAAATGAGACCTAAGTATATACAATTGTCAGAAGCCAAATGATAACAGCTTGAAATCAGACATAGGGTCAAAATCCTTTTAAGTAAATCTGTTTAAACCTTGAAACTACTGATCAAGGATCATATTGCATCACTGAAATTTTTCAGGTCAAGATCCATATCTGCTTACAGTATACAGAGAATTTTTATATAGTTGTTGGAAGCATGACCAGAGATGTGTCTAAGAAAATCTGTGATCTGTTTCCTGCATAAGCTCATCCCAAGGGCTCCTTTAAAGTGTCTGTGACATTCAGTGGCACAAAGCAAGTCCCTAAATAACCTGTACCAGCAGAAACCATGCTGTCTATGGATGATACTAAATGAGCGAAACACTTGGCAAAGTTTGGTTTACTTTTCAGGACTGCTGTTGTTCAAGCTAGAGCTTTGCAATGACAGCTGTTCATGTCAGGAAGGCTGTATGCACATAATTATTCTGTTGTGCAGAGTGTTCCTGGCATAGACATTGTCACAGCGTTATGTGGGGAAGGTACTGTGGAAAAGTGGTGAAAGTAGAAATTCCCTTCTTAATTACTCCAGACAGGCTCAGAGCTGTGACAGGTGAGATCCTGGAAGTCTGAAGAGATAGGACACTTTCATCTGTAGATAGCCTGTCACGTGCCTCCAAGGAGGTTATTGTCCCCAAGACGGAGCTGGCAGAAGGGAACTGTTGGAGTGCACAGCCTAACATCCTCTTTCAGCACATGAAGTGTTGAATGCTACCAGTATTCTTGTAGTTCTTGTAGCTAC
The DNA here is from genome assembly GCA_024734555.1 of Trochalopteron elliotii. NCBI lineage: Eukaryota > Metazoa > Chordata > Aves > Passeriformes > Leiothrichidae > Trochalopteron > Trochalopteron elliotii. The sequence goes on from JANPWX010000025.1 coordinate 4,924,570, forward strand.
TGCATAGTGACAGTGTGTGTCCCACACAGTCCCTGGTCACTGTACTCATTCCAGCAAGATAAAACTGCACAGTCTCAGGGCCTAGAAGCAGAAGGCATCTCACAATCATTAGTCTACAATCGAAACTTTTTAGCAACTCGTCCTGCATTTAAATCTGACATTTTAAGAGTAGTATTGCATTCCAGCAGTGTTGGATATTTAGGTATGATTTATTTGAAATGGCTTTTTGAATCTGGAAATTTTCAAAGGCTTTTTCTTCCACATTTCTACAGTGCTGGATAGCAAACTCACTGTGTATACTGTACCTACTAAGATTTTTTGTTAAATCCTAATGTGTTTCTAATTCCACATTGTAAATACTAATATTTTCCTTGCTACTTCTTTCTTATCTGCTGCAGCAATGACTCAGAAGACAAGATCTCTATGCTCTTCCTGAGCTACAAGTTTTTTGTCACCCTGACTTAATTTTTCTGCCTTAACCTTATAGGGATTTTAATTGGGGTATTTGAAGGAGTTGAGATCAAGTGTCTTTCTTGCTCGGCTTTGAAAAAACAATTTTGCTATTTGTCTGTTTCAATGATTACAGTGAGAAGAATTGTTCACAGATATGGGAAGCATTTAAAAATGCATTTATTAACAAGGATCCTTGCAGCATTCTACCTGAGGATTATGAATTATTTATCAACCTCACATTTCACACAATTCCACCTAACAAGGTAATAATCTTTTATGTTAATTGCCCTGTGACATGCAACAGATTTTACATGGCACAGTTCAAAATTGACGAGTCATTCTGTAGCTGACTTGTGAGTCATTCTTTTTTGACTGGTTAGTAGTTTATAAACTAGACTCAGACTTGATAGCATGTTTCAATGTGTTTGGCTCCATTTATTTTATGCAGTAACTTCTCTCTTTTCATACTACAGAATCCCCCATTTTTCCTGCTGTGCTGGGAGCTCTGCCATAGTCCCTGAACGTCCATTTCTACTTTTCCTTAAGTTAGGTGCACTGGCTGCAAATGCTGTGCCTGCTTTTGCTCCTCACAGTTAAGTCTCTTGACAGTGACATGTTAAACATTGACACACTGAACAAGCAAAAGCAGAAATGAGAGAGGGCATTGCTCTGTGCCAGAAAACAGTAAGGGTTTGATGTGCTGGCAATTACAAAGAACCATGAACATGCAAAAGATGTGTTGTGCTTTAACGCAGTTTTTCCTCTAGCACAATTATTCTTCATTTCTAAGTTACACAAGCTAAACCAACAAATACTACTGTCAACACAGCTTAATTCATGAGGAGTTCCACAAACACAGAAATAACATCTAGCTGTATGATTTTTTTTCACACCATAAGCCAACATAGCAACGTGAGAGATTTCTGGCAACATATATCTGGCTTATAAATAACTTTCTTTTTTCTCCTTCCCCTAAATCTGTCTGTTGAGGCAGGCAAAGCTAGACCTAACTATATTTAAAATAGGACTATATCCCTTCTCATCAAGCTAGTACTGTTCGTCAAGTCACTTGTGATCAGAATTTATACCTCTGAATAATAAAATCTTTGTGTCTTTAAAGAGATAGCTAACATTTCTGGTTCTTAGCTTGAATTTGAAAGAAATACCAAAACATATTAACATGTTTTAAACTTTTTTCAATACCCCATAATCTCATTGTGTCCACACCCAAGTGTTGGTACATTTCTTCTCTATGTTTTTTTCTTCCTAGTCTCTTTTCTGGGAAAATAATCAGCTTCTAGTCAATAGCTTTGCTGACAGAGGACGTCGCTACATGTCTTTGGGTGATACTCTGTTTGGCTTCGTTGGAGATTTTCTGAACTGGTGTGGGCAGGCAGACAGCCCTGGTAAGACAATGAATGCTATGTTAAATATTTATCTGTAAAACCATAATGGAAACCAGCTGCTGTGTTGTGGAGAAACTAAATTTGCCCTTACCCCATTAAAAATCAGGGAGAGCTTCACTGTCTCAGTCTCTGTTGCATCGTGTGAATATTTAACGCTGCGGTCAGGGGAGCACACAGTGAAATCTAAACAGTCCTGCAGTGGGGATAAACCTCTTTCTCAGTCATCTGAGCCTGGAGCTCCGTGCATTCCAGGAACAGAGTTAGAACAATTTCAGCCAAATTACTGAATCCTCAGAATGTCACAGTTTGCGTAAACTACAAAGGCTGGAAAATTATTGAAAAAATACAACAGCTTTCAGTGCTATGTCAAGGGATCTTGTGGGTTCAGTGAGTAATGCACAAATATATTTAATTTCTTTCTAAAGTCACTATAAAGGTTTTAATAGTCCTTATCATCTCTCTAATAGTACGTATCACATGCCTTCCTACAGGACTGGACTATGAATCCTGCCCTACCACGATGGAATGTGAAAACAATGCAGTGGAATCTTTCTGGAGGATGGCCTCAATCATTGTAAATATTGTATTAGTGCTGACTTCATGCATCTGCAAGTGTGTCCAGGGTGGTTCAGGAAAGCATTGCTAGTTCAAAACAGATTTAAACCTGTAACTGTACTGGATTATTTCCCCTGATACAAATACACTGTTTTAGACTGGCTGCAGTGTTTTAGTAAGAAGAACCTAACATTCACCTTAGCTTGATAATGTGTTAAAATTCTGTTAGCTTTGTTAATATAAAGCATATACTAAGCACAGTAAGCACACTGACTGTCAACTGATTATAGGTCCTAAATAACATTTGGAAGCCTTGCTGAAAATCCTTTATTCACAGATCAAGCTCAACAGGGAATGCCAAAATGTTTTCTTCTTGTGCATTATAAATGTGAAAAAATAGCTTGAGAAGACCCATTGAATTAAACCATGGCCTGTTTGGTTCCTGTCCTTTTTACTGCAGTGACCTGCTAGGGTGTTAGTCTAGTATTATTTTTGCAGTTTTGACATTCTTCATGGTAAAATTCTTTCCTTGGTCCCTGTTTGCAGTAAAATACCAAGTTATATGACAAATGTGTGAGATCTGAAAAGCATTGTTACCTATTGCAGTATGCACGGCACAGCTCTGGGGTGATACATGTCTTGCTGAATGGTTCTGCAGATGGAGGAGCTTATCCACAGCCAGGGTAAGAGAACTGACTGATTTCTGTGTAGTCTGATGACAGCAGAAAAGTCAAGCAATTATTTGGGTCTTCTGCTGCACTAAGTGTGGGAAGTGTAGCTGAAAGGACCTGTTTGCATCAAAGTCTGCTGAGTTCTGGGGACAACTGCTAATTGTCCTTAGCTGAAGGAATAATATGTGGTATTAATAATATGATGGAAACAATCCTTTCAACTCATGCATTTTACAAACTGCTGTGGCAAGCACAGAGAAATGCTCTGAAAGCTGACCTGAGTCAGCCAATATACTGTGGCAAAATGTATATGTCTTCAAAAAGACGAGTGTTAACAAAATTTCTCTTCAGGGACATGTCCAAGTAGAGAATATTGTTACAAGGCCTGTAGCTTTTGTCAGGGCTACCAGCAGACTTCTTAAGTTCTAAAGGGAAAGTATTTCTCCATGACCAAGAGTGGACATAGTTTGAAGTCTATTATGGTTTCAGAAGGCAAAAAGAAAGTTTGTTGAGGAGGATAGTAGCAAATATGAGCTTCCTCTTCTCCTTAGTTCCTTTCATATTAAGGACAGGTGTATTTTTCCTGATTCAGAGGTGTACCACCATCCAGAAGCTCATCTAAGCTTACATTCAAGATTTATTGTACAAATACACCCTCTAGAACCTTTACTATGTGTTTGTAGTGACTGCTTACCTGTAGTAAAAAATGCATCCTTTATTACCTCAGCAACTGTCCTGTCCAAGGCAGATCAAAAAATACATCTTTTAAAAACTCATAAAAGAGATCCTCTTCCTCTGTATTCACTGAGGACTAAAAATGACCACTGAAAAGGCAATTTTATCTCTGGATAGGAAAGAAACAAGAACCATCTTTTCCAAAACACCTCCTGATTGCTTACCTTTGTCCACCAAAACATCCATCTCTGTACACAGCTTTCAGCTAATCACAAAGACTTCTACAATCCCCTTGGGTTGGTCAAGTGGTCAGCTGGGATCAAATCATCTGCAGATGGTAAATACCTGGCTGCAGGCCAATACCCAGAATCTATTATAGATTCCTTATTTTACAAATGGATTCTTTATTTCTGTCAATTTACAGATTCCTTATTTCAAGAACATCTCACACACACATTAATTGCACCAGTTCCCTGGGTTGCCAGTCTGGTGGTATTTTAACCAGTGAAATCATCACTGGAACTCAGCCTGCCAAGGAGAGAACAAAGCCAGTTACTCCATCTGTTTTCTTTGCTGTGTCTCTTCTGGTCCATTTGTGACTGAATTTGTTTAAGAGCTCATGTTTGAAAAAAACCTGGAAGTTGAATAATTAATAGCAGAAGGTAATCTGAAGGATCTGTCTGTCTTCCTAACCATCTCTCTGGTCTCTTTTCAGGTATTTCAAAGCCCCTTTCTAAGTCTATTCAGTTTTAAAGTTTGTACACTTAAATCATCATTGTCACCTGATATCATTTCAGTTAAGATTTATTTCTGATTTCATGACAAAATAACTTTGCTCATTCACACAGTATGAATTTATTTGGCAGATTTCTTTAATAATAGTAGCCAGTTCAAAAATTAGTTTTACTGAAGTCAGTTGTACATTGTTCTTCCATGGTTTCTGATGCCTCTAGTTAAAAATTTCTCCAAATTTGGGAGCAAGTTTCTTTTTTTTTCTGGCAATAACATATGCATGACTGAGTAAATGAGTTGGAATCTTTATTTTTTGTTATATTTTCACTGTGTGTTGGACAGGCTTGGACACCTTGGACAGAAAGGCAAACCTGCTGTTGCCAATACTGGTCTCTGGTCAGCCATCACCGTGCCAGACTTGACCAGAGAAAGCAACTCTTGGTGTCTGTCCTCATGTTCCACTTCTCCAGAAATTTAAAATAATTTGCTAACTTCATGAACTAACAGACATTGGCAAGCAACACATGTCCTGTGCTTCCATGGCAAAGCCCCCATAGTTTGCCTGAAGACACTGGGAGGACAGACCCACATTGTCACTGTTGGTCCCGTCCCTTCTTCTCTGTGGAGGTCTCAGGACATTTAAAAGGGCTAAGAGACACTGTAGTGCTGATACAGACATTTAAGAAGACACATGATAGGCAAATAGCAGATTAGAGGAGAGACCTAGGCCCAGACTTGGACCAGACATTCAGTAAGGACACAGCCCTTACAAGCTTTTTGAGGAAAAAAAATAACCTAAAAGATTGGAAATCATTACACTACCTCTTGCTAAAAGGGTTAGAAATCTGTGACTTTGAAATGCCAGCATCTCACAAAAAAAAAATCAATCCAGAGACATTAAAATCAACATTTGGATTTTGTATCTTCTTAGATTAGATATTATAAGGAAGTATCAAATGCTTTTTTGTTTCGTTTTTGCATTTTTAAAAGTTCATTTTGGTTACCTTTTAGGTGAATTCATTAATGCAGAGGAGGAAAAGACTATTTAATTTTCATGTTATTTAAAATTCAGACTTTTTTTTCTTGCAGTTTTTTTGCAGATTATGAAATACCTAATCTCCAGAAAGACAAAATCTCACAAATTGTCATTTGGGTTGTGGATGACATTGAAGGACCAGATATGTAAGTTATGTCTTAAAAAAAATTTAACTTCTCCCTTTTGGACCTGTCTTTAAAATTTCACCTTATCTTTCTGTTTGATTATATTTGCATACTACTTAAAGCAAAATGTTTTAGATGCTTTCATGAATACAGAAGATACAACCTGCCATTCCCAGGATGTATAGAAATACCAGAATTAGAGAAAATATAAATAAATTCTAATATTAGATCTAGAGCCAACTCTTGGTTAGATGTGTGTGTGGATCTCAGACCCTGAATGAAGATAGAACATGAACAGTTTTAGTAAGCGTCAATCTGAATTTCAGATTAAGTGCTGATGAGTGATATTGCTTTCACCTTGCCATATGCATTCTTTTCATTTCCACCTATCTTAACTGATTGAAAATTTGTAGAAGCAGGCAAATACCAAATACCAGACTGCACTTCTTCTCTCAATAATTAATCCAGCAATAAAATGTAGGCTTTAAAAGTGTCTAATTTTGCTGGTAATTTAACTATAGCAAACAAAGAAATAAATAATAAACAACTATAACAAAACAGATCAGTCCAAACAGAATAGTCTGTTGTGCATTTTACCACGATGCTGTGGTAAAATACATTGCATAGTTCAGATTAGCATTTCTCAGCCTGTCTCTCTAAATCAAAGAATCGTACCCTCTGGGAGGGAAAAAACATAGAGCTTATCTTTGCAAAAGTTGCCCTTTTTACAAAGAAAAGCTAAGACAAGCACTGAATGTTAATTTTTGTTTCAGTAAATGGATACATGGGAGTAATTGTATATTTTTATTAAATTTTTTCTACAATTAGTTTATTGGTCTTCATATGATTTCTTTAGTAATGGGTGTTTACTGATCAGCAGATAAGTAACACTGGACTTAATACTTTATGTTTCTGCAAGTTTAGAGGTCTTAGTAGGTTCTGTAAACTTTCTTACACTAATTGGAGTACAAATTAAAAAATCAGTGCTAGAAACAGGAGCTGTGTTTAGGATTGTTTGTGGGTTTTTTCTCTCTGTGTTTTTCTATTATTCAACATTCAAGAGAGAGAACAAACTTCTAACAAGTATAGTTCTCATTTAGTATAATGAACTTATTCTGTAAAGACAGATAACCTCAACTTTATCACTACCTAAATAGTTGCCAAAGAATATTACAAACAAAACACTTACTATTTTACAAAATTATTTAGGTCTCTTTCTGTCTAGTCAATTACTAAATGTGAGATTATTGGTGAATAGAATCTGAAAATGCTACACTGGCTGAAACTAATCTTCCAGACTCTGTAAACTAAGGATAAATTGTGAAACAACAGTAATGTAAGCAAATGAAGCATAAATAGCAATGAACACCATTTTTCTGGAGGTGTTATGGAATGCAGAAGAGGCAAAGTAATGGGGATTTACTTTACTAATTCCATCAAGTTCAGTGAAAAGAAATTATATAACAAAAGATTTGCAATAATATTGAAATCTTTCCTCACAGAGATTCCTGTGGAGTTCATAGTGTAAAGACATTAGAAACCAGGCTGACAACTCTTGGTTATGATGTCACTTGCACTGACAATGACAAGTAAGTGAAAACCTTTTATTAATATGCTGTATTTGTAGAAACACCTTATCTATTTTGATTCTTACTGTTCAATACTGAAGTGCCATTAATGTTGTGTCTTCAGGAGGGACTGGTATGTTGGAGGGATGACGTCACATTTTTCAGACTTGGCATTTTTTGGTTGTGAGTTGAAAACAACACTATGTCTTATTATAATAATTGAGTGGAACATTGTACTTACTCAATGTTAGACACAGAAGATGGCCTCATGTATTTGGATTTAAAATCTAAACAATAGTTAAAAACACTATTGAATGTCTGAAGAATTACCAGTTATTCACAATAGGTTTCACAGGTCTAGTTATTCCCATAGATTGTAAGATAAATTTAGTGCAGGGAAGATTTAAACATGATAGTACTGTGAATTTGTTTTATTTTTCATGGGGTTTTTTTTCTCAGTTGTCTGCCTGAAAGGTGCTAAATAAAATGGTGTTTTCACAGGTCTGTAATGTTCTTACTCTGCCTGGATTATCCTGATCATTCTAAGTGTGCTGTTGCATCGTAAGTAAAAGAAGTTCAACCTATCCTCAGTATCATTGCAACTGAATAAATTATGCAGAAGTCAACAGTTCAACAAATCCCACCCATATGCAATACACAGTGGTCCTGAACTTGTTACTTACTGTGGATGGATTTAGCAGTTTCTATTCATAAATTGTGCACAGCTGTCTGTGAGCACCTGCTGTTCAAAATTAGGTGTTAATGGGTTCTCACTGATCACATAGTAACACTACATATCACTGATGATGTGAAGTTTGTACATATCACTCTTCTGATACAAAATCTATTAAAATTTTGAAGTTGCTTACATTAATATAATTTCTTGAATAATCAAAGTATAGATCAAATGGCCACAGATCTAGAGGACATTTCTTCAGCTACTGGAATTTTCAGTTCCAAATTTTGAGGAAGTTTCTTTTTAATCTTCCATTTTGTGTGAAACTTAATCACTATATTTTAATGTATTTATATCTCTCTTGAGTTATCTACAAAGAATGCAGATTACATCCAAGACATAACTTCTTAATTAGCAGGCATTGCTCCCAAACTCCCTACTTTTCCATATTTATCTATGTTATATAAGGAGCATTAAATTAATTTATTATGTATTTCAGTGAATTTACAGTAAAGATTACTGCTTTCAATTCTATGTTTCTTAATCTATATGCTGTTGCATATATAGGTAGACATAAGATACTTGAACATCTGAATGAGAACTTCCTCACTGTTTGGAATGTTATAGAATATATAGATACATAAACAGTGTTTTATAGTTACATTCTTTTTATGGATAATCCATGCTTTATTTCTTACTGTCCTTTTTTCCCTATTCAAGCACATGCAAATTTTTGTTTGTTAATACTTGTGTGATATTGCAATAACTTCTGCTAAGAAAGTCCTGATTTGCTGTCCCTGATTATTGCAGCAGTGAGTGCAACTCCAGCTTTCCTGCCTCTGGGAGGGGCTGTAGTGCTTCACGCAGTACAGAAAAGGAGGTGGATATCACCTTCTGTAACATATGCACAGTTTTTGGTACACACTTACAGAGAAAGTGAGTATGCCCTGTTCTTGCTGGTCACTGAAAACTTTTACTCATCTTGCAATGCAAAGATGACATGTATTCTCATATGCAAATTATATCCCAGCACCAGCATAAAAATGTCATGGAAATGGTGGGTTTATAGATACCACTGATAGCTCCAGACTTCTTCTAGGCAGTAGATCATAGAACAGGCTTCCTTTTAGGGCTTTGATTGGTTACAAAATGCCACCTGCACAGTGGATTAAAATAAGGTTTCCTTGTTCTGCCACTGAATGGTAAGGCTTTTGTTCACATATCAAATGAAAATACAGTTATCCCCTTCAAATTAATAGCTGTGAACATAGTGACAATATTAACAAACTGGAAGAAAAAGCCCTTCACGGGTCTTTGAAAAATACAATATTGTATTGAGCTCTTAACAGAAGATTTTTCTCCTCTCCCAGGTTTTAAATAATTTTCCTCAAAGTTTTGTGATATGGGTATGTTACTCAGATGAGGAAACCTGGATGAGAAGGTTTTTGGAAACCACTAACGTGTTTTTCCTTTCAGCTAAGGGATGAGCATGCAGTTCTGCAGTATTGCCACATGGCGTTTGCAGTGTGTAAGCAGGGGAGCAGCCCCCCCTTCCTTTCCATCCGTGTCGGTACTCAGAGTAACCTAACCCCTGGTGTATTTTAAACACCAGTCTCACTCTCCTGGGGTAACTCCTGAGCAACTCACCTGTTCTCATCCTCCTTATGAAAAGCTTCCTTGCTTGTTTCCTTCATGGGCACATTCCATCCTGTATGCATGGCACTGTAATAAGTTTGATTCATTTCATGTCTATCCCAAATCACAATAGAACTTCCCAATCTGAATGCAAAACTATCATTTTGCATTGATAGTTGCAAAACTATCATTGTTGCAAAACAATGCATTGCCTCTCCCTGAATTATTTAACTTAAATAATTCAAGCCAATGAATACTTACATTGTTCCCAAAATCACTTAATTCTCTGCAGGGAGTAACACCACCTCCATTGAAACTAGCTTTTCAGAAAGAGCCTTAAGCAGATGCATATAAATGATTTGATGATTATCTTCTTGGGTATATTTTCTATGTGGATGGATCCGTGTTCTGTGACGGTCCATTAACCAATGTGGGGTCAGTTTGGTCAGTAAGGGTATCACTAACTGGAGAGTGTTTCTGTTAGGAAAAGTTTCCTTTGCAGAGTAGGTGCTCTCAGTGTTCATACTTCCATGGTAAACAGTGGAAGAGACATGCAGGGTCTCATGCATCCCCTTTCACGAGGGCTGTTTGCTATTACGAGGCTGATAGCTGCTCTCTCAACCTCCAGAGAATTATGTCCTGAGCCCAAAAACATCAGAGTTGGACAAGTGACTGCTTATGTCACCACAACTCCTGTTACATTGGCATGGCAAAGCAGAGAGCTGGGTCAGGGTAGCAGAAGGATGGCCTAGAAGGTGCTGTAATGTACTTGGGGCTTCTTGCATGGTGGTGATGCCCCTTAACTCCTCTCCAGACTTGAACTATGTTCCTGCTGAGTCAAATTTGGACTTCGGCTTGTTAAGGTGACACCCTGATATTAGAAAAGACTTGTGAGTAAAAAATATCCACTAGATGGCAGAGATGGCTTACAAATGTAAGCAGGAAGGCAGCCCGATGCAAGCTGTTTGTGTTGGTATGTATTACTTGCATTAGTGCAATGTCAGAGGGACATAGAAGTGGATCTGGATATTACTGCACCAAGTGTTGTAAAAACATGGTGGTCCTCCTCCTCTGCTGTCTAGAAGAGCACTATAAAATCACAAGCATGAGGCCAGAGACAGCAAGTTGATGTGGAGAGACAAGAAGGCTCTTGTGTAAAGGTAGAAAGAAGAGTTCCCAGGGTTTTGCAAAGATACTCTGTTTATAGAATCATGACAGCCAAAGGGAATCTGTTGGGAGGCTCATATAAAGAAAGGCCACAAACTTCACCCTTGGCAACAATCCCCCAATGTTTAAAAGAATCCTAACTCAGCTCTGTGCTGTGAACATCCTGTTTGTTTTCTCTTCTTCAGATCTGCACCAGCAGCACAAAGAGGACCTATATCTTCAGACAGAGGAGGCAGCTGGAACAAGCTCATGTTTGTTTCTTTTGCAGGCTTTTTGTTCAGATTTGCTTTAGTGTACTAAGTTAATCAACTGAATCCATATCCTCTGTTTGCCTAGCTGGCTATCAATTTGGCTTTAGCTAATTTGTAACAGCAGTTTCACCTTACTTTTGGGACTGGCAAACCTGCATATTAAAACCTTGCATACTAGATACTGGCTTCTTCTAGAATCAAAAATTATCCCACTGCTGCTAGAGAGCCTCATGCTTAATTTTCTTTTCTGTTTCTAGAAGAGGTTCATTGCTATTTTTTCTTATCTTTGTTCTCCAGACTTAAACTGAGAGTAATACTTCCTGTTCACGTATTTCAGAAAGAAAAATGATACTACATTTGTCATACATCACCCAGAGAGATTACTTGTTTGTAAAACCATCTGACCTTGGAAACTAAGTGACTGATTATCATGTTTTGGGAAGGCAAAACATAAATTCAAGTGGGAGAGATCTTAGACTGCTCACTTGATACAAGATACAATAGATAAGATGGTGGAAAAGTAAATTCATTTTCATAAGTGGTCCAGTACTTGGGCCAAACTTCAAAAACTAGGCTACAGCAAGATTCTGGCTGCATACTTGCATGCAGTATTTTACCACATAATATCACTTGCTTCATCATCTGCACAACTGTTCCTCAGCTGTCTGTTTCCTGGCCACTGGATAGCAAATAGTCAGAAATATCAAGTCTAGAAAGTTCCACAGTTTTTCCACCCCAATGTGATTTATGGTATATCAAATTCAGATAAGAACCTGCCAAGTCAGACGTTGGCCTGCATGCAGTGAACTCAGATGCCAGGGTTCAGAACACACTGAGGAGAGAGCAGATGCCAACCTGAAGGTTTCTTGGGTTACTTGCATGAATTCCAGTGCTCCAGCTAGATGCTCCTCTAAACCACCAAGACATCCAGCTACCAGGATGACACATAAATCTTCAGAAAAAAATAGTCATTCTGCTAGAGAATAACTTTATGTAGATATTTTTTGCACATTTTATGTTAACTTCTGTATTATTTATTTGTGTTTGTATTGACTGGTTGCCAGGATACTGGGAGAGAATGTGCCTGTTATCTCCATGAATCTGATTTAAGGGTCCAAATAGATTTACATCCTTTCAATCCTTGATGCAACTGTATCGTGTTGTATGTTTGAAAGATTAAATATTTAAAATATGTTGTAGCTGCTTATTTGTCTTGCTTCGCTGCCTGTAATAATCTTTAATTTAGTTTTAATGCAAATCTCTTTACATTTCACACATATTTGGGTTTGCCTAGGTCACAGGTTGGTTCAGGCTCCAGCTCGAAGGATTTTTGTATCTGTTTCAGACAAAAAAAAGTACTGAAAGCACAAAAGTACTGAAATCAGAAGCTACAGACCTTTGAAAATCTGGGCTGTATTATGCCTTGTAATTATTCCCTATCTGTGCTGTAACTTTAGTCATTTGATTAGTTCCTTGAACATCCTCTTCATTTTTTATTTTTTTTAATGTATTATTTTTACAGCAGCTGCCAGAGTAGTAAGAAAGATATCTGTAACACAGTCACATCTCAGATAGCTAAAGCCAAGCTATTTTGATCAATCTTCTCTTTGCCCACAGCAGATCATACCATGACACATTTCGAGCCACAAGCTGTAGAGACAGTGTGTGTGAGGCTCCCAGGTGTCCAAGCATGGGAGCCTCACACATCAGGGCTGGTGTGTCCTACCTGTCCTGGCTGTGTGTGAGATCCTGAGAACAGCTTAATGCCATTAACCCGCCATGTGCCTCTTAGGCAACTTCTATCCACAAGCCAAGCATCCCAGCTGGCCAACTTTTGCTTTCCAGATTATGAAAGCTTTCCAGCCTCTGCATGTAATTGACTCCAGCAGCACAGTCAGTGCTGGCAGTTACACATGGTACCAAATACTCTGTAGAAAGTGCTAAGTAATTCTGTTTAAAAAAAAAAAATAAAAAAATTGAAAGTAGGATAGCTACAATTTAAAAAAAAATTCACAACTTCATGTCAAAATCATATTTCATTATTTCTAATGTTCCTTCCTCTTCTTCCATTACTTCAACTCAGTAGCAAAGACAACAATTTCTTTTCTAATACCTGTTCAATAAAGTGTCTCAAACTTGCTTGAAAAACTTGGGAAGATCAAAGATTTTTAGCTAAGCAACTAATATAGCTAGTAAAAAAAAAGCAACAAGGCAAAGTTCTAGGTGCATAGGTTTCCTGAGATTTTTAGAGGCAGCAAATTTCAAGCTGAGTGTGAATCATTTGTTCTGAGTTTACCATAATTGTTTTAATCTGTGCAAAAGAACAGTGGGACTGGCATCTCAGAAGCTGAGGGGCAGAAACGTCAGCAAAGCAAGAAACAATAAGGTCATTTGTTACTCCCAGAGGGAGGGAGAGACACGAACATGTCTTTTTTTCTTATTTCTACATCCATAAGGATGTGAATAGTACTATTTACAGATGTATGTTACACTTAAGTGGTGACAATCAGCCAGATGAGACTGTGCTATGTCTTGAACACTCAGAAAATGCTCTGATTTGCAATGTCTCATGTAAGAGCTGTGCCAAATGTGGAGAAATCATGCTGTCCAAAAGGCATCTGCTCTTTTCCTTAAACTCATTCAAGTCTGGGGAAGTTCACAAATATAGATTCAAAATGTTTCAACCATTCGTATTTGTACTAGCAGTACTACAAAAACAGCTGTCTCCAGATGTGAATTTGAGGGAGAAAATGTTTCAGATGAAAACACTATGTATATCACTTAATTTTGAGTCCTGTTGGATGCCAAAATCCTGTGTAAATCTATTAATATTCATGTGCTTATGGCAAATGAAAACATCATGTACAGGAGCGTTACAAGGTGTTCTGCATTTCTGCAGACAGACCTGTGGAAGCTACTGAGACTAAGGCAGTATTTCCTGCTCTGCCCATTTTGTGGACCACTTAAGAACTCAGTTATCTCACATTCTTCATTCCTATATAGAAGTTAATATAATCTCCCCGCCTAATAACCTACTTTTTTTTCTTTTTGCTACATTCATTTTAGTCACTGTGTCTGACAGAAGCTGAACTCTAATTCAGAGTAGTTCCTTTTCCCAGCATGTATGTGCATGCAAACATGTGCATCTGCTCACACCTGCTCTGTCTATTTTTAAATGCAGACTCTTGAGTGCTCTGGAGTAAAAATTTGTGAGAATAAAGTGAGGACAACTTGATCACCTCTCTGCCCTTTTTATACTGCCGGTGTTTATTTTTGTCATATTAGTCTTGATGTGATATTCAGCTGACATGACTATGTTTTCAATCCACAGTCTTAAATATAGTGAAATGTGATCTGAAACCTCAAGAATTTGAATAATACTTTTTCTTCTATGAAAGCTAACTCTTTTGATAGTGTTCTTCTCAGCTGAATTACCTACAAATAGTTCTGGTGTATTTTGCTTCAACAATAGTGTGAAGTGGAAGAAGAGTGCTTTTAGCAGAGCCAACAAGTTTGGTTTAAAATAGCTCAGTATGGGGAGGCACAGTATCTTAATTTAACCAAATGTCAGAGTGGCTCAAACACTTCACAAGTTTTTTGTTTTGATTTTCAGGTTTTTCTTAATTCCAGCTTCTGCCCCATCTAAATTTACATTCAATCTTATGTAAGAGGCAAAGAATATAATCTGTCAAATTTTGTTTATAATCTGCAGGCATCTGATTTCATAGCTTCCTGAAAATTATGAAGGCAAGCTCAGGGATCCTCATTCCCTTACAGCAGCAGCACAGTGCCAGTGCAGGCTGGCAGGGAGACTGGTGGCAGGAAATTGGAGCCTGGGAGTGTGGCACGTATGTCCCCTCACACCGTGCCAGCATGGCCGTGCTGCCTGGCAGCTCCCCTCCTCCTGCTTTCTCCTTTCTCTGCAGCCACAGCCAAGGTGAACCTTATCTCCCTCCCGATGAGTTACTTCGTATTTTTAGCAAAATATGTGAGCAGAAAATTATGCCTTTGGAAATTCTGTAAGAGGAAAACAAAGGTGGAAATTAGAGTACACATTTCCTTCCAGCAGCAGGCAGTGCTGTGAAGTAAGTGGTCTCTCACTTGTGACCATTTGACTAGGAGTATTTGTGGAAGCAGTAAGTGTGGTAAATTCCATAAGTGCAGGTAGAGACGATCCTCCAGAATTCCTCCAGTATGTCTGGAATATCTTATGCCCTTTGTTACAATACTTAACAAAGAAATATTTTTAACCCAGTAACTGCGTTTGTCTAGGCACCTCTCGGATTAGACTTGATATGGTCTGGCATCAGGCACGAATGCTTTGATAAATAATTCACAAAGAATCTAAGTATTGTAGGCAGAAACTAGAATTATCAATCAAGACTGTGGTGAATTCCAGATTACCAAACTGCAGGAAGATTTTTTTTTCACCATTTGCAGCAGGTAAAGTCAAGAGTGCCAAAGAAATGACAGGAATTCTGTCTGCTACACTGACAGACATGGAAAAGCTCCTAGGTCATTTTGTGCCATTTTGAAGAGCAGCAAGCAAAGAAGCAAATTAGTAGAAATAAGTATCCCATGGAAATGTCAATCTTCTGATACCAAATTCCAACTGTAGGACATGCTGGTCTGTGTTGAGCTTCATTTTTACTTATCCCTTTGCTTTGATGAAAGGTACCAGAAAATCCAAAGCTGATATTTCCACAACTCAGAATGTATGTTCTGGGCTTTTACCCAGAACTTTCTGTCACCACTGCACATTAGCATGAGGTTATATGGCATATATCACTTGACATATATCACTTGAAAAGTAGTTAAGGACAGTAATCATAACGAATACTCTTGTAAAATGGAGCATCAAGTGCCAGACAAATATTTCTGCACATACAAAAGCATATACATACAGTATACAAAAGCATATTTTACATAGTTGTAAACTAGAGAGGATTTTTGTCAAGTTTGTTGTTTTTTTGACCTTTGAGCCATCACATTAAGCCTTTCCAAGTGGCATACCTACCCTTCTTTCAGGAGTTCTTTCAGGAGTAATTGTGCTGTTTACGCATTCTTGGAGTTGGAGAGCCTAATTCTGTATCAACTTTGTTTCCTTGGCTGCCTCAGTGGGATGGAAGCCTTATGGGTATTTCTCTTCAGAATGTGTGAGCAGCATAACAATTAGTACTGACTAGAAAACAAGCACTCAGTTTCATGAAAGTTGGTGGGATTACTGTGTGTGCTTTTCCTCTGCACTAATTTAAACCTTGAGAAATGCTTTGCACAAGACAAGTACAGCAGCCTCATCAGAAATCATGGTAAGATCCCTCATTGATAGTATGTAGTTTGGTACTGCTCTCACTTACTTGCAAACTCGACTATCACAGCTGTTTAAATTTTTTTATAAAATAAATATGTCTTGAGTAAATATACTTTCTTCATATCCCAATTCAGGTAGAATGAATGAGTCATTAAACATGAGTCTCCCACTCTGCAGAGCAGTGCTTTAAACAGTACACTTTGGAATGTGTTTTTCTAGTTTGCCTAGGATATACTTTTCTGACATGTCTCAATAGAGAGGCATAACAAAAAGTAGTGAAGGTGATACAAAAGAATGAAGCAGCCTGTTTCCCCAAACTGTTCTGGAACTACTCCACCTCCCTCCCTACCAGAGCAGCGTGTTTGGATGTAAATCTCTTGGCACGTTGCCTCGTTCCTTGACAAAATCAATGTGCAAACCCCATCTCTGTCTTTGCTTTGTTACAAACCCACCATTTTGGCTAAAGAAAAAAGAAACTGGGAATTATGAAATACAAGAAGCAGCACTGGTGGCAGCAGGAAATTGTTCAGGAACAGCAAAGCTCAGGATGCACCTGTAGAAGCACCAGGCTCTCCAAGAGAAGGGGAAGGAGCAGATGGGATGACACTGGAGAGAGCCAGCAGGGGAAACAAGCAAGAAATGGGAGGAAGGCGCTTGGTCCAAAGAGGGAGAATGTTTTGGACCCTTTGGGATCTTTGTTTACAATAAAAAAGGAAAGAAATCAGTGATTGGTGTCTGTTACCCTGTCTCACAAGAGCAGCACCGTCAGTGCTGTCAGGGCTCCAGCTGGCGACAGGCGAGCTCGCACAGCCAACACGAGGAGAGGCCAGGGCTGCTCAGACAGACAAGGGAAAGGAACCAGGCTGTGCATGTCTGCGTGGAGAATGATCAAGGAATAGCTGTTTCCAAACAACCCTGCCCTGGACATGAGCTTGAAATGCACATCCAGTCATATTGTATTAATTTGTAAAGCAGTCAAAACTAGATCAAAGTCAAATCAGAGCTGAAGGACAGATGTCACCACTTCTGAGACTGCTCAGGGTATGTCTCTGTTCTTGTCAGTGCATCTCACCAGTTTCTAGATTCTGCTGAAAAAATATGACTGTTCATAAATCACATCCTAGAAAGAAACAATTTAAAATCTGTCATTCCGGTGCCATTTCAGCAGAGCATAACACCAATGGAAAAAGCAGACAATTAATTCAGGAATCTTAAGCTCTGTTATTGGCTTTGAAAAGCTCTTATCTCTTATGCTGTCTCCATATCCTAGTGTGAAATAATGTCATATAAAAATTTTGAGGTAGTTTTGTATGGGATGTCTGGGAGGAGTGTCCTTATCCAAAAGATTTTTAGGGAAATTAACATATATTTAAAATTTAAAAAACTTTTCAAAACATCTCTGAACCATTAATTAAACAAGAACTTCACAGGAAAACAGACAAACAGGAATAACCATCCATACAAAGATAAACATAACTTACCAAGCAATCAGAAAGATTTTGTAAGTTAATTTATTGATCAGGAAAATTTAGCACTTACTGATAAAAGGTTTCTCCTCAATGCTATAATACAGTGTTTGAAGAGGGGAAAAGATAATTTGCTTCCTTTCTTCTTCCAGTTGTGATCTCCCATGTGAAAATAAGGACATTTGGAAGGACACAAGTGAGGTGAGATGGAGATTGTAGTCTAGGACTCAAGAACTCAGTGTTCACAACTTCTGCTTTACCAAATCCCTAAAGGAAATAATTTGGGGGGAAAAAAGCCCTAATTTATCCTGACACAGCCATGCTGCAACTCTTTACCCCAGTTTCCCTTATCTCATTGATTTCTTCCAAAAATATTGATCTAAGAGGAAGCATTTCTTAAAAATCTTTACAAAATCATATGGTGGGTGTCAGAATCTTGTAAAAGTCTGAACACCACAGCTCTCCATGAGACACCTCTGTATGCTATAGTAATGAATCTTCCAAAAGAATATCAGAAAGATATCCAGAAAGGATAATTTCTTCTACTATCTGTAGAGCATTGTCAAGAAGATGAAAGTATACTCTATTCCAGGGATGCAGAGTGAAAAGACAAAGGACAATGGTCAAACAGTGAAGCAAGGGAAATTCTGATTAAACATTTTAAAAATCACCATGAGAGTGGGTTCCCAAAGAGATTCTTGCCTCTTCATCCACAGAGGCAGAAGAAAAAAACTGAAGAACTGAAGAACATCCTGGGTAACCAAATCTAATTTATACTTACCCATGATCTGAGCAATTGCTGGGGCCAGATAACCTGCAGACATCCCTGCAGCATTCAGTGATATCAGTGATATTTTAAGTTTTCCAAGAATGGCAATGACTAAATGTCTTCTTTCTGGAAGGGCCTGTCACACATTGTTGTCCTCTTTTTTATTTCATGACACTAATGCCTAACTGGAAAGACAGCTTTATTTTTATAACATCCTTAGACATCCATAGCATTTTAGCAGTCATAATGGATGCATTTATTTTAAAACCTGATGCCTAACATGTTTTATCAAGAGCACTTCTAATTTAGGCAGCACAAATAGTATTCCACAGCATGTTGCATTCACAGTCAACCTTAAGCTACCTGGAGGTTTCTCTTACACATAATCGAGTTCAACTATTTTCTTCAAGGAAACATTAGCTAGTTTTCCATCTGTCTCCAATTTCCTAAATCCCAGTACCTTTGGGGACCTGTCTGATACAGTTCTTTAGTTCCACTAGTTGGTCATTAGAAAACATTCTGCAAATCATTATCACAAAATGATAGCTTTAGAGAATCATAGGCTGAGGCACCTCTCAAAGACAAGAGTAGCTTTGCAGTGACCTAAGCCAGCTTGTCCTTAGGACCCTCAGATATCTCTCATCTGGGACTTGTATTCAACAAGCATGCTCAAATGGTCCATACCTCAATCTTTACTATGGGGAGCCATTTTCTGCCCAGAACTCCTATGTGAATGTTGTAGGCACAAAGACCGTATGAGACATGAGAATAGACCTTGCCAGTGAAGAGAATGTTAAGTTTTTAAGTCACTTCTGCTTTATCAGTGTTCTTTGAGACTGGGTCACCTACCCAGTTCAGCAGTGGCCCCATCTTTTCTCTTGGTGTTTGTTCAGCTTTATGTGTGTCTGTGGAAGGCATCTCTGGTGCCCTTCCACACCTCACCAATTTTAACTTTGATTTAGGTTTGGCTTTCTTAATTTCTCCCCTACTTGTCTGTCACACACACAGGGCCAGCTAGAACTCCCCTGATCCCATAGCTGCAGACTTTAGAGACATCCTAGTGTTGCTACATCCAGAATGGACCCTTAGGGACACATTGACACCCTTGCTCCCAAGTCATGTCACCTGTTCACCGGCTCACACAATCACTCCCACGCTTACACTCACTGCAGCCGCCAGCACCAGGGACACACACCCACTGCTGTACTCACACCCCCTACACACCTGGGCACACTGACTGCAAAAACATCACCCAAGGAAGAGCTGGGAAGGAGCTGGAGAAGTCAGGACAGACTGGCCCAACCAGGCACAGAGCACAGCCAAGCAAACTGACCAACCAACTATTCATATGCAGTTGCCCTTTGAAGTCCCTTACCTGTCTATTTTACCACTCTTGTTCCTCACAATCTATCTAAATCCCTCTTGTCCCACCTTTGCTTCCCTTCCTAAACATCTAAGTCTTCTGTGATGATGAACTGCTTTTATCCTGCATTGCACAATATATCTCAGGAAGAATATTATTTGGTTTCCCCACCCTCCCATTATCTCTCCAAGCTCCTTTGTGGGCATGCAAATAAGCTTTGCCACATAATTTAACAGTCTGGGAAATGCTTCTACATTCCTCGCCAATAGTCCATCCCTGCTTCTGCTCTCCCCATATTCTCTCTTCCAACATTTGAGCTTGGTCAGGAATTCCTGATTTGGCCAAGCTGGACTCCTGCCACAGCTTTGACTTCCTGCCCTTTGGAATAGGCCACTCTCGTGCTTTGATATTGTCCTTGAATCAATTTGTTCTCCTGGCCTACTTTGATGTTCACTAGCTCCTGAACATTGCATCCTGGGTCACATCCACCAGGTCTCTGGAGAAACCACAGTCATTCAGTCATAAATGTTTCTGTCATGCCAAACTTTTACTGATACATTTACAGTTCTGTATCTCTTCTCCTTCATAAAGCCATTTTTCAACATTCGCAAAGCAGCAATTTTGACCAATAGTCTGATCTGATTATAAAATTTCCCATCCTGCTAATTGGCATCTAGAAATGGGTCATTGACTCCATGGGTTTTGAGAAAACTACTACTAGATCAATTCATCCCCCATAAAACACAGGGGAGCACCACTTCTCTACTGTACCAGGTCACTGAAAAACAACCCAGTCACTGCTGGTGCCCAACACCACAGCACTGGACTGATCTGGCCTGAGAGGTTGCTTTTGCACATACAAACTTGCAGAAGTGGGGCTGAGGCAGAGAGCTGCAGAAGATGTCAAAAAAGCTGCAAGGGTGGAGGGGGGATCTTCATGAGCAGCCCAAGCAGGTCCACTGGGCACTGTGTAAGCTTCTTCCCATTTGCAGATCTGGCAGGTGATTGACAGATGCACCAGACCATCCAGTGACTCACACAAGAACAAAATAGCTTTGTGCAGGTGGCTTTATGTCATCCCCCACCCTGCCCTTCAGCAATGAACAAGTATCATATTTGAGAAAGAGGAGGGAAAAGGAATGAGGGAAGGTGACTGGTGTGAGCCTATGCAAATACAGGGGGATTTTGTCTTGAATCAAGAGTTCTCATTTTAGATGTTGCTTTGTCACATGCTGTTGTACTGGCCCTTTCTCGTTCTACAATTCAAAATCAGTGCATCAGCCTTGGGCTGCAGTACAGCAATTAAGCTCTTTATGCACGTACTTTTCCACATTTGTTACACAGAAAGCAAAAGCACTATTATATTTATTAGATTTTATCTGTATTGTTATTTCTTTCTTTCCTTATACCCTCAACTTCTGCTCAAGTTTCAAGAAGCAGCTACATCCTGTATAGCCAGGCATGCGTGCGGGGTAGTAAAAGGTCACCACCAAAAACTACAAGGCACAGTGGTGACATTTTGTCCTCCCACACTCTCCCCGTATGAGAAAGCATAGGAAAAATAGTCAGTTCCAGTTGAGAGAGCAGAGTGCATTGTTGAGAAGACACTGGCTTTGTGCTCATCAGCATGGGCTGATCCAGCACTCTCGTTTCCCCACCCAAACCCCTCCACAGTGAATGAAATGAAACAAATTAACTTCCACATAGAAGAACAGGCTGCTTACAAGTGCTACAGGCTCATGAACTTTCAAACAGCTTCTCTATGCAGCAAGGCACAGAGAGAAAAGCAGGCAATGTTCTTTCAAAGAATAGAAAAATGCTGAAGAGATTAAAAAAAAATTAAAAGTATTATGGAACACTGTAGCATCAGATTAGCTGGCAAAGGTCTGACAGCCAGTTACCTCATCCGTCAGGTAGATTTTATATTGTATCTGCAGCAAGTGGTGTCACTTATTTAGCACAGCACAGCACTTTGTGTCACTGCTGCTTGCAGCTTTGCAAGTGGGAAGAGAATTTCCCTTGAGCCTGGTTTAAAAAAGAAAGGACGCCTGTGCAATCACTTGGTTTGCTTCTCTGTTCCTCTCTCCATCAGCCTTTTCCCTCCCAAATTCTTGTGAAGTAATTAGCCAATTTCTACCAGAATCTTATATACTGGACTGCAGAAGCCTTGTTCTTGTTACTTCTGTGAATGGAAGCCAGACTATCCTGTTCTGAGGAGATTAATTCTCCCTGATATCTGATACTTAGAGTTGAACATATAATGAAGCATTTTGCCATCAGAAATAATCTTAAAGAATTGACAGGAGAAGCAAGTGTAATTAGAGTGGAAATCTGTGAGTAGTAACATAAAATGATCAATAAAGACAATACAACAACACTGAAGAAGAAAACTATGTAACATCAACCAGGTGAACAAAAAAGATTTGGTGTTGGGAAGGGAATGCTGATGCTCAGACCAACTCCAGGAAGCTCATCTGGTAACGTGTCCTGTGTTCCCAGCAGCAGATGTGGCTTTGCAGAAGACACAAATGGGGTATTTTTCACATGCTTTAGATGGCCACCAGTGCAGGTTCAGAAATAAGGCACCATTGTCTCTCTGCCAGTCTCTTTCCCTGCCTAATAGCTCTAGGTTAGGTGCAGTGGGAGCTGCCACCAGGAAATTAGAGAGCAACTTACAGCTTAAATAATTCCTGTATGCTGCAGGTCATGCACTTGGGCCCACAGCACAGCTGTCCAGGAAAATTTACATTTTAGCAGGGTCTGCAGAGGAGGTGAAACAAAGAAGAGCTGCACTGGATGCCCAGACATTGAGTTACAAAGGCTTGTTTTTCAGGAGGTGGTGTGTGTGATTAGACGGCACATATTTCTTCACAGCTGTCACTTTGTGCTAGCTGGTTTACTTGCCCCAGCCCTTTTACCACTTTGTTTTCAGTGTTCATCTCAAACATTCTCTAAATGTTATGACAGCATTTTCCCTGTGAAATTGGGAAGCAGTGAGAAGACTACAGTCACTGGTATTCCAACAAAATCCAGGAAAGATAATTTTTTTTTAATTATTATAACAGCTTCTGCTCTTTTCAGATCAAATTCTCTCATTTGTAAGTTCTGCTCAGAAGTGACATCCAGAAATTACAGGTGTCCACAGTAGTGGGAGTATTTGGTGGCACTGCAGATATTGTGGTTGTTTTGGAAAGATTCAGCCACATCTGCTGCACAACACCTTTTATCAAAAATTTCTACCATGAAGGATTCTTTCTCTCCTCAACCATGCTTTGAGTGCCAGAACTATCTCCATTTGACAGTAAAAAAAGAAAAAGATAATCAAAAGTTTGAGTGATCAAGCCTTGGGAATAGCTGGAGGATGGTCTTTTATCCCTAGTTGCCTCAAAAATATCATCCACAGAACTCTCAGGTAGCAGTGGGAGCTTGCTGCTTTTGTCTTACAGTACTCCTATACTGTTGGATAAATTGTATTTAATACAGAACCATTTTTATCAAGATCCCTGCTGCAATACATGGTGTCAAGGCAAAGTCTAGCAATTAGGTTCCTGAAGTATTTCTGTCTTCTGATCTTTTACACACATTTTCTAATCATCCTGCCTGAAGATTTAGTGTAAAGGCTTTCAAAATGTACATACACCATTAAAAGATTTGTTTAGATTTGATATCTTGGAAATTCACACAGCTCAGAGCACTGCAGAACAGAAGTTAGCTAGCAGTGCATGAGATACTTTGCATGAGTGCATGAGTGCTTTCAAAAACTGTGATTTTCCTTATAAAATAGAAAAATAAGCACTAGAAAACAGTTTAAGAGGATTAGAGATCCATGAGCCCTTAACTGCAATCATGGGGGAAATCCTAAGTTTGGATTTCAGCGGGGTCCTGTTTAGAGAACAGAATTCCTGTGGAATAAAGTCATTCCGCTTAAGGTCATTGGCATTGGGAAAACTTCTTAGGGGAAGAAATGAAATCCAGCTCACTCCACAGACCTAAGGGAATGCAAGGCTCTTGCTGTTCTTTTCAGCTCTCTTCAGCCCTCCTCATTTCACTTTATGTTGTTCTTCCCTGCCATCCCATTCAGGGAACATTGTTTCATCTCTTCTTTGCTGAGACACTTTTATTATCTTAATCATGCCTCTTGTGGAAATGCTCCAGGGCTAGAAAGTTTGCAAGGAGTGACTTCATGCTTGTATTCATGCTGGGGAAGAATCTACCACCTTCTGAAACACTGGGAGTATGAGCTTTTACTGTTTTTTAGTGCTGCCCGCTCAACTCTGCTTGTCCTATTTATTCACCCTGGTTAGTCTGCCAAGGCTTGCTGAAAGGAGGCTTGACATTTACTTGTCTTTGACACTCCTTATGTATTACAAAATCAGCAGCAAGGACACCTTCCAGAGCCTCTGAGTCTGCACTCACCTTATTTACTTATTCATTCTTGAATCATTGTCATGTCTGAAGAGAATAAAAAGTTTACACAAATAAAGCTACTGAAAAATAGCATTTTTTAAAGTTTTAAACGTTTAAATTAACTATTCCACCATAGCTATGTATCTTCAATACCCAGAGGAAGCAGAGATTGCAGTGTTACTGCATAAACTGCTTAGGATAACTAGTTGGTTTTCCCAACATGATGTTTTCTTAGTCAATGAAACTAAAATCACAAGTAGAAAACACAGGGAAAAACAAAACAAAACAAAAATGTTAAATTCAAGAACTTCTCTTGTATTTGTATATAATAAAATAGTTCACAGTTCAGCTGTGAATACCTTGCATTCACATTTACAGGATGGTAAAAATAAAGATCAATGGAGCCCATCAAGGAAAACCCACATGCTAACTGAAAGGAATGTGGGGAGAATTTACTTTATGAGTTAATTCTCACTGAACTGTCTCCTACAGATCTTCCTGCACTTTGTGCACTATCTGCAATGGGGACCACAGGGGCCACAAGCAGTGGCATAGAGAGAACACTGTTGTTTCTCCTATGAAGAGATGTTATTGTTATATCATATATGCTTGATGACTTCGGGTCTGGCAGTCTGATATGTCACTTTAAAACTGAGGTTTCAGTTCTGCAAGGTTCACATGATTTCTGGGGAAATGGAATCAGAAAAATTCATATTGTATGCTGAGCATACCACTTTCCAGTGCAGGCTTTGGTCAGACTATGGCATTTCTCAGGTCTTTCAGAACTGCTTAGGCCTGGCTGAGATGTGTCACAAATGCCCTTTATCACATTCCATTTGTTAAAGACAGATGCTTGGTAACAATTATTAAAAATCTATGAAAAATTTATAGTTAACATTCTGGAATTGCATAGCCTTTTTTGTTAGGATTTTGAGGTTTGGGTCTAATTCAGTGTTGACTTTTTGACTAAGGATGTAGAATTGTCCTCTTTGGAGAGTACAGTAAGGAACTAACATCTCTCTTGCAGAGAACACTTAATGCTTCCTTTGATGATTTCACATAGCTTTAAACACCCATAATTTACACACTTGTCTTAAAAATTCATGTGACACCTCATCCAAGCGTGTGGGCAAGGGAGAGAAGTAAAATAACCCATTGCGTGTTGATAAACTATGTTTTTTTGACTACTGCAAAGCTGATTCTGCAAAGTTGCCTTCTTGCCTTAGGTAAAGTCAGATTCAACACCTGTCTTGTACAAAACAATTAATTTAGAGCAAACAGACTGGGGTGGTTTAAATTCATCTTTTACTCACACGCAACATGGAGCATGTCGTTACAATTATGTGAACGAGGACTCCGGGAACTTTATGAGTTTTTTCCTGGGGTTCACTTGTGTGCATTACCGCCGATAACTTCCCGAAATTTAACTCGGGGAGGTCACGGCAAAGTAAGGCACAGAGGGCAAACAGCATCCAGGCTCTCACCTTCCCGCCCCGAGCCCCGAAAATCCCTCGTTTGGCTCCAAGACCGGCGGAACGGACGGAGCGGCGGGGCGGGGGCGGTGGGAAGCGGCCTCGAGGCCCGGATCCTGCCCCTCCGGACCCCCGCTGGCCGCGGGCAGCCCCGCGCTACTCCGTCAGCCCGGGGATCCCGGGACAGCCCAGGGATCCGAGGACAGCCCAGGGACCCGGGGATAGCCCAGGGACCTGGGGACAGCCCAGGGATCTGTGGACAGCCCAGGAACCCGGGGACAGCCCAGGGACCTGGGGACACCCCAGGGATCCGAGGACAGCCCAGGGATCTGAGGACAGCCCGGGGATCCCCGGAGGGCGCAGCGCTCCCCGACAGCCCAGCGCTCCCCGGACAGCCCAGGGATCCCGGGACAGCCCAGGAACCCGGGGACAGCCCAGGGATCTGGGGACAGTCCGGGGATCCCCGGAGAACGCAGCGCTCCCCAACAGCCCAGCGCTTCCCGGACAGCCCTCGCTGTGCGGGCGGCCGCTGACCCGGGGCGGGCGGGGGTCAGCCCGGCCTCCCGGGCATCCGTATTACGTCGGGCAACCAAGTTC
>JANPWX010000025.1:4950972-5077115 GCA_024734555.1 Trochalopteron elliotii
CCGCAGCAGCCGCTGTGTGCCGGCGGCGGAGCAGCTGCGGCCGCCCCTCAGCGCGATGCCGCTGCAGCAGGGCTCTGCCCGGATGCGGCAGCGCACGGTCCTGCTGGTGGGGATCGTGGTCCTGCTGGCCGCCCTCGTCCTCGCCGTCGTGCTGGCCTCTCTCCTGACCCACGGAAGGCACGAGGTCAGTCCCAAAATGCTGAAGTGGAAGGACAGGGGGACCACTAAGAACTTGCAAGAAGTCATCCTGGGAAGATGCTACAACTACATCACGGCGCAGCACCCAGAGCTGGGGTGAGTAGAGGTCTGGGTCATGCCTCAGGTGTCAGGTGAACAGAACTGTCTCTCGCCTCCCCCTGGCCGTGACCGCTGCGTTTGCAGTGGCAGGGAGAAATCAGCCGGTTAAGAACCCTTGTTTTGTAGAAAAATGAACAGACAGAAACTCGGTGCCCCAGTGGTGGCTTTTTAAGGAAACTACCTGCGGAGGCAATAACAGTAACACTAATCCTAGGTCAAAGCAGAATCATAAATGGATTTTGCAACTTCTCTAATGCCAGCTGAAATAAAAGCTGAATTCTAACAGGTTTGAGTACATGGAGGTGAAGCAATTTGTGGTAAAGCTGATCTGACAAAATCCTGTAATGTGACACTGCAGTCCTGCAACCGGAACTACACAGGAGGGAGAGAAAGGAGAAGGTTCAACACTGATTTATAGGACAGACAAAAATGTTAGAAAAATATTGAGAAGTGTCTTGGGGTTATCCAAAACTGGTTTTAGCACTTGGATAAGACTTTTTGATGAGCTCAGAGAGCTTGCATAGAGAAATGGAGGTGGATCACAATAACCAGCTCAGCAGTCCCTGGAATCACCTTCCCCAGAAGGTGGTCCTTGCTCAGCTCATCGCAGCAGGTAGTGCAACACGTCCCATCCCTCTTCTCCTGCGGAAGAGATTCCATGCGCCCAGGTCTGCAACAGTGCATTAGAGCTGAGAACTGATTTTCTGATCCCCTTTGTTGCAGAGAAAGGCAAAGTATGAAATAAGGAGTGCCTCGGGCCCCCCAGCAGGTACTGGGAACATCCAAACCCTCAGGATGGAATCCAGACCAGCAGGGTCTCTCAGTAGGGAACAATCCACCCCCTCTGTGGCACCAGCCACTCTGCTTTTTGTCTGCAGTGAGCCTCTGGCAGAATTTTCCATCACCCTGGGCTGAGTCCTGTGGGCCTGCCCCACACCTTGGCCAGGTGACAGAGCCATCCTGGTCTTTGTCCGAAAAAAGGCAATTGCCACCTCCTGTTTTCATGACATTGAGCTGATGGGAACAAAGCTATAGTTTGAACAAAGTATGTAGTTTGCTTGCCTTTGGGTTTCTTTTGGCTTTCAACATCCCGCACTGTATGAAAGAGCTGATCTGCAGTATTTGAAGGGTCATGTGCAAACTCATGGCCTGAGCACACAGACACTTGTTCATTACATTCTTTACATTGAATATTTGTGTGGCTTTAGTGAGGGAAAGGATTCTTTTGCAAATAAAATTAAAAAACTCCTGAAACTTGCAAAATCATATACATGTTTCTAAAAGCATAAATTAATTTATTAAAGAATTATACACTCAATATTTAAATCTGAAATTGTTTTCAAGCCTAATAGTCTTTATTACATGGGCTCATTTCATTCAAATTGGAGTGCTGAAGGTGTTAAAAACGCTTTTGTGTTAATATTCTTTCAGCCACAGCCATGTGTGTTTTCACTAACGTAGTCTGAACCTGGACCACGAATATCTCTAGGAATGATTTGTTTAGGCAATTAATTCAAGGACAGTTTTAAAAATATCACAAATCCATGATCACAAGTTTTCTAAAAAGTTTGTTAGTACGAAGTGCAATATTTTAGGCTATTCATAATCCATCAATGCTTAATACCTTTGTGGCTGTGAGCTCACTTTCTTTCAGATTAAATGATTTTTGTATAGTAGGACCCTTTTTTGTTCTATTTTATTATTTAACAGATGATTTCTTCTGAAGCATAGAGCACAGAAGAAGGAAAAATATGCTTGTTTATGTACATCTGAAATGTTCAGAGGTTTCCTGAATGGAGGATTACATGCTTTTCTGGGAATCAAACTCAATTGCTCAATTGCTCATTTCTGATTGCGCTGAGCTCCGTGCAGTTTGTGATGTAACCAACCACTTCTGTCACTGGCACTTTCTGTTAATGAGCTGGGTGCCTTTAGGAAACATCAGAGACTGGGATCTTTCATCTCTCTCTCCTTCATCATTAAGGTAGGCCTTGGATCCTCTGCTGCATGGGATCTGTGGTGCACTTAATCAAAGAGAAGAGTAGGAACAAGGAACTGAGCTGATGGGCAGTCTTATGAGCTGGGCAAGCTGTGCCCTGTACTCTGCCAGGACTGCTCCTGCCACTACTTCCTGCCATGGGAACTTCATTATCTTGGTTAGATATCTTCTCATTTTCTCATAAATTTGTCCATATTCTGTTCTTGCCCTTTTAATCTTACACTGATGTGCATTTTTTTAAAAAGATCTGATTTTAGTAAACTCATGGACATTTGCATGTATTTCTATGTTTTTTTATGTCAGAGTCACTAAGTTCCACCTTTGATGATATTTTCTGAACATAAAATCTATTCACTGTAGTAGTTAGTGACATTAACTATGTTTTGGAGTGCCACATTTCAAACTGGAATAGCTGGCAGGTTTTGAAAAAAAAGGGGGGTTGTTGACATATGAGTATGGATATTATACTGTTTCTGGCTATCACAGATGGATTTAACAGAGTTCTACAGCCTCTCTTTAGCTCTGCTTTTGCATCTGTGTGCTGTAAATCATTTAAGAAGGCCTCTGACATACACTAGGTGTATGTCAGAGGTGTACATCTAGTGTACACCTTCACTATCACAACTGTTTAATCCTTGAGCATACCTCCTTGCACTCTCCCTCATCTTACTGGAGCCCTTACACCATGCCCAGCCAGCTCACTCTGGTCATGCTCTTCTCTTTTCCAATACCATCTTTGGGCTGAACCCAGGCCCAGAGAGGCCACTGAAAAGCTCTTGCTGTCTGCATTTGAATTTTGTAAACACCTCATGCAGTCAGATTTTATCCTGTTGATTTGCTTATTCTTCAAATTCATCAAAACTCTGCATTGAACTTGCTCACAAAAGGACATTTCTCTGGTACTGTATTACAGCATCTGCCAGTAATGATTTTGTTCAACTGCTTGTGTGCAATACAATCTTCAGGTTTATTTCTGCTGCTGGCTGGCTGACTCTTAACATTTGTACACATACAATTTCCTCAGTCTTGCTGCGTAAACTTTGTCATGACAAAGTTCGAGTGGAAGAGGAAGTGAATACTAAACATTTCAATAAAACATTTTCAATATTAGTCCTATTTTTTGGGAAATAATGTGGATGGTGTTGCAGCGAGTGGGCTTTAGGGGGTTTGTTCCCTGCATACATACTCACATACCTACATGCTGACAGTAAAGAATCATATTTCTCTTTTGACTTCTCTGGAAAACACTGGCTCAAAAGCAATACTTTGTCACAGCTTGGTAGTCTTTTTTTCAACATTAGCAGAAGCTAGAAGTTCTAATTTCACTAGTCTTGTGAAAATCCCGTGTGGCCATCAATATGTACGGTAGTTTTGGCTGAATAAACCAGAATCAGTTTGGTCTGAAGAAACAATTTGACCTCCAATTACTTCTTCCTCTCCTTCCCAGTAATACGGACTCCCTCTTGTGGCTGACAAACCGCTCGCAAGTCTCACCTCCTGTCTCCTGCAATGCCAAGTTTCCAAGAATTTATCCCTGGTACAGAGCGGGGAGCGCTGCAGGCTCACCTGCACAGGTCAGGGAATTCAGCAGATCCCTGCTGACAGAGACCAGTTGTGGTGACACGGTAACTCACCCATCACTCGCAGGATGCTGCTTATCATGGTTTGGCACCTCTGTACCTGTTGGGGCAGAAAAAGTGGCAACAGCTGTAGCCTAAGTGGTTTAGGTTTCCTCTTCATCACATTTGAATTGACAGGCTGAGGTCAGGAAGCAGCAGCACTTTGTGACCTGGGGAAGGAGTGGAGAAGACACATTATTTTAAAGGTCATAGTCACTAATGTCCAAAGCATAAATTATGGGGGTTTTTCCATCTAGAAATAACTGATTTTACATTTGCAACTCAAGAGAATTTTCTTTCTAAATTTCAGCTAATGATTGCTCCCCCCTCACGTCTGCAGTCACTTCTCAGTCTTTAATTCACAGAATCACAGAATTGATCAGGTTTGAAAGGACTGCAGGTCAGCTGTCTAACCTCCATGCCCAAGCAGGGTCATCCTAGAGCACATTACACAGGGTTTTGTCCAGAGAAGCTGGCAAGGACCTACTATTTAAAAATTGTTTGAAGTCAAACCAGCTTATTTTTTGTCTAACTTCTGACAAGAAGAGAGCACCGAGGACACAGACAGGGAGCAGTTTCCATAACACATATAACTGCCAGGCCAAACAATGCCACTGTGCCTGACTAAGCAGTGCAAAAACCTGATGATGAAGCTGAAAGTGTAAAACTTCAATACATTTTTCATGCCATCTTGTGTGGACACTGAATATGTCTCCCCCTTAAATATAATTAGATCAACCAATGTTGTTTTTATCTTTAGTGGCAAGTTCTGTTGTAACAAATTTTAACAGTCTGTAATTCCATTAAGTTTAGTAAGAGTTGGTGCATGTCCAGGAGAACTCTGTCTCCTGACTGCATAATCATGAATGCATTTTGCCTCCCCATTCCTTTGCAGCCTATGGAGATGGAGATATATTTTGTCAAAAAGAACATATGGACCATAATTTTGTGTGAGATACTACTGCATTCACAGCATAATTTCTTCCCGAAAGAAATCTGGGGCTTGTTGTCTGCTTACTTTTGCATTTTGCCTTCATGCTTTCCTAGGCATTTTTAATCTAATTTCTTTGTGTTTGTTCACTGATTGTTAATGTTTTCACATCAAGCATGGTACTAAATAACCATGATTTGATTCAGTGTCACAAAAATCCTAGCTTTGTTTTTTATAGCCACGATATTGTACTGAAACTTATCTGAGATTTTTTTTTTTTATTGAGAAAATATGCCTTACATGAGAGAAACCATTACTGAACCAGTCTTCTGAAGAGTACAAGTTACTACCCAATTGTAATGCATCAGACCCTCTTAGAGTGCCCTGCAGATTTCCAAAGCTTCGTAATTTGATACCCATCAAACTGCAAAGGACTTAGTGTTTCATTGTTTGTGAGAATACGCTTTCTAAAAAAAAATCTGTTATCATTGCTGTGCCATCTTTTTCAGTCCCAGAACAAACAAAAGGCTTTATTTGCCCTGTCTGTGGAAAAGGACACAGGGGCCTGGTGACAAGCTGAATGTGACCCATCGGTGTGCCCTTGTGACAGAAGCCAGCGGGCTGCATGGAAGGAGCATTGGCAGCAGGGGAACAGAGGGGACCTTTCCCCTCGGCTCAGCCCTGCTGAGATGCATCTGGAGTGCTGGGTCCAGTTCTGGTCTTGTCACTACAAGGAAGTCAGGGACACACCTGGAACACATCT
Source organism: Trochalopteron elliotii (assembly GCA_024734555.1). Classification (NCBI taxonomy): domain Eukaryota; kingdom Metazoa; phylum Chordata; class Aves; order Passeriformes; family Leiothrichidae; genus Trochalopteron; species Trochalopteron elliotii. The sequence continues at coordinate 4,956,582 of JANPWX010000025.1, forward strand.
AGTGAAGGACCATGGAGATGATTGAAGTGTCTGAGATACAGAGAGGTGTTGAGAGCACTGAGACTGTGCAGCCTGGGGAAGGGAAGGCTCAAGGAGATAAATACCAGATGAGGGAAGTAAAGAGGAGAGAGTCAAGCCTTTCTCAATGGTGTTCAGTTGCAGGACAAGAGGCAATGGGCATTAGTTAATGTACAGAAGATTCTATTTAAACATAGGGAATAAAACAGTGTTTTTTTTACTGAGGGTGATCAAAGACTGGAACAGATTCACTGGAGACTTTGTGGAGGCTCCATCCTTGGAGACATTCAAAACTAGATGGATCCTGGTCCTGAGCAACCGTCTCTGAGACAGAAGTTGGACTAGATGATCACCAGAAGTGCCTTCTTTGTCTTTCATTTCTTAGGAAATTCTTTTAGACTTGTAAAAGGTCTCCTGGGAAACTAGGACAAACAGCAATGAAGAAATGTTTTAGCTCATTTCTAATGAAAATGGTGTTGGTATTTTGTTCCTACGTCTGGTTTGTCTCTCAGAATTAAGATGGGCACCGTATCACATAATAACACACTGCTTATTAAAATACCCAAGCCCTAACATTTGTGTATGCCATTAATGTTCCCCCCCCTATTTCATGTTCTGGTGTGCTGACTTTAAAACCTTTTCTGTGTTAGCCTTTGTTATATGAAACCTGCACTGATCTGCTTTTCACTTTTTCTGTCCTTCAACATGTATAACAAGGTTTTCTTTTACAATTTTTCCTTAAATTGTATACAATTTTTGTAATTTCTTGGCAGCAAAGATATCATTATAAATATTAACAATTGTTTGAGTCTTTCTTAATTGTACACTTACATGAGCTTTAATGGAGAACTGGAATATAATGTTTAGTAGATAGTGATTATCTATGTATCTATGTCTATTGTCACAAATAGACAGGGATTAATACTTGAGAATATGGAGGCAGGGTTACTGGCTCTAGAGTTTGTCCTCCAAAAGAGTCCTCATGCTGCTTAAAGCTAGTTTCCATAGCTACTCTGGGGTGTAAGGTAGGATTCTATTTGGGTTTTGTTGTCATCTTTTTCTAAGGGAAGTTCATTAGAAAGAATTAATTTTCTTTTAGCAAGAGACAAGTTCACAGGCTGTGGGTAACTATCATTTATTTGTTCCTGAGATAATTAATCACTAGCATATTTATTTCTGCTCTCCTGGAGTATAAATGTCGCTCCTAGGCTGTGAAAAGCCATCCAGTTCTGTGCAAAGTTCAGGCTCAGTTCTGTGCTGAAAATCTGCCCTCCCATGCTGTAACTCCACAGGCAACCCAAGGCCTGAGGGTCCAGCAAGTGTGATGAGGAGATGTCAAAAGGTACATTGTCTTTTGTCCATGGCCAACATCAATATACTGCTAAGGTGCAGAAACATTGTTGACATCTGAATTTATCTCTCACTTGACAGCCATATGTCAACTCACCTATCAGTTTTCTATATTGAGTTTTTATAATATAAAAATTGTTATTAAATGACTCTATATTTCTCATGTACACAAATGTTTTAAATTAATTTTACAGTGTACAGATATTTAATGATTCTTGCTGCAAGATTCCATGGGATTTCAAATAATTTTCCACATTTGGGTTAGTTTACACATATTGCATCTCTATATTAAAATATCCTTGCAGTCAAAATCTCCTTTGGTTTTAATCCCCGATACTAGAGAGAATATTATTCTGTCTGTACCAACCTTCTACATGTCAATCAGAAGTATTTGGTGATGAAATATTTTTCAACTTAGTTTTCCACTGTAACTCTTTGCAGCTACTTAGTCGTGTGCAGTCAGCTGCCTTTCTTTACCTTCTTTCTTGTTTATTGATTTTATAGAATTGGCTCTACAGGGCAATGTCTGGTGGCTGTCTAAATTATAACACCACCCTAGGACTGAAATTATTTAATTTCAATGAGCTTGTTCCTGAAAAGGGGAATACTGTTCTCTCCCACTTTTCACTGCTTCTATTCTCCTGCAACATCTGTAGAGATGTCAATGAAGAAAAGCCCACATTCAGAGGTGATATCATTCAGCTGTCATTGCCAAGGTATGGTTAAAACTCAAGAGCTGTTTAACACCTCAGGACACCATGAGGAAATATAACTCTAGTTATCCATAGAGATAGGAGGAATAGATCCTCTTTCCTCTAGGGTCAAATGAAAGTCTCTCTCAAGTGTCCAAGGAGAAAAATATGCTAAAGATGCATTCTGTCTTCCCAGGAGATGACCATAAAATAAGGAATTATCAAGGATCTCACTCACAGATGTACTAAATTTCTGATCTGTTCCCTTGTCTGTGTCCTGCTGACGGAGCCCACCCTTGAAGCAGGGACTTCTCCAAAATTACTGCATTTACACCACATCCCAGCAGCGTTAGTTCTATTAAAAACAAACAAACTGGCAAAAACAAAACAAAGCAATGTAGTGCAAGTTCATGTTATGGGTGGGAAAAAGTGAAAGTGCATTAAGCCATTGAATATTTCCCTGTAAGTACTTTAGATCACTGTTATAGAAGTGTTCTTAGAAGTTTAATACTAACATTAGAACTCTACTACAAATACCCTTTCTGATCAAAGGGTAAGATGCCAGCTAAAATTTATTCCCTCTGTATCTGTTGATGATATGGCCCTCACTCGGAAGCTTAAACTATAAAGCAACTATGACCCTGTGTCAAAATGCAGTCCAGGTGAGACTTCTGCCCTTCTGGAGGCTCTGTTCCATTTTAGAGTATCTCTAAAAACACCACCTGCTTTAGCAGCTTGTTTTTTTACCCGGGGAGGCTTAAATCCAGTCAGGAAAACAATCTGCTTGTGTAGATGAGCCCTTCAGTGGTTACAGCTGCCACCTCTTGGCTCAGCCCTTCCCGGAAGGGTGATAAGGCTTAGTGATGTCCTGCAGCACCAATTCCCGACTCACATAAAACACTCCAGGAGCTATAAACCGAAGCCACAAATATTTCTGCCCTTAAAACCTTCTTATTGCTGCCAAAGGTGAAGGACTGGTGTGATGAGGAGCTGTCACTTGCTCCAGGTCATTTGCTGTACAGGAGAATACTAAGCCCTGAGGTACACCCTGGAACAATCTCACTTAGTGCTTCTTTTTCCAGACCTCCAAGCTGCCCGTCTTTGCCGTGCAGAATTTAATTGCTTTGCCTACAGGCAACCTTTCCAGAAGTCATCTTCCTGTGAGGCAGGGTTCTGGAACTCCCTCTCTATGCCCAGTCAGTTCCTCCAATGCTTTGTTTACTGACTTTTAAACTATTTAATCAGCAGAAAGCAATACTTACCAAATCAAGACGACAAAAAAATCAAGCATGTCATTTTCATGTTGACAAAAAGTCTGTTACTGTGATATGGTGGTAGACACTTTGCAGTAATTAAACTAAATGGGAAACGAGAGGTTTGTGCTTATTGAAGACACTGAGATTGACAGGTCTGATTTTTTTCCTTCAAATTTTTCTTTGCTAATTTTCCCCCTTTCCATTATCTTTATGCTAAAACCAGCAGGCAGAAGTGTCCTCAAATCTTCAGCAACGGCACTGTTTTGGCTGACCTCCCTTAATTTTTATCTGTCTGATTTTCAGGACAAAGACGCCTGATGGGAGGCTTTGGGTGCTACAATAATAATAATAAGTAAGCCGATCCATCATTGTATGCACGTCCCCGTTTTCCAGCTCCGTGCCCTGGAGATGGCTCGCGCCGTCTCCCGGCAGGAAGAACCCGCTCCTTCGGGGCTGATCTCCGCTGCTGCTCCCGATGAGCTCCTTCTCCCACCTGAGGGCACTGTTCTCCTTGCCTTTAACTCCCAGCCCAGCTTCACTCCAGAGACGGCCAAACACAGCTGCCTGGGCTGTCCTTGGCACTAGCTCCAAAAAAACTGCTCCAAAGCAGCAGTGAGACACGGCAAGGCTGGAAGTAGGGAAGGGAAAGCTGAAGAAATAAAACCCCAGAAATATTTAGGGCAGAAAAGGTACCAAAAGGACTCTGAGTTATAGAGGGCTTCCGCTCAGGATGGGCATAAACATTACTGGTCCTTGTATAATTTCTGACATAAAGACATACATGTAAACTCACATGAAAAAACAGATTGACTATGGATGTATAAATTTCACTGCTGTGAAATTTCTACAGCCATCACAGTTTACCAAAATACAGCAGATAAATTGACACAGGCAAAGATGGATCTGTTAGGTGCAGAAATGTTGCTACACCATTTAGTTACATTGCTACACATCCTCCTTCTGAGGTATCTGGGCTTTTACAGGTGAAGCCCATGCCTTAGATCCCCAGAAGAGTGAAAACTGGCTTTATGACTTTAAGGAGCTATGTTTTAACTACAAACATCTTGCTGACTTTTTAAATAATCAGATTTCTGAGTGCTTAGGTTCATCACAGTTTTGGCTAGTGATGGTAGCAAATGAGAAGGATTTTCTTACACAAAGTGCAGAGGTTTGATCACTGCACAGGTTACATGGGCTCAAGGGACTGTGTCCAGCTGTAACTTCAGACCTTCACCACAGGGCCACAATTTAAAACTCAGGGTGGCCTGAAGACATTGCAGTGTTTTAGAAATAAAATTCTGGACATTGGAAAATCTGATATTGATTGCAGGGAAGAACGAGTCTCACCAGAAAAGTCTCTGCCTGGAAGGGTGATTTAAAAACATGGGTAGAGTTGATTGAGTTGTCCAGAATGAAGTCTGGAAGTAATTCTTTACTTGTAAATTTTAAATGGGTCCGATACTTTAAGCATCTCTCTGAAGCAGAAAATTCTTAAGTAGAAAACTAGAGGCAACACAGCCCAAGGTAACACTGCCCTCCTTAAGATGTTTTCAGCATTCAGTGTCAATCCAGTGCTGAACTGAAAGGAAGATGTTGTTCATGGTGTAGCTGAAATCAGTGAGGATGAAACTTATGCTTGAAATTAGTACCAATTAAATCAGTTTCAATTGGGGATGAATTTGCTCCGTCATGTCCAGTTAAAGAAAAAAAAAATCTAAAGCAAAGGAAAAAAATCTATAGTAACAGTGACTTACCAGATAGTTCAATGCTTTCCTGTTCCTTTCAGTGTAAGGATATTTTTTCAAGGTTAGCCAGACCAGTGTATAGATATGAAAGAAATAATGATGCAGAAGCTGTCCATTTTTCTAATATGCACATTAAAATTTGGCTGCTGGAACAGATGCTAATGGAAATATTTTTGGCCCCAGATTTCACTTGATAGATTAATGTGATATTCATATACAAGGCAAATGGATAGAAATACTCAAATTTATTGGAAAATGCAATTTCTACCCCAATGTAAGGACAAATGTAGGATATGCTTTGCAGTATGTATAACATTTGGATTTAATAAGGAAAAGTTTATTTGTATCCCAACCCTTATTGTATGCTATACTGAGTTCTCTGGCTCAAAAAGGTCTTAAAGCAAATTCTTCAGTCCTTGTTTTCCAGAGAAATGTTGCAGTTTTTATACTTACAGAAGATTTCTTATGTTCTTTCTGTTAGTTATTATTTCAGGTTTACCAGCATTGCCCAGAATGTATTCATAAAAATAAAATTTGAAAAAATGAAACACAAATTTAGAGTATATTTATGCTATGTATCACTGAATTTGGATACAGTATTTCAAAGTCTTTAGTAGAGTAAAATGCCTTAGATATTTCAGCATAAACAAAGCTAGCCTCAAAGGAAGAAGTCCATTATGCCTGAAGAGATTACATGGTATTTGCAGATAGGATACAGAATTAGTTCGTATACAACCCAAAATATACAAACAAAACCCAGAGAAAGAGAGTGCCCAAGGCCCACAGCAGTGTGGGACATAAGAGTATTCCCCATAGATTCCAGAATTATCTGAATTAGATAAATTTAATTAACTGGTAAGGAGAGGATCTCTTTTGTGGCCTTTCTTTCTTCTGTAAATCCAGAAGGAACATTAAAACAACACATTCTATGTCTTGGGAGCAGCCTTAAGAGAAAAGTTTGCTTCTAAGGCATTTTTTTTTTGGCAAGGCACATGTTCTTGTTTCAACCTGAAGCTGCTCTTGCTGGAATTTTTAGCATACCACGTGCCAGCAAATTTCTCATACTGTTTCAGAAGGCCCAGAACTATGGAAAGTCTCTGCCCTCACCTCTGCTGGGTGTGAGTTAAATGCTGCACACCAGACAAGTATTTTCTTTCTGTGTTGGAAAAAGGTCAGGTGAAAAATTATTAACAGAGTCTACCTCAACAGTGAGACTGGAAAGAATGGAGCTGGAGCTCCATCTTCCTGGAGCTGGAATTTGCATGTCCTCAAGTCTTCTCACTGCTTATCATAAGCAAACCAAAATCACAGTTCTATGTGCCTGGTAATCTCTTTAGGATGTGAGACAAAATTTGTGCTTCATATCAGAGAAATAGCTTTCCAGTGGCAAATCAATAATTTATTATTAATAATTTGTAAATAAACCCCCCATGTTGATAGGTGAGGACAGCAAAAAGAAAAGTTTGTTTAGCTTTTTTATGCATTTTTTTTACATTGATTATCTATATTTTTATTTCTAAATCAATGCTGAAGTTGCCTAGTTTCTGTAAAAGCCTATCTTCATGACTTACCATTCTTGCCTGTGATACAACTAGCAGTACCACACTGATTAGCAGCTGTAGAAGAGCCTCCCTAACTTTCAGGCTAAGACCTACCAGCTTTTATGACATTAAAGATACAATTTGTCTCAGCTCTGCCAGGACTGTGCATAAAGACTCTTCTCTCAGATATTGGTGACATTGACACATGTCATCCAGTGCTGAGTTTGGTGCCTTGAAAGGGTAGAACCCTGGTGCTTTGGATTATTGACTTAGCAATCCATCTTGGCATGATCACAAATCACCTGGAAGGTTTTCTTTGTGCCTCTTATGGTCATGACTTGACTCTAGCAGCAGACATGCTTTATATTGTGTCTATCTCCTACCTCTCTGCTTTGGAAATAAAAAACCCCAAAAAAACAAAAAAATAAAGCATGGGGATTTTTTTTTATGGTTTCTTGAAAAATATTTTTTCTTCTGAGACCAGGCATAAAATCTTTGCCATATGAAAGGATAGATCACTGGGTACCCAGCTGTCACCTGTGGCTGTTAATGCTCTTACATAAAGCAGATTTCAGGAGCAGCTAAAAAAAAAAAGAAAAAAAAGGCCTGCCTGGAGGACAAATCATATGACAAATTAGAAAGTGTGAGCCATATAAATGTTTGTGAGATGTGCCTGTGCTTACAGCCAAGCTCTACAAATTGTCTTTATGATACCATTGACTGTGCAGAGCAAAGAGGACAGCTGCCTATTCTCTAATGTCACCCCTCAATCAGCAGGAGCCCTCTCTCTTGAGTGATTCAGTGTGTCCATATTGAAATCCTTAGTGGCAGGGAGAGGTATTTACAACTTCCTAACCCCTAAATAAAGTACCAAAGTTTGGAGAATAGTCTCTGTGGGCTATTTACACTTTGCAGTCAGAGAAATGTTCCTTCAGGAGAAAATTTAATACACCCAAATTAAGTTCTGCTAAATAAAACATGAATTCTTGCTGACACAAGAGTGCAACAGCAAAACAATGACCATACACCCTGCAGCACCCACAGTTTGCCTTCTTATTTCTACAGTGATGTAACTGAAAGTATTTTTAAACCCTTGAATGAAAGATTATAGTCCTGTTAAAAAATCGTCATTGTTACTCATCTTTATCCACCAAGAGGTAAATTTGGTTCATATAAATGAGAGGTGTGGTCCCTAATGCAACTGGAGCTGGCCCTGTGACAGGTGACATGACATGACATGACATGACATGACACAAAATTTGGGATGTGCCAGGGCTGCCCCAGTTGGCCACTTAGCCAGAGACCCTCCAGGCTGACGTGGCCTGTCCCTGCTCCCAGGATCAGTTTCAGACAGCATTGTACAGTGGCACCTGATCTGGATCTTGGTTATACGTGTGTAAATCAACTGTGCCTCTAGCAAAGTCAATAGCTGCAAATTAGTGCATAAATAAAAATCATCTCAGGTCCTAAACATCTAAATCACTGCTTTTGTTTTAGATAAAATTACAGATTTTTTTATCTAGGATCAAACTCTCTGCAGGGAGATACATAACCATATTTTTGGCTTGCTGTATCTGAGGGGACAGTATCCTTTGACCATATTTTAAAAATGTACAACCTATAGCCTGAGAAGCTATTTGCTTCTCATGATTTGGTGAATAAAGAACAATCAAGGAATTTGATCTTTTGGTTATGTAAAATCAGCACTGATCATTTTAAGGGGTAAAAACCTAGATGGCATTCAGATGTGGCAATAAACTAATTTGAAATGCAAGAAAGAAAGATGATTTTGAACTGTTTATTCCTCAGTATATATTTCATCTGCTGAAGATACTCTGCTTTTATAATGGGTCATGTATTTGGTGCCTGAGCATAGTTGGAATTCTTCTAACATCCAATCCAGAGTGTTTGACCACAACAGAGGGAGAACCTTTCACAGGCACAAATACTCAGAAATATTTATTAACTATGTTTTAATCTCTCGGCAGAGATAAGGATTGTCTAAAAATATGGGAATCATTAAAAGATGCCTTCATTTACAAGAATCCCTGTAATATCACACCAGAAGATTATCAGCCTCTAATGGAGCTAGCAAGTCATCCCATACCCTGTAACAAGGTAACAGGGCAGGGTGGGCTGTGGTGGGATGCCAGGTCTGGGCAGTGCTCTGGGCAGTGGGATCTCACCTGTAACAACTGTGAGGGTCTGTAGGTCGATGAGGATGGCATTTTACTTCTGCACTTACTGCAACAGTCCTGCAGTTACACCTTTGGACCCAGTAACCCTGTCCATACTCTATCACTGGGAATCATCCCTGTGTGAGGCTTGCCTTAAGCCAGGATCATCCCAGTGAAGTGACAGGCACATCCCCATTCCCTGAGCATATGGCTCTCTGTAAGGAGCATGCCATCATGCTGTTAGATTGCTTCCAGAAACCTGTTTTTCCATGTCAAAAGCAAACAACAAATTTGGTATATATCCTATGAAAACGAGTCAAACCTATCTTTCAATATCCTTTAAAAGCTAAACCTGTCCCTTTCCACAAAAAAAAAAAAACCCACCCAAAATATTCTGCAAATGAGAGTGTTCAAATAAGATCAGACCCACTAGGGTGAACTCACTGCATTTCAATAAAACTAAAACTCATTCATTATAACTAAAACTCCTTAATTATCATGAACTTTCTGGTGTTCTTCAGAAAAAAATTCTGACCATCTGTAGTATAGCTATCACTTACCAGACATTGTGTCTTATTTCACAGTCACTGTTTTGGAGCAAGACAGGTGACCTCGTTCATCGTTATACAAAATCCAATCAAAATTTCCTTACCTTGGAGGACACCTTGTTGGGTTACATGGCTGACAGAATTTCATGGTGTGGAGACCCCTCTTCCCCAGGTAATCTACATCTAAACACAATCCTTTTCCCATTATTTTCTAGTGAATTAGTTTAAAACCTTAACTGTCCAATATTTTGGAAGTCTGAAAATAATACCTATTTCTCAGGTTAAATTAAAAAACACAACTTTGGATGTTATTTTAACACCAAGTTGTTACTCGAACTAATGGCCACATCTAGCCCCCTTTATTTTGTTTGCTTGCTTCCACCCTGTGGTTCCTATGGGAAAAACTGCAAAGCAGGAATATCATTCAAAAAGGCCCTGGCCTTGGGCCAGTCAGAATGCTGGGGCAGTGCGCAGGTATGTTGGGGGTATCACTGCCCACAGGAATCCTGGGTTGGTGCTTAAAGCTAGGAACCTTTAAATTGGGCTGGAATTACTGAAAATGTTGGGCAAAGTTTAATTTTTCAATGCAATCAGACTGTACTTGTCAGGAACCAACCTGTTTCTCACATTTGGGACTGTGGGATTTCCCTTTTCTGTTTTCTGAGAATTATTTGTGATATGAGATCTGCAACTGTCTCCCTGAAAAGACTGTGAGCAAACAGGAAGACCTTTGAACAGATGCAAGTTCCTTTTCCTTTTAGAGACCTCTCACCATTTAACCTTCTTGCTTTGGAGCAGGGTAAATCTTTTTGCTCACAAAGCCACATAAGCCTTGCAAAAATATTCACTCTAACCTTGGCTATTCTATAAATGTATTTTTTTCTCAGGAATCAACTATGAATCTTGTCCAAAACGAAATGAATGTGAAAGCAACCCCGGCTCTGTGTTCTGGAAAATGGCATCCAAGATGGTAAGATCTAGACTAAATCTCCCTGAATCCAAAAGCGAGGAAAGGCACTAAGTTCCTGACATTGCCAAAAAGTATGATTTTGCAGATAAGACTTAAAAGATGGAATAGTAGAAGTTGACAAAAGCTTTAGCTCCAGGTGTTAAAAATCATGGTGTTGGGATCCAAGGTCCCATATTTTATGTACAACATTTGATGTCCTTGTAGTTTGGCATTCTTTTTGTGGTCAGAGGCTGAGTGTCAGTGTCAAGAACAAGCCTTGGCAGAGAGCTGGAGCTCTGCAAGTAATACTCACAATTATAACAATCACCTTAATTAAATCAAAGAACGTAAATTGCTACAGTAAAATCTATTGTAGCATGGTAATGTGGAAAACAGCACCCAGATTGGCACAGAGGTTTTCCAAGAGGCCGAGAATTCCCTTGCACTTCCCGGCATAAACCTGAAGAGCACATCCTCCCACATCCGCACCTGGCAAGGTTCCTGTGATGTCCCCACCCTCAGACACATGCCAACTCCCATCACAGGAATGAGATCCTGCTAGTCCCAGTCAAGAAATTAGCCTGACTTTGTTGAATCTGCACTTTACAGGAGCAAAGTGCCAGAGAAAACCTGATGTCCTGTACTACTTTAATTTTACACGTCTCTCAAGATTTCACCCTTGGTATTGCTATTAGTAGATGACTGCCCAGGTGGAAAACAAGCATTCCTGTATGCTCCAGCTCTCATGTATGTAAGAAAAAGTCTACTCACCATTAAAAAAAATTTTGTGGGTAAACTAGAAGTGAAAATGGTTCAGCTCCAGAGTCTGTGAGATATAAAACCACATACAGATTCAGGTTTGCTCAGCTGCAGGCTTCCTTGCCATATAAATTCAAGACCTACTAAAACTCATGTTTATTACATTTGAAAGTTACACATGATGAGATTTCCCAAAACTTTGCAGTTCTCAAGATCTGAGTTTGTTTAAGAGGTCATGAAAGATTTGATAAATACAATCACCTGCATGAAGCATTTTAAAAAATTCTTTGTCTTACCAATGGATTAAATATCTAGAGTAGATACTTTATAGACCTTAGTAGTCTTTAAATATTTGGACATGAGTTTTAAAGAATAAAAAAAGCAGTGATTACATTATCCAGTATATTAAAAATCAAATCAAACAAAACTCAGTGATAGTTTTTCTAAAATATCAAGAGAAAACAAAATCCCAAGCCACAACAGAGCACAGAGCATGAGTCACAAGGAAACAAGGATGTGATGGTCTGTGTGTCCTTAAAGTGATACCTCTGTTCTGGCTTGTCCTTACTTTCTGAACTAAAGCAGCCTGAGGATTACTTTGAGTTACTACAGACAGCTGCAGCTGTAGGGACTCTGGAAATCCCTATAAAAACTGAAACCAGACAAGTTGCTGTAGCAGTCCCATGCAACCTTAGACTGCCAATTCATAGCTGTCTAATGAGGCTTTATCACAATTTTGCCATAGCCTTCAGAGTATTTTTTTTTTTTTTGCACTGAAATATTCTGCAAAAATATTGCCCAGATCCTCTGCTTGTGTTAGACAGTTCTGAGGACATCAATGAATTCTACCAGCCCCAAGTCTGCCATGGCACTGCATGTAGTGTCAGAGTGTAATGTCTATTGGTTTGGTTCAGTTTGCAGAAGCAGCATGTGGTGTGGTTCAAGTGATGCTCAATGGATCAGTAGAAGCTGGAGCTTTCAGAAGCAGCAGGTATTCACTCAGCCATTCATGTTTCTGTGGGGCTGCATGTGGTTGTCTGCCCGAGAGTCCCAGTGCAGAAGGGATTTTGGTAAACTCACCCCTGGCTGTTGTGATTCTTTTCACTTCTCCTATACAGGGACTGTAACTAAAATCCTTCAGAGGATGTGTGGGTGGGGTGTCCAGTGTGCTCTTACTGCTCAAAGTAACTTGATTGTTACACTTTCTTTGATTTTACTTCACTAGACTTGGCCACCTGACTGCAAGTGCAGTCTTGAATAATATCAAAAGATGAAAAATATGCTTTCTGGGGGAACAGCCATGGTCATTTCCCTGGCACCAAACAAAATCAATAGCCAGGAAACTGAACAGAAGAAGAGACACTAAAGATGGCAAAACTTCAGCTTGTTTCTGTCTGCAGGCAATTTCAGAATTTCTCCTGAAAGTGAAATAAGAATGGGGAGAAAACTTTTGACCGTAAGGCAGTTAAATAGTCTATGAAAATCCATTGGCAAGATAATGTTCTCTCTCTGAGTGTTGTAGGAGCACTAATAAGCACTAGTATTTGGGGAGCATACTCTCTACATGTTTCTGAGATAACTAAGAGTGTTTTGCTGTTTCATGTTCCATTCTTACAGCATTTTTGGAAGCGTTGAGATCTTTAACCTGGATCCAGATAAAGTCTCTGAAGTACACATTTGGCTTATGCAAGACATTGGTGGACCTCAAAGGTAAGTCACACTGGTGCACAGTGATAAGCAGTGTGTGGAAGGCACAGGGCACAGCTGAGGTCTGCCAGCAACACTGTCTTAAACTCATGGAATCTGCTTTACACTCACCTTCTAGGTGTTTATTTTGCAGGAAAAAAATGACATTTGTACTGTTGTTTCCTCTGGTGTTTTTTGTAGGTACTGCAGAACAGTTATAGATAAAACACCATGACATTTCCCTTGCTTTCAAACGGTCCCATGACCTTTAAGTTCCTTTCAACTCCATTGAGGTCTACAGACCTTTGCTATAGGTGCAGCACTGAAGTCAGAGACCAGGCTATGTCTGCAAGGATAAACATGTCCATGTATCCATCCAAACATGGATATGTTTGTTCACAGGAATAGTATAATTATGCTGAGCACAGCCATTTTTGAATGACAGAACAGGTGGTGGTGGTGTCTCCATCTGTGGACATGCTCAAAACCTAACTGGGACCTGGGCAACCTTTTCCAGCTCATATTGGTTTGACTAGGTGATCTCAAGCAGTCTCTTTTTACCTGAATGATTCTGTGATTTTTAATAACAGTAGTTCATTCAGCTGCAGTTGAAATACTCACCATGGAATTACTGGATACCAGAATTAATGGATACCAGAACAGCAACCTCAAATCATATCTGAGCATTTTTGAATGATATTTTTCATCCCAATCAGATTCATTTGCAGATCTACCACATTTGAAACACTAAGCATGTGAGGCTCTGTGCCTTTGGCCCCTCCTTTGAGAGCCAGTTCTGTGGCTCACATGATCATAATGCACTGCCACAGTTTTTCCCATTCTCAACCATCTCCATGACAGGAGCAGCAGCTTTGGTGCCATGGATCACGAAGCAGGCTGTGATGATGCAGTCCAACTCAGGAGGGAGTGTGGACCTTGCTCAGACAACCTCACTCTCTGACACAATTCCAGCTCCAGTGTTGCAGCTCCTCCCTTAGCCCAGACCCCAGAAGTGTCCCCTTTCCACATGAGCTGACACACCTGCCATGGCTCACAGGTGTACATCTATGCTGAGGTCAGCATACCAGACTTAATCTTGTGGCCCTTTGCATAAAGGTTTGCTGACAAAAAGGACTTTGAGTAATCTTTACATCAGTTTCCCCAGACATGGCACTGGATCCTGAGTCCCATGATTTCCCAGTATCAGAAAACCCACCATGTTCCCCCTCAACAGCTTCAACAAGGCAGTGCCCTGCCAGCCCTCTTCCTGGACACATCTTCCTCCTGTGACAAGCTCATAGCAATTTCCTTCTTAGGTTCCGCTTGCTTCTAAGGAAAGAGTGGGGGAGTAGTCCCAATAATATATATTCCTTATATGTTCTGATTTGTATTTCATGTTGAATCACTGATAACTTGTCAAGACTAGTGAACAAAAAATAGCTGGCAGTACTCTCCAGTAATGTCATGTGTTAGGAACTGGATTTGTAGAAGTGAGTCCAATACTCTGGATGAGGAGATGATTTTTACCTTGAGGTAACAATTTTTTTCTGTGTCTCTGTCTGTGCCTGTGACGTTTGTCAAACCTTTCACTACAACTTTGGAGCCCTTGGGCTATTAAATTAAACATAAAGATCTTGAAGGTATGAGAGTTCTACATGCTTCTTGAAACCTTTATCTGGATGGGAAAGAAATACACAAGTTAGGACGAAACAAAAAATGGTTGAAACAGCCCCTTGCCAAAATAGAGCAGCAGCAGCCAGAAACAGAGTCAAACATACAGGAGGTGCTCATAATCTGCTTCCTCCCCTGCTTTCTATCAGTTTCCTCCTATCTTACTTCCTACCTGGAACTTAGCTGCTGGCTTTCATGATTGGCCTTTTCTCATCACACAGAGAACTTGACCCTTTTGCTCTCTGACAGATTTCAGTAAGCATTGTATTGTGTTTGTGTGGGTGGAAGCCACCAGCAGCAATGGAGCAGCTTTAAAGAAGCCTGAACTATGAATGGGACTGAGTCCTGTCCCACACACATCCTCCTGCACAAAGCTCTCATGCTAGATGCACAGCTGAACATCAACATAATTTCTACCAGCAAGGGCCCAATGGTAGCCAAAGCTCCACAAACCCAATGGACTTTACAGCACATTAGCAAACAAGCTTTTATAGAATCTTATCTATAATAAATCAGTGACATAGTGTGGAATTTAGGTGAGCATTTTGTAGACACAAGGAACACAAGTAACTGAAGTTTTTTCTCCATAGTGAATCCTGCTCAGGTAATTCCATTCAGAGGTTAACAAGCATTTTGGAGGAGCGAAATTTTAAGATTATCTGTGAAGACAATTACAGGTAATTGTCCACTCTTATTGGTGATGACTTTGCTAACATATAACTAATATTGTAGATTTACTGTGAGCTAGAGCAGACTTCCTCCTTGCTGCCATGACATCCCTCCTGTGTGCCTGGGTCTTTCTCAGGGGCTTCCAGCCAGACTGCTTCCTGGGGTTGGCTGGGTCTGGGGCTTGCTCTCTGCCCTACACTTCTTATTGACATTGTTCAGTTGTTTTCAGGGAGGGAGCAATCCAGCTACCAGATTTTCTTCTGACTGGGATTTTACTTAAAATAATCTGAACCAAAGAGACAGCTTTCCTCCCTGCTGCAGATAATGCAGGGTGCCAAGGGTGGTCTTACTTCCTTCACCATAGTTTGAGTGTGCTTTCTGTCCTGCTGATTTGTCAGAGAGTGAGGCATGAGACATGATAAACATTACTAATTACTATAATTTACCATCGTCAGGAGCAAAAACAGGAGTCTGGGAAACAGCAGCCCAAGTCCTTCCTTGCCTGAAATCTCCATCTTCCTGCTGAGGAAATACAAAAACTGGAGACCCTTTATCCCTATATGTGGGTTCAGAGACCTTCACACAGAGCAAAATTGTTCTTTAGAGACATTAGAAAAACAGCAAACATTCAATATTGCTCATATCTTATCTGTCAGGAACAGCTTTTCAGTGTCAAGGACTCATACTTGGATAAGAACATTTCCAAAGTAAACATAGATTTCTATGAACTTCTGAGTTTGTGACAATAGTTTAAGTAAGAAAAAATTGGTCTGCAAAGGAGAAAAATGATAGGTCTTTAAATCTGAAGGCAGAGCAATATATTCCTGTCTAGGTATTGCTGAACCTGATTAATGGGTGCTCTGCACTTTGTGAAAAAGTTAGCACTGGTGTGGTGCATAAATCTGCCAGATTGTGTGCTTACTTTCTCTTTGGATAAATGGAACCTTTAACCAATACTCCCAGGACCTGTAAATAGGCACAGATTACTCCAGCCTATGATGAAATAAACTGTGGGGTGAGGCAGAAGGGGAAATACATTGTAGCTTAGACCCCTTGTGATTTAGCACAGGGAGGAACCTGACACACTCATTGCTGTGTCTCACATTTCACTTCCGAAGGTAAAGTAACAAGTAGGGATTTTTGTCAAAGCTCAACTAACACGTATATAAACAACTGGGTTGAGCAACACGGACAATTAATTTTACTATTTCATATGCAGAATAATAATAAGATAAGAAATTTACAGGTAAAGCCAAACTTCAGGATAGACTGTGTAAGTTGACTTCACTCCCCTGCAGTCCTTGCAAACAGAACCCCGTGAGTCTCTATCAGCTGAGCATCTGCCTTTGCATGCCATGCAGCAACTGGTGCTGGTCATCTTCTCTTGCTTTTGTCCATGTCAACAGTATCTGCCAGAAGAAACTCTAAGACTAGATTCACTGGGTGCATTAGGAAAAACTTCATATCTGACATTCACAGCAACAGTTTTCTGTTGTAGCAGGAGGGTTTACCAATGTGTGAGACAAATGGTGAACTTCCA
The DNA here is from genome assembly GCA_024734555.1 of Trochalopteron elliotii. NCBI lineage: Eukaryota > Metazoa > Chordata > Aves > Passeriformes > Leiothrichidae > Trochalopteron > Trochalopteron elliotii. The sequence continues at coordinate 4,973,183 of JANPWX010000025.1, forward strand.
GCATGGCAGGAATTCCACAGCTTGTGCAAGAGATCCTTCTTCTTTTTTGTAATTATTTTTTATATTGCAGCATAGCTGACATGCTGTGAGGTCAGATCCTACTTTGTTTTGTACTGACATGCCCTTGTCCCTAAAAACACCAAACTTACCTTTCTGCAGCAAGATCAAAAAGAATTACCCTAAGAAAATCCATCTGCTTGATAAGCATGGATGTAACATGTATTTTGACTTTCACACTGCATACAGTCATTGCGAAGAAATTCTGTTGTACTCGCAAAGTGATTATTAAATATTTGTTTGGTTTTGTGTCTTATTTCAGACCTGTTCAGCTCCTTCAGTGTGTGCACAACCCTGACCACACAGACTGCAGGCTTTGCACCAACAGCACAGCAATTCTGTGAAACAGAACTCTCCAGGCCGCTGAAGAATTTCATCACTTGTGTGTAAAGCTGGAGAAGATGTGGCTACATAGCTAAGAGTGATAACAGTAGCATGGTGTGTCCTGAGGCCATAACCAGAAATCCTTGCTGTGATACTAACAGCCAAATAGCAGGAGATGATACCTGAGTGTGATCTGTACACACACACATACACAAACACTGTTTCAGGTGGGCCGGGGCTGTGGTCAGTGATTGAAGGCAGGTGTTTTGCCCTGGTTTGCTCCCTCCTACACAGCTCCCCACTGGCACAGAGCAGGGATTCCCTGGGGCATGCACAGAGAAGAAAGAGACTTTCCAGGAGAGGCAGAACTTGCCCAGATCAGTGCTCACCTTCCTTCCTGCTGAAAGGTTAAGCAGGAATAGCCAGGACATGCTACACTTTCCCTGCATCCCAGTGCAACCTTCCCCAGAGGGGAACGTTGCCCAGTGGCACATTGTATAAATCATGGCTTTCCCAGGTACTGTGACACTTCCAACAAGGTAAAGCAAGCAATGGAATAGGCAGAGCAGTTCTTGCCTTTTAATGGGTATCACAGTAAGCAGCTGGTGGGAAGGCAGTTGAACTGAGCCAAGAAAAACCCAGAAACTGCTCAGAGGGTTGCCTGTACCTGTAAGAACTGCTGAGTGTGCAGCTGGGAGAGAAAATAGTGAGACTGACTCAGACAGCTCCATTAAAATCCTTCTGGATACACCATTGCTGGTCAGATTACATTTTGTTCTTAATATAGCATAAACACCAGCCTTCCAACTTTCATAAAAGGTCCCTCAGGCCATGACTTGACCATCCACTGGAATAGAAACAAACATCAAATGGTTGCCACAATAAGGAGTGTCTCTTGACCTCAGTTTCTACAGTGAAAGGTGATGCCTTGAGGTGTATAATTCACAAGCACCAATGTACCATAGTGCACCAAAACAGGAGGTTTCACTGATTTTCTTTGATTTCTATTTTACCAGTCTCAAGTGCAGTGTTTATAGCAAAACAAATATCTGAGGCCAGCTTGTGGCCACAGCTGTAGTGCCTCTGTGCAGTGCCATTGACACTAAGAGAACAGAGCCGGCTCTGCTACAGATACACTCTTAGGGTGCTGAGGTGACAGCGTGACCAGCAGTTGCCAAACCTTTAGGCAGACTGGGGTTTCCATGATGCCACAGGGAGAAGGTTGTACAGTCATCTGTTTTAGTGACTACCCAGAGTGCAAAACACAGTTATGGAACTACACAAGCTGGTGTAATTTTGAGCACCTCTAGATAAACCTCGTCTCTTGAGTAGCAATAGAAGGCCTGCACTGAGCCTGGCTGGACCAACCCAAGACCTCACCCATAATGTTTACATTAAGTGAAATGTATTTTTATTTGCAAGCTGTTATGTAACTACTTAGATGAATCAGCATGAACACATACCAATACTTTCCCATAGGTTATTTCTGACTATCAGTTTAAAGTTTGTCTTCATGCTCACTTTTGTACCTCTTCTGTTGTAATATAAAATATTGACTGTAAAATCAAAATCCATAATAAAATTGCTGATGACAAATGTTCTTAATTCAGTTTCACATTGTACATCACCCCAGAAAGTTAAGAAAGAAAGATTGTCAGAAGACCAAAATAGGCCACTTCCTAAAAACAACTCTGAAATCTCTGCAATGTATGAAACACTATATGCAACCACCAAGAAGAGCAGGGAAACAGAACACATCCTGCCCAGGCTGTGTTCTCCATCTGATACAGAGAGGTAATTTTCTTTGTAGGTGGCTGAAAATGAAGCATCCTGAGTCTTTATCCTGAGTATAGATTGTTCTTGGCCATAAGAGTTAAGAAAGATGATTGTTCTTGTCAGTGGTTATGTAGCAAGATGCTAAGAAGTAAACTGTGCTTTTGGAAGCTGATGTGCAAAATTAATATGGGCAACTGTGCTGGAGGAGTAAGTGATGGCTTTGTAATGCAGGTGGCTGTCAAGTCTGGGCTGCTGGGATCACATGCATGGCAGAACATGAGCAAACTCATTTCCAACAAACATTTTTACTATGCATGATCACACATCTGAAATGCCATGCAAACATGCCCTACCAGAAAAATAATCTTGCGAATCCTGTTGCTTTGCTAAAGACTTATCAAGCAAAAAAAACCCTCTCAAACCAATACTAATAATTCCAGATTCACAGAAAATAAAAAAAGGAAAAATAACTCTTCATTTTCCCACTATTTGGAATAAATCTTTCTTAGTATATTTTGGAATAAATGTTGGGTTTTGAAAATATGCTTTTAGGCTGAAAAAACCTAACTCTCATAATTTGTTCAAGGTAAATAGGCTGGCTTGTGCCTCAGGCCCACATCAAACACTGCTAAGGAGTGCTGCCCAGAAACACGGGAGGAATCTGGCTTACTGTGTGTTAAGGTGATATCAATGTTGTCACTCCCAGAACCACACAGAGCAGGAAAAGCTACTTCTAGGACCCTATCACAGCAGCATTGCTGCTCCCCAGGTCTTTGAGGCACTTAACCTGACCAGAGCCTGCAATCATTAACCTTGCTAGGAAACAAAGGAAATATAGAAAGATTTGCTGTCCTTGGCAGCCCAGCACTTGGCCTTATGTTTGATTTTATATAAGACAGAATGGTTTGGGTTGGGAGAGGCCTTAAAGATCACATAGTTCCAACACCCCTGCCATGGGCAGGAACACCTTCCACTAGACCAGCTTGCTCAAAGCCCCATTCAGCCTGGCCTTGAGCACTGTAATATGGGGAAAAAAATCTTTGAGGGGTTTTGATTTTGTTTATATGTGTATTGGCAGAATATTGTGCAGTGGGTCTGGGTCCCCCTGGACTCTGGCAACAGGGGAGTGGTTTTGGATGGAAGCTGAGGTAGTGGCAGCTCTGCAATGTCTATCAGTATGAGGCAGAAATGTCCCCTTACTTTTTTGGGGTTACCCTTCATGCAGGTACCCAGGAAGACTTGCTGATACTCTAAACAGTGACCCTCAGATGTTGTCTTGTGTAAAAAAGCTCAGTAGAAAGAATAAAAACATGAGATCAGCAAGTGTTCAGGTAGGAAACCCTGCAAACAGGCTGAATTTCAGAAACTTTTTCTTAACAGCAATGGCATTTACAGGCTTAAAATGACAATTACATGGACTAAGAGGCTGATCCTTCCTATTAAATAGCTTGAAAGGGGCAATGGCCAATGTAAAGAAAATTCTTTGCATGGAAAATACGAAGGCTGGTGAAAAGATTAAAAACAAATAGTATGTTTGAGTGGTTATCTCTCTGCTTTGCCAACAGAAATTTGATGAAATTCCTGATGAACCAAGAAAGGCAAATAGTCTAATAATAGGTTTTTTCTTGCTTAGAAAAAAAAAAAATCTTATATCTAGTGGAAGAAAAGCTTTATAGTTTGAAGAGCATGTTTATTTTCAGCACTGCAGTGTGGAGCAGGAGAGGGCAGCTGCCTGCTTGCTGTCCCTTCTCTCTCCTGAGGCAATGATTACCCAAATCAGAAGACCCAAGAGGCATATAAAACAGCATGTGCTCCCCACCAGCATATTTCACAGCAATACAGCTACTTTACCCCCAATTCACTTAATTACTGGGATTTGGGTATGCATGGAAGGAGAGTAGAGCAGAGAGGGTTAAAATCCATGCTAAATACTTTAGATAGGATTCCTGCTATTTAAGGTTAGTCACCTGATTGTACAGACTTTACAAAAGGACAAACCAGGCACCTCCTGAAAGCACTTATCCTGCTCTGCAGCAGTGAGGGCAGCACAATAGGGATGATGTGCACTCCAACACAAGATCCTTATCTCTCTCCACTTCCTATGAAAATTTCCTAGATTATCAGCTCAAATTCATAAAATTATCTTCCAGGTGGATAAAGTTTCATAAAATTAACCTCAAATATATTTCCCTGTGAGAAATACTGCAAAGCAGCAAAGGACATCTAAACATCCTCTCAAATGCAGCAGATAAAATGTTTTTGCAGAATATTTAAAAATTATAATTTCACAATCCATTTTCTGAGTATCAAAAGCCACAGCCCTAAAATTTGCTGACAATTTCAGGAACTGACTGTGTGATAATGAAGTCTTTTGAGCATTTGAAATGCAGTGAATTAAAAAATCTGCATTCTGCTGCAGAAAAATAAATTATTATTAATCTGCTCACTCTATTTCATATCATTTTTTTCTGTTGACTGCCTGAATTTCCAAGACTGAGATCACATTTGCTTGCTTTAGGGTTTTGTTTTTCTGCACATGCCATACTTGCTTAGACTTTTGGCTTTTTTTCGCCAGTTTAGTTATAGGAGCACAGCCAAAATTTTATATGGAACTGCCATGGAAAAAAAAAATCTTACAATTTCTTTCCTATGGCCTAGTGGAGTAAAAATGCAACAGGTGTAAATTATATTTACACCTTAAATAGCTTAAAGGGTAGCTTAAAAATGGGGGATGGGTGGTTTCTCAATGAATCTAGAAATTAATTAGTCAATACAAGAGAGTAACAATAATGGTTTGCAGAGGACTGGGAAAACTCTGGGGGAAAATATTTTTCCATTCCTACTCTTCTTGGAATACTAATCAAATCAACAGCTCTCCATTACAATTAGACCTGGGACCTCTGCAGCTGAGTTCTGAACCTTCAGAGAATGAACAAAAGGCCTCTTGCCTGAAAACATCAGCAAAGTTATGATCTCTGTGGGTCAGACACAAAGGGGTGTGTAACTCACTGAACAGTCATTTGGAGCCACACTGGGCTGGGTGGTAAACTTCTTGATTATGAGACCTTGCACAGAGCATAACTTTGTGCTATAATAGGCTACATCCAATGTTAGGTGACCAGAAGGAGCCAGCTTTGCTTCCCTAATTCAGACTTTCAACAACATCAGTTTGTGGTTATGTGCTTGGTTTACAGTAGGGAAACATTAAGAAGTGGTCTAGACAGAGATAAATTATACATAAAACACAGAAATAAACACAATTGTAATTCAGATTACTCATTCCCTGTGCTAAAAATGTTACTAAAAATAGGAAGCAGGAAGACAGTTACAGTCTCCAAATTTTTTATGTTCCCAATTTCCTTGAGTAATATCAGACACTGCTGATACGTGGTATGTGGGGCTGCTTCATGTGAAGAAGTAAAATAATAATATGTGGCTTGATAAGTTTAAGCAGGTCATGGTATGCTTAAGTCTTTTTTTCATTAATCAACTACATTTTTGTTTGTGCTGTAGCTGTATTGAATGTACTATGTAGGCAGGGATTAATTTCTATGGCTACTAGGGACTTGCTATGGACACTGGGGAAACAATTTAATCTTCAGATTTGAGATTTCCTGCTTGAATGGGTGGCATGATAATTTACAAATTTAAAATCAGAAGGGTTCTTATAATGCCTAAACTGATCTTACGAATATTACAGCTTTTTAGTTTCATACTATGCCAAGCCTCTATTTTATCCTCAAATTGTGCTTTAAGTAACTCAACCTTTGCAGAGCAGCACTGGTCTCTGATCTCTGATAACAAGAGGCAGTGAAGGCTCATCTCATCACAGGCTGTTCCAGTAGTTGCCTACCACCATTACTGAAAATTAATGTATAATTTGTCTATATTGGCCTAGTTGGACAGAGTTCTGAGCTCTGCCCTAGTGAAAGGTGTGCCAGTTCACAGCATGGGAGTTGGAATTAGAAGATCATTAAGGTCACTTCCAATTCAGGCCATCGTATCACTCATTCTATGACTATTCTCAGGTGTTAACAACTTCCTCTTGTATCCTGTGTTAAAGATAACTTCTTCTGTGGGGAAGGGCAGCTTCTCTTCCTGATAAGGATTCTTAATCCAGGCAATTCTCATGCTCTTTTCCTGGTGAATTGGAGAGATCAACCTTTGTAAACATTTTAGGATTATACATTCATTAAAATCTGTATCTTTTTCCATCACCTTCACCCATTCATTATTATTCTGTAATGCAAATATTCATCTTGTATTCCCTGTGGCCTGTTAACTGACAGCTAGACTGAAATGTAGTCCCTACTTTTACTGTGTTTATCAGTAACGAGTTACAATAATATGATTACAGAAAGTATTCACAAGTTCACAGGGACAAAGTTGAGAGGCCGATCCTCTACTGTGTAAAACCAACCCAGTTGTTACAGTAACCAGCAGAAGTGGGTGGACATTGTAGTTGAAATGCTTGGCTGCAGGGATGTTTCAAGGAATCTGTCTTTCAAGTATCTTTCATTTGATCTATTTCACACATTATTTTTCATAATGTAATATCATGGCATCAATTAACACATTATAGTAGACAAGATTTTTTTCAAATTTACACCAGAATACTCTCTTATCATTTGACCATGGTGAATTGATTACAAAATAACCTTTCCCTTTAATTATTAGCCCAAACATTCTAGTTTAACAGAACTATAACAAGTTGATTTTTTTTTTCTAATCCAGACCTTTTGTCACTCCATCCTCCTTGAGAAAAAGAATTCTACACAGTAATATACTTTCAAGTACAAATTATATGTATCAAGCTTTACTTATTAGCCTTCCTTAAAGCCTAAAACATTTCACCAGCATAAACATTTCTCTGTCTCAATTTACCAGGAGAAAAAGAGTAATCCTGAGCAATTAAAGACCTCTTTACCAATGTCTGAGTTATTTCCTGATTTGAATACTAAGTTGAAGCACAGAAAATCATGGAAACATAGCTGTAGATGTGATGATGCTCTACAGTCACCTTTAACTTCCCAACCCTGCTCAAATGCCACACTTGTTTTCTGCAAGTGTTCCTCAAGTGTTCCATTTGGCCATAATTCTACACATTTTTCCTGTTTATGCTGTTTTTACTCAGTTCTCCTGTAAGACAGAGATGTCCATAAGTAAGGTAAATAGAAGGCACAGTACATGGACTGTGGGATATAACAGAACATTGAAGCCAAAAAGAGATGATCTGCATTTCAAAGAAAAGGAGCAAAAATCACTTAATATTTGATGTCCTTTCGGTTTGGACTGTTTGTGTTCACAGTTTCACAATATTGTCTCAAAGGAGCAGAGGTAATTTATTGGGAGATGACTGATTTTGATCTCGGGATGTGCAGCATGACAAATCATGCCAGTTTAAAGGTAATTGTTTTTTAATAACAATATCAAAAATTATACAGTCCCACTGTAGAAACATACCAGTCTGCCTCTCTAAAATTTCCTTTCACTCTTTTCACTAACGTAATCTTCAGTTAGTTCAGGAAAGGTTACTGTGGTCACAACTTGACATAATAAAGCTTGATGTAGTAAATTAAAAATGAATAGCAAATTATTCATATATCAGACCCTGTATTATTTTCAGCTGCAGGTGATTTGTACTGGATATTAACCCCTGGGCTGTCCCGTGAGCTGACAGGCACCTGCAGGTCAATGACCCCACGGCAGTCTGTTGCAAAACATCCCTACCCAGAGATAAGGATGTTGTTGTTACCTGAATTCAGTTAAAACCCCGGTTAGTATTGACAGGGATATTCCAGTTAATCATTACTGAGACAGAGCCCAGCCTTTTGTGCTGCTTTTGTCCCCAGTTCCGAGTCCAACCAGGAAACAGCCCAGACCCACGCACGTAGATGGAGCAGAGCCTTTAATGTCCTGACTGTCCTACAGCAGCCCAGCCCCTGGCATGCCAGGATTCCTGATGAACACCACTGTAAAGAGCAGTGCTGACAGTGGGACAGAGGAGAGCATCAGCCATTCCCTGGGCCTGCTCAAGCAGCTCAAACCTGAAGAAGAGGAAACAAGAACTACAACAGGGAAAAAGGTCCCCAGTGGCTGGATAGGAGCCCTGTCACTAGAGACCCAGCATTTCCCAGAAAAAAGAACTGCAGGATGAGTGAAGAAATATGATGCATCATTGGCAGCGGTGAATTTTTATTCCCTGCGTGATTGCCAGGATTTTTGATTGGTAAAATGTTGAAATCTCTGAGAGGTTTCACCATGCACCCTGCAGCTGAAAGTACAGCCAAAGAAGAGGGGGATTAGTCAGCTTCTCTGACCACTTTCACACTTAGCAGCCAGCAAAGCTCTCCAAACACCCACATTTTTTTGATGCCAGAAAATGTAGTGAATTTAAATCAAAAATCATTGCTTGAATGAAGTAGTACATTTTGTTGGTAATTTATACACATTACTAATTATGATGATGAATTAGCATAATAAAGAACTTTTAATTTTGTAATTATGTATTTCTCTGTCATGGATATAGTATCTTAACACAGGTCTCAACAAAACCACAGCTCTTGTTACCAACTGAAACAGAACAAACTGTTCCCTATAGAAATATTGCTCCATGGGATGTTGTTGCCCACAAAATTTGCAAGATAGCCTCAGGTAACGGCTCTTTTCCTGCCTATTGAACTAAGCAAACAAAAGCTGATTAATGTTGAATTTTGACTTGTCAGCTTCAGTTATAATTTTTTTAAATTTTCTGCAATCAGCAGGTTCTGTGGAAAGTAAGCTGCTTGCAAGCCATAGGGTTATTTTGGGTAAGTCTTTCAATGAAGTAATACAGCAGTAACAGAAACTCAATCTGTAACCTATAGGACCTTGGACAATGGCACACATCAAAGGCAGGTGTCTAAACTGCAAGAAGCACAGATAAGACTAACATTGGTGTTACACACTCCTAGAGCTGCTGCAAGTTTGTCTCTACTCTCTCTGATTCCTCTAAGAAAAGTTATATACTTAACTGTGGTTGCAGGAGGCATGTGAGGTGACACAAGTCTGTCCAAAATATATTCATATACTATGCACTGCAGTTTCCCTCAGCTATGTTTAAAGTACAGGGTGTCCAGAATCTTGGGTGAATGCTGCAGTCCTCAGAGAAATCCAGGACTACATTTCTTGATGAAAAATAGGTGAAGTTCAGGCAAGGCCATGCACATTGGTCTTGTGGTTTATTTCCGCAAAGGAAAATCATGCTGCACCATATTTCTCTTTCCCTCTATCTTTATTGTTTTTTATTGCAGCAGGTTTCTGCTGTTAGGAGCAAACAAGGTATTCAACATCCTCAGATAGGATGAGAGTGCCTGTGCAGGACTGCTGGTGAGTTGAGCCCATGCAACCTGTCCCATTGCCTTCTGCAACACTGCTCAGCTTGACCATTGCTTTTGCTCTGCTGCTACTCGTTGTTTCCCATCTTATTCCTCTCCCAGGTCTTGCTGCTGCTGATCCAAACACCAATACCTTGCCCCGTTAGGGTACTCTGTACTGCTGCTTGTAACTAAGCACAGCAAATATTTGGTTACATGCAGTCAAACACGTCCCTCATGTCCCAAGGCACTTCATCTTTCTTCGTTAACAGATGATAAAGAATGAAAGAGTAGTGAATAACTGTAGGCTTTTGACTAAACTGAAGACTTAGGCGTGACTGTTTGAATATTTCATTACACATTTGATCCACCTCTTCACAGGAATGGCCATTAAATGAAATGTCAAGCACCAGGTACCACTACTTGATTCTATTGTTATATTATTATTGCTATTTGATTTTTCCAAAAATTTGGGTGAAGGCCAATATTTTATATGTACAGCTTTGTGATAATTGAGGTGTATTCTGAACGTATTTGACTTGAATTCATGTATTCCATGCAGTGGAAGCATAAGCAAAGTTCAGCTGTAAGGTGTTTTAAAGGGATTAACCTCCATCTCTGGGATCTTCCTGGGAATGTGATGTTTTCCCTCCAGGGCGGGATGAATATGGCAGAGCTATTAGTGTAGTCTAGAAATCCAAAGAAACAGTGAGGCCATGGAAGTTATTTCTTGCAAGATACAGATTTCAGTAATTTAAATGTAGATGTAGAATTTATGAAACTTTTAAAATTGTGTAGAAAATTGCAGGTTTTGCACGAGCATTTTAAAAGTCTGCACACAGTGGTGACTGGGGTTGCTGGCTTATTTCATTTGGTGCACCCATTGGTCATGGATTTTGAGATGCTGCCCACAGAAGAGGCACATGAATTTCCTGCTGGTTAAAAAAGGGTATTTTCGAACTCTTTCTCCAAACTGAACTTTACCTAGTAGTTCACCAGTAATGATATCTTCATCAGACAGACTTCACTTCCTATTAGCCTCGGAGTGAGACATCTCCTTAAATCTCAGTAAAGAAAACTGGATTCTGGAAAGAGCAAAGAAAGCATTCCTCCTATGTCCTACTTGTTGCCAGGCAGATGCATATCCAATGTGAAATAAATCAACTGGGTACAAAAGGAGCATTGGTAATTGTTTTTCTACAATGATTTTCAAATGAGATTTATTTTATAACTCCAGTCTGGAGCCCCTGAATATCCTGAATGGTCTGCACTGTGATGCACTGCCCAGATTGTGCCTGTTAATTTGTTGTTTTCTGTGCACCAGCAGTATGTCTGTTTGGTGATTTAGTACCATATGACTAAATGGAACACAGGAGAAAGAGAACTAAACATCTTCCATCAGAGCTCTGAAGCATAATACAGGTCCCTCCAACTCATCATCTGATGGATCAAACCCAGAGACTCCCAGACTCCATGAAAATATATTTTGCTATGGCATTAGAAATTCAGAGGTCAAGTTTTAGAGCGTGTTAATTGACTTCTGAGAACCAGAGGCATTTGGAAACAGCACCACCCCAAATAAAGGAGAGACAATAGTACCATGAAATTGCCTAGTCTCAAAGATGTTCCTTATAAACATCAGATATGCTATAGTCTCTTGCATACCTGCAATTGGTGGATGAAATCTGAGGTGACTGTGATGAGCAATAACTCGTCATAGCTGGTTACAGTAACAAGAACATTTAAACTAGTGAGAAAATGCCTAAAGAAAGCCAACATTCCAAGTGCTGCTGAAAACAGTGAAGTTTGTTTCCTTCTGTATATAAATTAGGAGGAATACTGTGACAACAGCCACTGGATTACACTACTGCTCACTGCCAATGATCAGTTGAACTTTGGGCTGCAGGAGAGTAACACCCTTAAGAACGTCCCATCATCAGCAAAAATCAGGAGCCCCCAGCCTAAGAGTGGGAATAACGCTCCATGATAACTGGATGTCCTAGTCACAAAACCAGCCAGAATGAACAAATTTGGATCTTTTTAGACAGAGAATGGTTCCCTATCCATCAGGTCAGGTACATTACCTCTAGCTGGCAGTGGTGTCATCGACAGGAGTGTGTGCTGAACTCCTGCGGCATTTGTGTCTTGTATTCATGAAAAAGCCTAAAAGACGTGGCCTAAAATACATGACATATGAGAATGTGGAAAGAGAGAGCTGTTGAGAGATAGACATTGATGGTGCCTCTGTTACCTTCTCCTTTGATCCTGTTTTCAATTTTTCAATTAATTTTATTTGCAAGCACCTAATTATTAGGCCTTCTCTGACTTACTCATCAATAGTAAATCACAGTAGCTATTTCAAAAGATAAAATTAATCCTAATGATAGCCAAAGTTACTTCTGAACTGTGTTTATGCAAGTCCAGAGGAGCTTCATTAGCACTGAATAAACATAAGTCCTTGAAAACAGTGCTCTTGTAAACGGGTGGAGCTCAGCAGGAAAATAGAAGGCTACTCAAGGAACAGAAATGCAAAGAGAAGTCAAACTCAACATTCAAGAGACAGGAAGGGTGATATGTAGACCAGTGGTTTAAGGAAGGTAAGACAGTTTTAATCTCTAAACACCTTTCTATGCTTCCAGAGGGTGAAGCCAACACACTAATGGACATGTCAGCTGTACTCTTGGCAGAACTGTCTACAGGAGCAAGTAAGGGGCAAATTCAGATGAGCCATGCAGATAGGATCACAGGTTCCTACATTACCAGTCTCCCTTTTCTGCAAATTACACTTTTATTCACCACTAAACATCAATCCCACAGAATCTCATGCGATGATTTCGTAACATTTCTTTTGCAGGTACATTTTCGATCCATTCTTTAGAAAAAGTCCACTTTACAAATGTAACTTCTACTAATACTGCTCACATTTGATTGCCTGGTATCCCTCTCCTCACAGTGTAAGGTACTCAAAAGTTCTGGATCACCCTTATGAGATTACGTTCAAAATAAATTTTTAAGGTGGTAATAATAAATAGGGGACTCTTTGCGTTTGGAATTTGGCTTTTGAACTGCTGATGCAGATTTAATTTATGTTTTTAAGCCTTACTCAAACAGTGAGGGCAAAGATACTCACATTGTCCGTGATTCTGTGGATTCATTCTGTGGATTGTAGTATAAATGTAACGTCAAGAACAAGGATGTTCAAGATAGAACCACTGTATAAGAAAACTATGTTTCTAATTGTTAATATTAAATCTGCCTCTCTGAAAACAACATTTTTTCTGCTTTTGTTTTTAAACCATCACTTTTGATTCTTTTTTATATTTTTTAATATCTTCTCTCTAAATAACAATTGAAAATTGCCTTAATTACTGATCCTCCTTCAAACCTGAGGAACTTCAGTAAATATTATTCCAGTCCCCTACCTACGTGAGATCAGCCACACCAGAGTATTAACAGTCAGAGCACAAAGCAGTTTAAGACAGTGAAGAAAGCTGCATCTGATTGAAATTCCGAGAATAGCTTGGGCAGCACAGTGTAATTACCTCTCTGGACATTGGCCAGGAAATCATCAGCTGATGTCCACACTTGCAGTGAGAGTGGCCTGGGAGCTCTAGAGACCCTGTACAAGCAGCAACCTGATCACTAACCCACATGGGGGACTGTGCACGCCAACACCTCATCTGCACCAGCACGTGCAGCCCATGTGTCACGCTTTCTTTGGAGGCAGTATTTCCTCTGGAATTGCACAAAATCCAGTACCCCTCGTGTTCCAACTGCTGTCTGTCTCTAAGCTTACTCTTTAGCTCTCCTGTGTTATTTGCACATGTGAGTGAGGAATAGAGCATTTCTGAGTTTAACACTTACCTGGAGGGCTGCCTACGGGACACTGAGGACTGCAGGCTTTGAACATGCAGTAGGAACAAAGCTGTCGTGGCACATACATCTGTAGGGATTCAGCTGATGTGGAGTGGCCCAAAAGCAGTGCAAAATTTTTCAGGGAACCACACCACCTCTAGAGTGACTCTAGAGACCACAGCACCTTCAGGCAAAAGATGTAAAGGTAATTCATATTTTTAAAATAATATTCCATTTTCTAAGCACACTTATTACATATAATTAGTGCACATATTATGGATGTATAGAGTACAGATAATATTGTAATTTCTTCATTTTAAGAATAATTTTAGCATCAAATGTTCTAGCTGGCTGAAACAACTCCCTTGGCATACACAAAACACCACAGAGTAATTATATGTGCACACTGGTGTATGGTTTTGAACATGTAACAGGCTCATTATATAACAAAGCCCCTTTGATGTGTCTGTTTGTTGTCTGGAAATCAGTGTGAGACTGGGAGCTTTGGGTTAATTAAGTTTATCATTTCCACATGGGGCCTGGTATGACCTGTGGCCAAGCCAGGCAGGTAATATTGGCTTGATGGGAATATTTCACTATTCTTCCACTTACTCACTATTACTTCTTTAAAAAACAGGTATTTCCAGTGGGGTTGATTAGCAAGTTTGAAGAAATTCTGGTGGCTAAATAAAACACATACTTTACATGAATAACAGTATGTTTCCAAAGAAATCCCTTATGTATCAATCCTTGTTTGAGAGCTAAGCTGGGCCCTAATGCATCCTTTCCTGCTACAAAGCTCTCCAAACAGGTAAAAAGCCTTATGACTTAGTCAGTCCACTCTCTTTATCTGTGAACATGTATTGTCTCACTGTAGTAATAGCAATGGAAGGAGCAGAAGAAACACACAGATATTCCTCTGAGCCTTCCAGGTGTTCAGAGTCCTTACTAGGAGCCTTGCATTCTGCCTTTTCCTCTGTGGCTCTTTGAAGAGAGGTGATGACTGCAGCCAGGGTTCAGAGTGCCCCTGCTTGGTCAAGGAGGGAGCAGGATGAAGTTGCAGGACATTAGAACACAGAAATGCCCCAGGATTTGCATGATTTATGGTGATAACAGGCAGAGGACATGCATGCTCTCGTAAGGAGCATCATCCAAGTGACAAGATTGCAAGAAACCCCTGCAGGCTGGAACTTGCTGAATTTCCCATCCTTGGATTTTCCCTTTTGATCAATTCCTGTTATGGTATCACTCTTAGAATAGCCTGGAGGAGCAAACTATATAATACACTGAATTGGAATGCAAACCCAGCAAAGGTACGAGTGAGGTGCAGCAGCAACCAACAAGTGTTGAGCTGCCTTGCTCAGGGCAGCATCAGAAAAAAACAAGGCAAAAGTGGAAAAGGGAGGGGAATTTATTATCTAGGTTCAGCTCTGTCTACACAGAAGGAGCATGGCAGTGTGAAATGTGTCTTGTCTGAACACAGTCTCCACTGTGGTTGGCCAATTCCAGGTGAGGTGATATCAGGTGGCAGATACCCATTGGCCCCCTCGGGGGAAGAGGAGGGTGGGGAACTCCTGGAGGCAGGAAGGTTGAGTCACTCGGTTCTATTCTCCTTCAAGTAGTCAAGCAACATAAGAGATTAGATATATAATCTGTCCTGTTGCCAAAGTGGTAAATGAATAAGGGAGGTTGCAAAAGGAATGGAAACTCATTCAAATGAAATTGTATATGGAAGTTAGTATAAAATACACTGCCGTAAATAGTAATGAATGAAACTTTCAAGCAGCTGAAATTTTACAGATTCTTAGATAGTGCTGCACTGCCAGAGCTATTTGCTAAGCATTAAAAATGTCTTGCCATTTCCTAGTGAATACAAAGAAATATGTAACTTTTTCCATATAAAACCATCATACATTAGGAGATAACTGTTGGAAAAATTCCAAATTTGCCTCTTCTTTTTAAAAAAAAACAAAAGATTTTTTGAGTCTCCTAAGTTTGAGGAGGTTTTGAGAATTTGTGGGAGTATGTGGAAGTTGGGTCACTCTAAAAAGATGATCAATCATCTAAAGCATTTACCAGTATGTATTCCATATTGCAGGAGAAGAGAAACTCCCTGAAGCTTCATCTCTGAAACTAAAATGAGTTTCCTCTCTTCAAAAGCCCTATCTTTCTTCCCAAGTAAATATTCAAATTATAACACCCAGAGTTGTCTGGAAAACAAACTGTATTGCCTAGAAAGCAATCAATTTTTCACCAAGATACTCCTAATAATTTTAAAATTATTAGAAGTTAGCTGGATCTCTTCAAGAACAAATCCATGTTGTTCCTGTGCAGAATGGTGTAATCATGAGGCATGGGAAAAGGGAACTACTGGAACTCTAGACCCCTGTTGCTGATCCAGCCTCTGATATTCTTCCTGTGCTTGTCAAGGTCATCCAGCCTTCCTCTACTTTGTTTCTCCAGGTGTAAAATAGCCTGATTTTTCCACAACTCCCCAGGCTGATTTTTCCATAACTCACGTGAACACTGAGAAGGCTGAGACTGTTAGGTTTTCAATCTGGTAGGACAGAGGACATGGACCACACACTGAGAATTTAAATCCATTCATTGTTTTCTTTCACTGCAGTCCTGCCTGCCCTGCTGGAAAACGTGTTAAAAGAGTCACTACCATCAAGTTCTTCAAACATGAAGTTCTGACACAACAACAACTGGTGCACCTGGGACAAGGAGTCAGAGAACAGAGCTCAGCTGCGAACTTTTTCATAATGAGCAGAGGTCCTAAGATGAACAGTACTAGGAAATGTTTTATTGATGTTGTTATCACCAAAGTTATACTGACTTCAGTGACTCTGTAAATGCCCCAAAGAAAGACTCATAGGTGATTGCTGTCAAGTGATTGCTTTGTGGATTTTGGCTGAAAAAACACAAGGCTTGCTAAGTGCAATGAGACCTTAGACCCTCTTAGCCACAGAGTTGTGGTCAGTACAATTATAGAACAGGCTGTAATGAAGTTAGACTCCAGATACATTTGCCTCAGACTCTGCTATTCTGAAATGCACCCTTCCGAAGAACATTCAAAACTACACACTCATGGAGGTAAAAAGTTTTGATATCTTCACTTTCACATTAGCTCATCTTCTGAGGAAAAAGGCTACACAGAGATCCCCTTTTTCTCCTGATGCTCCACACTGTCCTTGCACAACTGCTTGCATTGAAGGTGAAATGCACCCATGAGCTGCTGAGAATGAGCATGTTTTCCTCCTACAAAGAGACACACATGAAGATAAAAGTCAGCCCTGAATGGAAACAAGAAGGTGAGGCAGAAGAAATATAATGCATTCCTGGAGAGGAGCGTGCAACTCCAGCACGTGGGTCCAGGTGCTGACAGTCCTACACATGGAGATGTAACTCACAGATCTGGAATCCCGGGCTGGAATTTGCTCTGGGATATGTCAGTGGCCCAGTGTGCCTGGCTGGCTGGCAGCCACAGGGACAGCAGTGCCTTCTGGCAACTCAGAGCAGAGTGATCATGCTTCAGGCAACAAAGTCCTCACCATAGTGCTCCTGAGAGTAACAGCAAATAAAGTTAGTAGGATTGGACATTTTTGAAAACATCTGGAGCCAGTAAGCCTCTTAAATCAGGCCTGCCCAGTGCTCTGGTTGTAATCTGGAACTAATAGAAAGGTGTCTGTATACCAGAGTAGACATTAATAATTAATTACTACAGTGTTTGCTTGCTTGGGCCAAATAAAGCTCCTACTTCCTCTGCATTCTTGACTTACTTATTTCAATCTTCTCCTAATGTGAAGGAGCGTAGGCCAACACACAAAATGTCTAGCAGCTGCAACTTACCTGCCCTTTCAGTATTTATGTAATAATAAAGATCTGGTAACTGTTTTCCCACCCTCCTTGGCACCAAAATGGCTGTTTTCTAGCCTCACAGGTGTTAGTGTTGATGCCTGTTTTTACTGGAATTTTTCTTTGTTGTGGGCACCAGTCCAATCAAATTTATCCTGCATGGCCTGCTAACAGCCAGTGTTTCCAGGGGGCATGCAGAGGCTAGAACTTCAGTAAGAAGAATCTGCTTCATTTTTGCCATTTTTACTTGGTAAAATACATCTGGATCCTTCTCAAACACAGTTTGACTGACAAATAACAGCATCCCACATTCAACTCACAACCATCCATCTTAAAAATATTCTAGCAATGACAGATTAACAGAAGGAAACAGGCTATGTTTTCTCAAGAGATGGAAATGCTAATTTAATTTGCTCGAAATTATCAGGGAAATTGTTTTTCATAAAATTTCATGTTTCCTCAAGTGGACCACTAGCAGAAGACCATACTTATGTGCTCAGATCTACAAGAAAACTGTTAGGTTGCATTTTACAGCTCTTCCAGCTGAATTTTCAAAATTAGCAAAGATCAGCTGTCATTATTTAGCTTTACATTTTCTAAAATGTTTGTTCTTGGAGTTTCGGGTGGGGTTTTTATTTTGTGGGGTTTGGTTTGTTTGTTTGGGTTTTTAAACACAGATGAAGTTTAACAAACAGAAAAATATTAGCGTCTTCCATACAAAAAGTTAAAAGAATATGGAATTTCAAAAAAAAACATGCAGGCAGTGTTGAATATGAACTCCTTATTTGTTGAATAAGGGATCTAGTTCTTGGCCTATGTACAAACTTGTATAAGTCATTCTATCCCCATGTCTCTGTTTCCCTACCAGAAAGTTTGTACAGTGTGCTTCAGACTGTAGGAGAAAAGAGGGAATTGGTGTTTTCAGAGTGTTCTGACATCCTTTGGTGAGATTAAAAACTGAAGATTTGCACACTTATTGACAAATCAGAAAATCTTGTTGCCCTTCATTACTACAGTGATTAAAATCTAACAATAATGTAGCATGCTATCTGCGATGGTCAGGTGCTGTAAAGCTGAAGTCTTCAAAGATGCAGAAGTATTTTTAAAACCACTTTAAAACAACATTTCACCTAGATACTGCGAAAGATCATTCTTTGACAGATGTTTAGCATGTACAGAAAAATCAAGTAAGACACAGAGAGAGAGAGGGGGAATAATTTTAATGTATTTTGAAGTTTATTTTTCTAAATAATTTTTAGGTCAAAAGCATTGTACATAACCAAGAAGTGCATGGCACTGAATTCATCACTTTGGCTAACACAGCTCAGAGAGGGCCAAGGAGATTACTGATACACTTCTGCACAGAGTACGTAACATCCACTGGTAACACATCCACTGGGTAGCAATCTGTGGGCACATAACATCTATAACATATCCAGCTATGTTAGAGTAGTCTGTTTTTGTGTATATACAAAATCAGAAAAATATATTCCTTCTTGCTTATATACACTATATAACATGAGAATAAAATCTGGAATCGTTTGTAGTAACTTAAAGAGACCAGACTTTCATGATTCAGAGCTTTAGAAACACCTCCTCAGCATCGTTTGTCTTGTACCATTGTGATAAAAAAGTTGCAGAAAGAAAGCAAGCCTTCTGGACAGTATTCCTCAGCCACCTTTCTCTGGTCAATGTAATCTACATCTTCAACACAGTCTTGAGGACTTTTTTCAGTCACAGAGGCATCTGCTGGAGTCTGAACAACTTCTTTTGTGTCCTGCATTGTGTTCTCTTTGGCAGGACCCACTGCTGTTAGCAGGCTTGAGTGAGTCAACTTGAGGTGAGCACTTTGAGGGCCTTTCCTACATAATTTAGATTTTAGTACAGTTTTGGGGTCTTTACAAATCTGCTTCTGCTTCTTTAGGGATCGGGAGACTTGTTTCCAGTAGGATTTCTGGTTTGCTGCATACTGTGCACAGCTAGAAGGGTCTCCAGAGAATTCACACCAGAACTCACTGTCACCATTCTTGCACTGTACATGCACAGTAACAGCATTTGTGTCCGTCACTGACCAGGTGCACTCAGCATTTTCTTTGGTTTCAAACTTGCCTTTAGGAGATGATTTTCCTCCTTTTGACTTCTGCCCTTTTTCGTTTCCTTGGTTAGATTCCTTTTGTTTTTTTCCACCATTTTCTACGCCTTGTCTTCCTTTTTTTCTTTCCTTCTGTCTTTCACAGTTGGCTAGTAGCATCTGGGAGACCAGCATCAACACACAAAGGAGTCCAAAGCTTTTGATCCTCATGGTCTCTGTTCTGCTTGTTATCTGCCTTCAAAGCAAACAAACAAACAAACAAATGGATAAAAACATTTTCACTTAATGCTGTATTACATTTGACAGTTGAAGTTTTTCAGATATGGCATTGCACTGCTCTTTGGTACCAATAAAGCGATGTTATCAGCAAAATTATCTGTCCTTTGTCTAAATAATACCTGGTTTAAATACCATTATGAATTATCCTTGTAAGAGGCTGTGGAGTAACTTCGAGTTACTTTGTTATCTATTCAATGGGGAACAGAAGAATCACCACCAGGACATGCAACTGCCCAGTGACCGAGGTACTTGAATTAAAATCTCTTCTGCAGTCAGAGAAGGAATTTGAACCTGGGACTTGTCAATCTCAGATGGATATCTTAAATTATAACAATAAAGCAGTTGTTCCCACAATCTCCCCTTTTGTAAAATGACCCATAAGCATTTCTGACTCCAACCTCTGACTATTCTTCAAAAATATGCCAGACAGAAAGGAAACTGTTTGGTTCAAGTTGAGCAAAACTATTTTGTAGGCATCCTGAAAATCCTTGTAATTCACTGGTTATGCCAGTATTTCAAATTTACTCTGAGAAAAAGTTATGGTTGTCTTTCCAGAAAGCAAAAAGTAACTATTGATGCATTCTTTTCCATCTTGACTGCCAAACAAACGGAACTACCTTTTTGCAGTTGAAGATAACCTGCAGTGTACTGGGCTGTGTTTAAAGAAACCAAATTTCAGAGATAAATGCGCAACTTCAGTTTTGAAATGTAGCTGGCTAGCAAATTATTATCAAGGTGATCCCTGCATCTGCACAGAGCATGCTTATTTCTGTAGGTGTTTGCCTCTATAAAGCAGCTTTCAGGATCAGAGAGGGGTTTAAACCTGGTATTTTGATGAGTAAATCCCTAAATGCATTTTTTAGATGTTTCCATCATAGTTTTCTCTGTAGCCAAGTTTGTGTTAGAAAGCAGAAATTCATGCACAGCCATGCTAATAAAGAATCTATTTAAATATTCAGTTATCTGCAAATATCTTTAGTTACATGAATTTAGAATGTAGAATACACAGGTAGCAGCTTATGTGAGCAGGCTCTACTTAATTCTTGCTCAACTTGCCTCATGCCTTACACTGAACACAAATTTTCACTCCATAAACCCTCTTTACGGAACCTCATATGATATTCACAGTTCTGTTGCAAACGCAGCAAACAATAACATTAAAATGGATAACAATTTGACAGGAACCTTCTGCTGCAAGTGGAACACTGCAAAAGTAAGATAACTAAAGCACATACCTTGCAGAGGGCTCAGAGACACCCAGGCACAACTCCTGACGCAATTCCCCTCTTTCAAAGGAGCCGGAGCTGGTTGGAAGAGCAGTGCGGCGTTTATAAAGGCAGGGACACACCTTCGGCTCTCCAGAAAGACTGTTACAACACAATAGGATACTTCAGTGCCATGTTCACTTACCTCTGACACACCTCCCTGGAAAAGGGCCAGTTCTCATTCTTAGTACAGAAAAAGTGCTGAGCTATGGGGGTGACAAGGTGAGCTTGTGTAATTTAGGTGTTCCTTTAGCCAAGTCCTTCCCTCCTCTTGAACAATGATAAGAGCTTTTTCAGATCATGAGCTTCCCTAAAATGTTTTTTTACCAGTTTTTGAGGGATGTATCCTGCAATACCCTCAATGTTGCACTATCATTGTGTTTAGCAGAATTTGATGATGATAATGAGAACAATTCCACGAAGAATTTCAAAGTTACCTTTCAAACTTTTTGTTACCCTGTGTCACAAAAAATGGTATTGAAGAGATTCAAACACCCAAAATAAGTGACTATTTGAGGAGTAAGTAATACCAGTCCAGAGGGGGGCCACTAAGTTGATCAGAGGGCACCTGTCCTGTGGATACAGACTGAGGTAGGCGAGTCAGGCTGGAGAAGGCCCCAGTGAGATTTTCCAGCAGCCTTTCAGTACTAGAGGGGGTCTACAAGAGAGCCAGAGAGGGGCTTTGTACAAGGCCTGTAGTGATAGGAAAGGGGTGATGGCTTTAAGCTGAAAGAGGTTAGGATTAGATGAAATATAAGGAAGAAATTTTTTATGATGAGGGTGGCAAGACACTGGATAGGTTATCTTGAGAGGCTGTGGACTTCCCATCCCTGGAAATGTTCAAGGTCAGGCTCTATGGGCTTCTGAGCAAACTGGTCTAGTGGAAGGTTCCCTGTCCATGGCAGGGGGCTGGAGCTAGATGGTATTTAAAGATCCCTTCCTATCCAAACCATTCTAGGATTCTCTGTTTATATGACTGCATTTACGACAGTGTTCATAAGCCAGAAACTCAGAAACAAATTCAAGCTCCTGCAGAATTAGTGACAGAGAGGTCTAAGGTTCAGCTGTACAGCAATGATGTATGTTCCCCCCTCTCTGCCAGCTTTTGTGTGTGTAAATATGTGGGTTACATCATAAGTGCTCATTACAGGACCAGATTGAAAGAAAATGCATTAGACAAACCTAAAAACACATTCAGAGCTGGGCATAGGCATCCCTCTTTGTAGCTGGGTTGCTTCAGGTGGTTTTACTGAGGAAATGAGAGGCATTTGTTGTGTATGCCTGGGGAAAATCAGGATAAAAGAGGGATGTTAGAAGAGAGAAAAGCAGAAACTGGTGTAAGATATAGACAGGTAATCCTCTTCGGCTCTTTTCCATCCAACATGAATGGAATGATACAAAGGGGCAGAGCTACAGGCAAGGCATTGTCTAGACTGGTTTGGCAATGAGGAGATTGTTAATTTTCTTTTAAAAAATCATAAACAAAAATTAGGAAGAAAAAGTGTAATTCTGCAGCACGTGCAGGACAGAAATGCAGAGAATGGGATGCATTTACTTGAAATCCAGAGGGTTTGGTCTGTGTATCAGGACTATCTCCTAAAATATGTCTGCTTTATGATTGAGTTCAGCCATCAGATGTGTCTTGTGCACTTTTGGTTGGCATGAGTATGTATGAAACTACTTGCAACCATCCACTAAATGTGAAAGATTTGTAGTTAACACTGGCGAAGGATGATGCATTAGGGGCAGAGATAACTCAGAGAACAGAAAATATATAAGAATGTGTGGTGGAAGGGAGTCAGAGAAGTAGGACAATGTAAGAGTAAGTAAGGAAGGCACTGTCCTGCTCAGGAATCCCAAACTAATAGCACATAGTAGGCACAGTACCATCTGAAGTATTTAGTATTTCGCTGGGATCCTCAAAACTGTGCAGCTGCATTAGTGTGACTGTGAGCTGTAGCTAATGAGCCTCTCATCAGGGCTAATTACTCTGGGGACAGTATAAAGCCAAAGGGCCATGCTAACCTCATGTTCTGGTACTAATTTAGGTAAAGTTTTAACATGCCTGATTGCTTGGGTAAACATACTATAAATTGAAATATTTTGACAGATGAGGGTATAGGTTCAGTTATAACAGCTTTGAGCAAGGTGCTCTTTTGGCAAGGAACTGCCAAAGCCAAAATCCCCTCCAAACCACCAAGACATGCCTTCCTACTGCGGCTGAACTGTGTCTCTAGATAGGTAAGAAAGGAAGGTTACAAGTATGTAAAGAACCATGGGAAATGTGACCAAGCACATGATTTACAGGAAGGAGCTATGTGTTCCTATTCCAGCTCTGTCACAAACTATCTCAGAGATATTCACTAGGAAATGCCAAATATTCTTCACCTGGAAAGGGTGAAGAATATCTGATATCTCCTAGTGAATATCTTATGGATGGTGTTGCAATGGTTTTTTAACCATTGTTTACAAAATGCCATTTATTGGTGAAAACACCAAAAGACATTGAAAATATTTAAGCACTCCTACCATCACTTTCAAAATTTCCTGTTTTATGGCTTTGACAAGCAAAATAAGTTTCAATGTCAATCTCAGCTCAGCTGCCCCATTGTAAATAGGACATATCAGCCTTGTTCTACTACGTCATAAAAATGGGGGAGGACAGGCAAAGAAAAGGCTGCAAAAGTGAAGATATACTTTCTGCTGCTTTTGCACTCCCTCCACTCCCTCAGGTTGTGGCAAGCTGGACATGTCAGCTCTTCCTGTCTTTAGCACTCAGAAGCTTCTCTAGAGAATTCTGCACTCAAGTGTTTGTTGACATGGGTCCTATCATCTTTGAGATAATCTGTCTTGAACCAGCTGGAGCTCTTTCCTAACCTGCTTAGATAATTTCAAAATCTCAGTAATACATATTTAGGTGCATAAAAAACAGCCTCAGTCTGTGGAGGTTGGTCTGGACATTAGGCTGTTTTATTGCTATGCCCTCAGAATATCTTTTTGGTTTGTTTTCTTATATTAGATATGAAATGATATTTTGTGGATGTCTTCTGCTTACCTGGGCATATAGTATATATTCATCCCGTACCTCAGAAAGCCTTCTGGGAGCTGTCTTATCAGGTAATCAGAGCAGTCAGTTTCTTCTATTTTCATCTTGAAAAGAAAGTACACAAAATTGAAGTATGAGCTCAGTTTCTTAGATGCTTAATTAGTACATTAATGCCAACAAAAAGTTGCTGCAAAGACCTGTTTATGATATGATTTCCAAAAAAACATGTTTTCCTTTCTGTCATGCACATTTTAAAATCCACCTTAGCTGTGCCCTTTGCTGAGCTGAAATGCTGTTTGCTTGTAAACTGCACACACAGTTTTGCCACAGAACAAACAATGCAGACAATTCATCGAAAGACAGTTTGATCCATTGTCGTGGTTTAGAACATCCATGCAACAAATGGGAAACCTGAACAGCCAATTTGGCAAGGTAAAACTTATGGACAGCTGTTTAGTAATGGAAAGAAAAAGGCATAAAAAAAATTTGGCAAAACTAGCAAATAAAGGTAGTCATTGAGAATTACAAACATGGATATGCAACTCCCAGTGTAAATTCAGTATGGAAAATCTCAGTCCAGAGATACTCCTGTGCCTTTTGACTGAAACCTCAGACAGGTAATTAGTATCTTTAGTTTTTTATCAGAACTTTTATAATTAAATCAATAATTAAATTCTACTGATTAAGCAAAGAGAAGAGGTTTTATCCTTATTCCTAGCTATGATTCATTGATGTGGAAGAAGCATAGTATTTTCTCAGTTAGTTCTTATTGCTGCTTAAATATTATTCACATACATGTATTTTTCATATAGGAAATTATTATAATCTATACTATTAGTTGCAGTGGTGCATTATGTGCAAACTGCAGTTTCTTGTGTTGTCGTCTCTGTGTCATCAAGAGGCTCCTGTTCATTCATGGATTTTTCCTCACAGAATAAAAACTAAATTTTATATACAAACAGTAAAACTTTATTTTAATGTATAAATAGTAAATGGTTGCTTGAGCTCCTTTGACCACCTAAAAATAGGACTTCATAGAGTGTCAGCTATTTGTCAGTCATACATGCGGCCAACAGGATGTTTTTCTCTGTACAAATGCTCAGGCAGAGCAAATTAAAACAGATCCTGCATCAGTGATGTGGAGAGCAACTTACATTTTAAATTAAGGTTTGTCAGTACTGTCCTGCAGCATTCAAACGATTTTTGGTGTATAGGTACACACATCATCAATATGGAATTCTTACTGTAATCAAAACAAAGTAGCCTGTTCTTGTGCTGTTCACTATCAAGATACAATCAGGCACAGAGTGCAGGTGTATATCATTTCTCTAGGAACACCTGCTGAAAGACTAAGTGAGTTAACTAACAGATGTGTCAGTCACACCTCTACCTCCCAGGGCAATAACCTTTTTACAGTGGCTGTGGGCTGTTCTCTGGCACGGCATTCCCATCCCTGGGTAAACAAGCTTCAGGCAGGGAACTCGTAACTTGATTTCCTTCTTGATTGTGTGAGTTGAGAATCTACAAAAGACAGTAAGCTAACAGCCCTGAACACTGAAGCCCTTTTACACAGCAACAAAATACTTGTCACACAGGCAGTGACGCCATCACCAGCTCTTCTGCATCTCACTGCCTGTGCCCAACACTTCAGGAGAATATACCATGGCCTATTGGCCTTTCTCTGGAAGTGGTTGTTTGATTTAACAGTGATGGTGATGGTTTCAGTGCACTGAGATCTGCTAATTAATTATTCCACATGGAGGCACAATTATTTGAAAGAAGTGGAAGCAAACTCCTCAGTTAACAATTTTCAGTTACTTCTGACCTGGGATTAAATTCATATTAGTTAAATAAATATGAAAAAAAAGGCATGAGGTTCTCTCCATTGAGTCTTTAACACTGTCCAATTATTTCACAAGCTGGCCAAAACTGACAACTGAATTTGGCAGAATAGCATTCAAATGAAAACTAATATCATGCAACCCAAATAAAAAGAAACAAACACTAGTTAATTCAAACAAGCATTAACTGTAAGTTAATCACAGAACAACAGAAATCAAATTAATGCTTTATATTTTAAGCTAATAAGAAAAAGCACTTTACAAGATTAAATAGTAAGGTTATTTTATAGCAAACTCCAGTTCATGCAGAGGTTCACATTTGCATTTAAGAACTGAAACATTAGTCAATTGAGTGAACACTGCTGCTTCATACAGTAGTTATCTCTAAGTGAAACTAAAGCTTGATCATTTTATCCATCATTTGTAAGTCTAGTATTACTGTTTACCTTCTTCATCTATGAAGTCAGTAGTTTTTACTTGAACTGTTTCTTTATTTAGGTAATGCATTATGTTGGCAACATTCTGATTAAAAAATCCTGATGCTCATCACCACCATGGTTCTCTCCAGCAGAGGTTCAGCCCTCCTGGCTCCCAGCTCATGCATGGCAGACAGCAGTTGTTAATCTGTTACTGACCTGCTCACTGAACACAGTCACGGGCTGCTGCAAAAAGCAGAGTTTGTTTTCAGACCTGCAGAGCATTGCTTTATCTCTGTAGGCAGGGACAGCAGTGTTTTCACAAAAATACAAGTGCTTTTGACTAACTCAGGCAGATCCAAGCCCGTGATGGAAGAATGTTTCTGAAATAATGAGGAAATTCCTCTTGCTTAATGAGATAATACAGAGAAAAAATTCCACATATTATACAGAAGACCCAAAATTTTGTTGCTAAATGGAGTTTACAAAATGTTTCAGCTTGGCAGGAGGAGGCCTTCTGAATTCAAACAAGGGAAATTTGAGATGCCTCCTCTACCTTAGTTTTATTGTGAAAGTATGTCAGACCAACCTTAAAGAAAGTTTTGCTTGACTTTGAAACAATTCAAAGTATAAATATTTGCCATTAAATAAACATGATTGCCCTCTTTTATACAGGATGTTAAATGCTGGTGCCATGATAAAAACGATTGTTAGTATACAAGATACAAGAGTTGGCAGTAAACATATCCAAATCTAAGCAGACCTTAAGATTTTGATTGCTTCTGATAATGCTGCAGGATCACCAAATAAGAGATAGTATTTGATAGATAAAAAAACCCACAACTGTTTTTAGTTCTTCTGTAGGATTTATTTTTCACAGAATACAGGGGATATATTTTATATAAAAAGAAAAAAAATCTCAGAATAAAAATAACATGAAAATAAAGGGATACTAGACTGAAATGTGTTTCATAGTGATCTTTCCAATATCAGGAAGAACCCATTGTCAAAACCTGAATTTGTGTATTTTCATTTACTTTTGGCTCTTATATGAGTTAATCACTTCTCTACCTTAAGCAGAGCTAAAGATTCTCCAAGAGCAGTAATTTCAAAGTCCTGTGGTTTTATTTGAGCAGGCTGGGTGCTAGATTTATTAGCATAGATTCAGGATATTCAGGACATGCTCAAGTTGGTTTAGCAGCCAGGGGAAAATAATATTGTCTAATTGCTGTCTTAGTCTGCTAAGACTTTCATAGCTTAGAGCAAGGCAAGAGCCTCTCTGTCTTCCCAGAAAAGCTTCAGAAATACAATCAGACAAAGGATGGGTCTCTTATAGAGAAACAAAGTGAGTAAAATAACAAAAAGATGCCATTGTAAATTACTGACTGCCTTTAGTCCACTCAGGGTAATTGCAAGTCTTGCATAACTGTGAGAAGGCAGAAATGGACACATTACATGAAATCATCAGACAGTGTCACTAGAACATGAGGGGTTGTCCTGCTTGCCATAAGCACTGAGCCTGATGCTCCAAACTCTCTCAGCTGTCATGAGTGCCTGAGTTCTCTTTAAAGCACTGCAGCAGAAAAGTACCCGTATGCTTCCAGAAGAAAAAGACGGCAGAAAAAGACCATTTTTGCATTAAGACAATATTTATAGAGTTACTTCAGGAGGATGAAGGTAAGAAACAAGATTCAGTCCTCTTCTAGTTATAATCTACCTTCTCATAAAGGTAAGATTTATTTTTCTTAGTGGGAATTTTAAATTACATAGGTATTTGTGTTAGGGTTTTTTTCTGATATATGGTCAGTACTGAATTACTTTGTGTAGAAATACTGATTTCTACTAATTTCTGATACAGCAGAAACATTAATTGATCCTGCCTAGGTGAAAGGAACCAAGATCAGCAAAGGGTTATAGTATGGAACATTTGAAATACTGACTAAATCAGCAGTGAAATTATTCCACACTGATGATGTTGCAAAGTGACACAAGATCAATGTAAGAGGAGTTGGAGACAGAGTATGTGCGGGCCAAGATGTGGTATATTAGAGAGATTCTTCCCTAGCTGCTGACAACTTCTTTTGAGGTTGTGTCTGGGCTTCTGTAAACCACATGGGATCTGAACCTTTCACTTTTCAAAGACATTAGGATTTCCTTTCTAGTTTTTCTCTAATGCAGTCCTGGTCAGAATACACGGACTTTCAAAAGTCTGGTAATTGTATCAGTGATAACTCTGGTCTTCATCTACTCTCATGACCCTTTCCATAAAGCTTAAATCTGTAAATAAATTAAGCTGTACCAATAAATATACATGTGCAGATATACATAATATATAATATAATATAATATAATATGATATTATAATTAATATACTGTAATAAGAATTGAGTAATGCTCATGAGTAATACAGTATTCTTTCTGTTATGGTCATTAATATTAGTGGTTTTATTTGTATAGTTGTTGAAAAGACTGGTGCATATTCTGTGTGGAAAGAGAAGAACGGATGGTTCCACCTTGAGTAAGAAACTATACTGCAAAAACTCTCATGACTTTATCACTGTCTTGTAATTTTGTGAAATTTAGCACTGGTTCCAAGCACAGCAAGATGTTTCTATCACTTGCTATGGGATAGACATTCATTTCAGGCACACTTTTTATGTACAGTGGGAAAATGAAAACAGGAACCAACAAATTGTTCCAGGAAAAGGAAACCAGGAAAAAGGACTGGAAATCCAGGGACTTTATGGTATAGAAGATCGTGCTGGGTTTGTCTGGGATGGATTTAGCTTTTTATAGCAGCCCATATGCTGCTGTGTTTAAATTTGTGACTAGAAGAGTGCTAATAACACATACCCATGTTTTAGCTGTCACTGAACACCATAAAGGCCTTCTCTGATTCTCACTGTGTCCCTCTCCAGCAAGGGGGCTGGGGGTGTTCCAGAGGCAGGGAAGGAGCATGGCCAGGACAGCTGATCCCAGCTGACCACAGGGATGCTCCATGCTGTATGACATTGCACACAGCACTAAAACTGGGGGTTGTCCTTCTAGAGTAACCCCAGCTTGGAGACTTAGTGGGCACCAGCCCGCTTGGGGGAGGTGTAAAGTAAATGTCTTTGCATCACTTGCTGTTGTTTCTCCCCTTTTCCCTTCACTTATTATAATGTGTTTATCTCTACCCACATTCTTTCCTCTCTGTTTCTCTCCCAATTCTCTCCTCCATCCCACTGGAGAGAGCAAGTTAGTGGCTGTGGGAGGCTTCACTGATGCCCGGGGTCACCCACCACAGAGACCTAAATCCTGCAAACAACAGGGATTTTTATTTCAATGCATTCCAGACGAAAAGGAAACCAACACAGGGTTCACTTCCAGAACTTTTCTGTCACTAAAAATACTGATGTCCAAGCTACACTGACACTGCCTTGGCTCCTAAACCACAACAGTTATCCCAGCAAAGAAAATAAGGTGCAGTCACAGCTGTAACAACTATTTTACTGAGATTACTACTTCTTCTTTTGAAGAAGCTATTTCAGCTACATAGAAAAAGTGATCTTGGGCTAAAACAAATTGTGCCTCTGCAAGGCATGTCAGCCCCAAAGTGGGACCTGTCCACTGACAGGATTAGCCATAAAGCTTGTCCTCCATGATCCTTGGGTTATCCTTGAAATACAGTATAAGCTGCAAGGCTCTGGAGCTCACATCTGGAAGGGGCTCTGAAAACTCCTGCTGAAAGCTCAGCAAGTCAGAAGAATGACCATAGAGGTCTGCACTTCACAGCTGCTGTGTGGGCTGGCAGCTCTCAGCATTTCCACATCTGGCACAACCCTCTGAAGGCACAGAGAAAGGACAAAGGAAAAGGACAAATCTTATTTGCCATTTTGGTTTTAATGATCTCAGCAGGTTCAGGTATGTAGTGAACGGAAGCCAAAGTGAAAAATAAAGAAGTTTCCTGATCCATCTTTCCAAGTTCTAGTGCAACTTGTAATGGTTAGCAAAAGCTGAAAGGATGAACATACCTCAACATTTATGACAGATTTGGGGGTTGCTCAGTTAACCTAGAGAAGATACGACGTCTCTGAAGTGTTTTTCTTGGATCATTTCTAACTCTACAGCTCCTCCATGTGGAGACCATCAACAGACCAGAAATTAATAATCCTAAACATTAGGTATTAATACATTTTAATGGTTTTGCAGAGAACTAGCAATATTCTAAATATTTAGGACATTTTTTAAGAATAATTCAGTCCTGTTCAGCCAGAACTTTTCTGAAAATGGGTGAAAAGCAGTGCATAAGAATGTCACTGCTGAAGGTGCAGCATTACAATTCCAATTCTTCTTTAAAATACCGCTTTTCCCTCTGATATGATATCACATGAATTGCACCAAGTAACCTTTCGCTCATTTTTAATCTTATTTGTTCTTCTGTGCCTGTAGAGGAATCTCAGAACTATGTCCTGCTTCATCCCATAGGGAATTCAGAGATTTTTCTCCTTTATGTGCATAAAAAGGACCTAAGTCCTTGTTAACAAACCTGCTGGTTGGGAACAGGACTGAAAGCTGTATCTATTAAAGAACAGCCTTTCCATAACCACTTCCCATTTTGCCTGTCCACAGCCTTCAGAAGTGGAGTCCTAGACTATTTAACACAATCTTTAATCATTAGATAGTGAGTATTATATGTGTATTATGGATGACACAGCCCAAATAACTTCAGGTTCTGCAGAGGGATCTGGACAGGCTGGATCAGGAGGCTGAGCCCAATTTTATGAGGTCCAACAAGGCCAAGTGCTGGGTCCTGCACTCGTGTCACAACAACCCCAGGCAGTGCCACAGGCTGGGGCAGAGTGGCTGGAAAGCTGCCCAGCAGAAAAGGACCTGGGGGTGCTGGTGAGAGCAGCTGAACATGAGCCAGCTGTGCCCAGGTGGCCAAGAAGGCCAATGGCACCTGCCCTGTACCAGCAATGGTGTGGCAGCAGGACCAGGGCAGGGATTGTCCCCCTGTACTGGGCACTGGTGAGGCCATACCTCAAACCCTGCGCCCAGTTTTGGGCCTCTCAGTGCAAAGAAGGTGCTGGAGCATGTCCAGAGATGAGCAGTGGAGCTGGTGGAGGGTCTGGAGCAGTTCCATGGGGAGCAGCTGAGGAAGGTGAGGGTGTTTAGCCTGGAGGAAAGGAGGCTGGGGGAAGACTTTATCACTCTTCAGAATTGCCTGAAAGGAAGTGGTAGCCAGGTGTGGGGTGGCCTCTGCTTCCAGATAACAAGTGACAGAACAGCAGGTCATAGCCACGAGTTCTACCAGAGGTTTAGATTGGATATTGATAAAAATTTCTTTAGGGAAAAGTTGGTCAGGTATTGGTACAGACTGCCCAGGGAAGTAGACCTCATTTCAGCACCACTAAAAGCCTAAAATTGCTCCAAATTAGGACAAGCTGCTGACTGAAATGTTCTGTATAACTATGGTCTACACCAGAAAAGAGCTCAATGGCTGACCCACTGCTGTGGTAGAGACTGAGATGGGGTGCACCAGATAGGATCAAGAATAAAAATTGCAACATTTGGACAGCTTTGGAAAGGACAAAAAGAGATTTTGATGGTCAAACAAAACCCATGAAATGATCTCACAAAGTAATTTCAAACCATAATTTATTCAAGCATTACATAAAATAGAATAATTACAGAGGGCAAAAGCCCTCTGTATATTCATTGCTGACTTCTTGCCATAGAGACACTTGCAAATTTTAGTTTTGGAATAATCAATGAAACCTTGGCATCATCAAAGGCCATTTTTTATTAACCCATCAATATGTTCTCTGTTTATCCAGCTACTCCAGACTAGCTGCTTAGTGTTTGCACAAAGCTTTTTTAATATAAAAACATAAGACTAAGTTTTAAATACTACTTTTGTTCCTGTCTTTGTCAGGTTTTTCTCCCTTCTCCAAATCATTGTATTTAAGGTGATGAACAGAAAGAAGTGAAAAGTAATGGTTTTAATTAAGTATAAACATAACTAAACCAGAGAAACACTGCTGCATTCAGATGGGAGATTTATATTAAATCCTGTGTTGGCACACATAGGCAGGACTGTATTCACTGGGTACAACATATATATTAATGGCACACTATATATATTAATCTGCACTTTGAAGCATGACAGATTTATGTTTGGAAGAAAAGGTATGCAGGCAGATACTACCACAAGCAGCAAGACCTGAGAAAGGGATGGTTTGCAGGGCAGTGCTGTATCCATGTGCACCATCAGCCCCTGATGACACACAGTCAAACTGTGGGACAGGCTGGCTCTGCCTGGGACCCCTCACTGCACATTCCAGGCCCAAAATTGTAGTATGTGAGGGACAGGCTTTGCTGCCATGTGTGTACTCATCTAGCAGAATTGCAAAACCGTGTGCTAAATTTTTGTTTCTGCTTAAATACACCTGTAGAACTTCAATATCCTATTTTCTGTCGACACATCTGCTGTCAGAGGCTCCCTTACTCATCTCTTTTTCCTAACCTTTTAAAGACAGATAATGATACATGTCTATGTCACACAGATGCAAGAAACCATATTTATTTTTTTTATCTTTAAATATCCTGAAATGTTCAAATAGAAGGGAATGTGGAAATAAAATGTATTACAATTTTAAACAATATCTATCACTGAAAAATTTGTAGCTGAGAACAGTATTCTGTTGCATTCAGTTTTCTTTTCTGGTCTATGGGCTGACAAGTGATGCACTCACACAAAGCTGTGGTAGAAAGCACTAGAAATTAAAATATTTTATATGTTTATATGGCAAGAATAATTTTTTAATGAATTTTATATATGGCACATGGAAGAAACAGACATGAAAAACCTGAGGATGTCCGTTTCAGGTCAATTTCTTCCTGTCTCTCAGATATTTACAATGTGCCTTTCTTCTCACAGATGCTAAAGTTGGTCAGTTTTCTTCACTGCTTTCTAGCCCAAGACAGTTGACTTTTCTTTGCTCATGTAAATTACACTGTAGCTGCAAGGTAGTCACATACTATTCTTGGTATTTGAGTTAAACTAAAATTTAGATGTTTAAAAAGGGCCATGATATACACAGAAGAATATTTTTTTCTGGTGGTAAAGATTAAAAGTAATCTTTAAACACTTATGACACAATTCTCCACCCCTCAAAAAATATTAAGAAAGAAAAAATATTGCTTGTTCCTTCAAATCATTATGATTGTTTCTATTGTACTTCAAATGAAGTATGTTCCTGCCAAAGAACACTGCTACTGCTGAAGTGAAATATGTAGAGTTCTATACAAGTTTTATAGTTCCCCAAGGTGAAGGGAAATGGTGTTTTTGATTTCTTTCACCTGCTGACTTACCCTGAGCCGAGATGTCCAAATGCCATGTGGTCAGTGTAAAGCAAAACCAAAGGCTATATCTCCTGGTCTGGTATATTGTGAAAAATACCTCCTCTCATCCTGGAATAGCTTCCCTTTGTGGCAGACACCATGTGGATTTGTGCAGAGAGGCTTTAACAACAAGTATTGGAGAGATGAGAGGAAGTGGCATGGGATGGATCATGGGGGACAGATAATTTTGGGAAAGGTCTTGGGGAAAGACAGGTATCTTGTTCTGACAAAAACACATCCCCACCTGCTCTGGCACCCACCTTTGGGGCAAACCCACCTGCCCATGGCCCAAGTTTACCAACGTGACTTGAAAGACATTGATGTCCTGCTGTGGCCTCCACCCTCCTGCAGGGTCCTGTAGCCACCCCTCCCCTGAGCACAGCTGCTCCCAGGCAGTCCCTGCAGAACAGCCAGAATCCATCACCTGGCAGTAAAGCCCCATCCTCAGCACTGTTCAGCACCCCTGAGGCAAAGCCCAACCCCAGCTCTGCAGCAGGGCCCCACAGCACGCCAGGAGAAGCCCCCAGAGCCCCAGAGCCCCTGCTCCTGGGCCAGGCAGCTCACTCCAGAGGAGCCCTCCTGGAGGGTGTGAATTCCTCCCATGTTAGGACAGTGCTGCTCAGACACTCAGGCTTCAGCTTCATTTGTGCCATCTGAGGCACCAAACAACCATGGCAGGCTCAGGTGATGTCTTCTGCACACAGATGTGGAAACCCTACTCCACGGTCCTTACTCCTGTCACCTCTCCACACCAAAATTATTCTGAGGGCATCTGATAACCTTCCCCAGCTGCAAACGCACATTTCTGGATTCCCATGGTAAATTTCTGGAGTATAAGAAACAGGGGGTCATCTCAATACCTCGGTGAGAGCACCCATGTTGTCTGCACGTGCCTTGGAGTGGGGTGAGAGGGGAGGATGGGAGCAGCACCCCTGCCCTCCTGCTGGGCTGCTTGGCAGAGGAAATGGAGAGGTCAGAGCCTGAATTTCACTCACCATTTCCTTCGTCGTGAAAGAAATGGTAAGCCTAATTCTAACCTAGATGCTAGGCACATTCTTCACTTTATTACAGCTGCATTTGTTGGAGTGCTCTCATGTAACACCAGTAAGACAAATAAAGGGGCAACCAATGTCACCACCAGCATATTAATTTTTACAGGCCACAGCAGTAGTGACAGAGCAGTGCAGAGTTTTTTACATCTGCAGCCAGTAGAATCTAAAAGGACACCTCTGTTTCCCTTCCTGACTACAATCATTGTGAGCCCAAGGCAGCAGGAGCCACCATGGGAGGGATGCCTGTGGCAGCAGTGGGTTACACAAACTGTTTTATAACCTGCTGAGGAGGATGGCAGGGAGAGGAACATGAACTTCTGCTCCAAATCAGACATCTGCTTCATTTTATTCTTCCTCTGCACATACAGCAGCACAGCTACTCTGAAAATCCAGACCTGGCCTCCTGCCTATCATTCAAGCAGTTTAATTTGTATTCAAGATGGGAAAGTGAACAACATGTCCATGAGATAACCCAGTGTCCTGTCATCTACTGACTGCACCTCCTCCACTTTGAGTTCTTACTCCTGTTCTTGTATATACCACTCTATGTATGTACCACATATTTTTCTCACCATAAAATGATCTGTGAAGTCTGATTAGAACAATTCTCATTTGTAAGGGGAAAAGCAGAGAACCCCCCCCAAAAATCTCCTGTGCTGTGCTTGACTACTCTTCCAAGAAGAAAGCAGAGACTGGGAAAAGCAAGAGCAAGAAAAACAGAAAAACAGCAAGTGACAACCACGAAGCTTCTACAGAAGTAGGAATGGCAATGGGAAACTTCGGGGAAATTTCAGTTTTTCCTTTGTCCTTTCATGAGAGATATCTGTCCCTAAAATCCATGCCATATTAACTGTGACATCTACTGAAAATTCAAGAATGCAAAATGTAATGCTGCATACAATGCAAGACTGACAAGAGAACACACCTAAACAATTCTCTCAGAAAACACCAGAGTGCACTACTGCATAGCTGTTGTCAATTCAGAACATGTTGCTTTAAACTTCATCCAGTAGGTCTTGAAAAGCTCCACAGATTGAGATTCCAGAGCTGCTCTGAGGAGTCCATTCCTGTGTTTATCTCCCTCCATATTTTCCCTTTCACTCGGTCAGAACCTCACCTCTATCAGTTTTTGACCAGGATCTCTTCTTCTCCTATCACACACATCAGTGAAGAGCCTGGCTCTGTATTCTCTATAGCTTTCTCATATAGATTGAGGGTCAGCTATGGTATTAGGTTCCCTCCCCAAGTCTTCAGGCTGAACAAAACCCATTCCCTTTTCTCACAGGAGGGTGCTCCAGTCCTGACCATCTTGACAGCTCTCCATTAGACTTGCTCCAGTCTTTTTTGGATCTCAACTACGTGTGTCAAAGACACATCCTTGCATACACAGCTTCTCCAAATGCAAGACTTCCACTATCAAAGTAGCAAGTACTTGTGATGCTTCTATGGAAACCTAAACATGAGGATTCTGAGGTAGGTCGACACCTCACACTGCTCTGAATTATCAGCAGAAGTAGCAGACCTGGATATCAATGGTCTCCCTTTCTGCAGGAATCCAGACAAACCTTTTTGCCTGCTGTTCCTCTGTCAGGAAAATAAAGACAAATTCCACCTCCACTTGGATGGATTTCCTGAGCTACTCACATATAGAGGACTAACTAGTTCACCTAAAAGGAATGAAACAGCAGGTTTCATTCATTCATGTGGTACCCAAAGACTGCACTAAACTCACCACAAACACTTCTCAATTCATCCTATCATTAATGAATAGCACTTTCATACTCGGAAGGAAACTGCAATGTCACATTTCTGGCACTAAACACAATTAATGATAATGTAACCAATACAGTCACAGTGCTGTTACATTGGAGTATTTCAATTAACATCCAATTTATGAAAGCAAGATTCTTCTATTTAACTGACTTGCTGAGGGTGATAGCATTGCCTAATGAAATGCTATCTGTGGCATGCATCACCTTCACCTCTTTCTAAAATGTGGTGCTTAACTATGGTCCTGAGTATGTTACAAAAAGCATATCGAGAAAACGAGGGGGCTTTGGTGTAATACTTGGATTTCTGCTTTCAGCAGTGAAACTTCAGGTGATCATTCTGGGCAGCACAGTACAGGGAGCTCTGCAGCAGAGTCCTGCCCTATTGAAAGAGACACAAGATCCCTGGGAAACAGCATGCTGGTATGCATGACATTTGTCCTCTGGTGAGCAGATTTAGGGATTGCCACAAATTTTAGACTGTATCAAGAGCTCTACAAAGCAACTGACAACTCTGCTGCCTCCTGAGTTTACTGTGTACACAAAGAGAAGAGAGCATGAAGGGGAAAACATTATTTTGGTGACCTGATGAAACCTCCTCTTTTCTCCCGCAAGCAGTATGGTGGGTGACCGATTGTCCCAGACTTCTCCCAGTGCACGTCACTGTCTCATGTTTGAGGTCATTAATGTTGTGGATACTATCACAAAATACTCACTCTGCAGAGTGGATTTTGCATCACATGTAACAGGAGTTTTAAAATATTTAAAAGAACACCTCAAGAAAACCCTCAACCTCTCCTTAACATTGCAAACAGTTCCCTACATTGTGCATGTTTGCAAATCAGACTATTATATTTCTATGACAGAATTAGGTGAGTAGGTGTATTACTACATTTTTTACTCACAGCACAAGAGTCTGGCAATGGTAATTGAGATCACAAGTGAAAATTAACCACATTGGATTAATGGCAGAGAAAAATACAGTTTACACATTTTATCTGCATTCAAATTATATTTCTCTCTTGCACATACAACCTTCTGCTCTGATCCTGTGCTCATGACTTGCTATTCTTTTCCATATATATCAAGTGGTTAGGAGAAAGAAAATTATTTCAAGTTTTTTGGTACAAGGCATAAAGTTTAATGATTGGACAATCATGATCTGGAATTGTGTAGTGAGAATTACAAACCTGTGAGTAAAGCTGGAGAAGTACTTCAGTGAGCAATACCTTGCAGAAACTTTTGCAGAGCTAAACAGAGCACTATTTAATTCTACAGTATGAAGTATTTCTAGTTACATCCCTGTGTGAAACACTTGGGAACAAAAGGGATCATTGTTAAATAATAATCTGAACATGATTGTATTGTACTATGACAACAGGTCATGTTTTCTGTTTTGAGGAGATTTAGGCAAGTGGTCAAGTTGCTCAGAGTATCTACTGAAACCAAACATTAATAGTACCATTAACAGGTTCTGGTAACACTGAATTCTGCAGATGCATCACTGGTGAATACTTTTCATCTGCTATGTTCGGAAACGTATTACTACATTACTCTCTTCTACAATTTTTTTTTCCTGCTGGCTGAAACTCATTATTGTAATATAAACCTTGTAACACTGAAAATATTAATATTCATGCAAATTTGTTCACAGTGGGAAAGCAATGACTCAGACCTGTAACTTCTCTTACACGTTCTACCAACTATCTCTTAAGAAAAAAATGTCAAATAGTGTGACTTGATACAAACAGCACCAGTTAAAATTTCAAGAAAGCACACCAAGTACCTTTTCAAAAATCTTATTTTTATTGTTTGCACTAACTGTATCATCATTAACAGCTTTCAACTCTAACAAACTGAAGCAAGTTAATACACACAAAAACCTATGTAAGGGCAAGCAGATCCTTGGTTACATAAATGCAGTAGTACACTTTGGTGTGTAACAAGCCTAGGGGCAGTTAGTACAAACTAATACTTTAAGCACAGTCATTCCAATTTTGTGAATTTTTTAAAAGCTGTTAAAAAGTTTCATTTTTTCTTTAAAAAGGAAACAGCTAGAAGATTTATAGAAATTACAGATTTTTAACCAAAATTCTTATGTCTAAATTATTACAATGCAATAAGGACCCTTCTTCAGCTGTAATATCATTCCTCTGGAAAGCAAACAAAAAAAAAAAATTAGTCACTTTGCTGTATTAAGCATAAATGATCATTAGCAGCCTAAACACTTGCCAGCCCACACTGCATATATTCCCATTTCTTTCAAGTGTGCCAGGTCCACTCACCAGCTCCTGGCTTTCTCTCTGAGCTGGGACAGAAGTGGGTATAAAACCAATCACTTCTGCAATAAAGAGGTTTGCCTTTTTAAATGCTGCCTGAAAACCTGAGATTTACCAAACAAACACCTACATTTGATCCCCTATTGCCTCTACAGTGACAGACTTGCAAACCAAGACAGTCCACTTGGGTTTACTCATTTCTGCAAGGCATTTATAAACTGATTTTTTAGATTAAAATATTTCAGTATTAACCAGCAGTTTTGATGTGCAAGCTTTACTCCCTCAGTCTCTGAATGGAGTTTGTTCTAACTGATGCATTTGGCTGGAACTGATGCATTTGTTATTTACCTTACTTCCCTGGCATAAATACAAAAGTCAGCACAAGAGGGAAGGAGTGACGGAAGGCAAAAATCAGTCAAATTCAAACAGTTAGAACTGAAATACCAACACCATAGGATTAACAACAGATAGGGAAAACATCTCAGTACATACTGAAGACCTCACAGGAGGCTGTACAGGAGTCCTGAAGCAATATGGATCACTGGAAATTTAAGCTGCCCAGCCCCTCAAACGGCACAAAACAGGCCTTGTAATGTTAGATTTCAGTAAGAGAGCTTAGCCCCTCCCTGTCCACATCCCTGAGACCCCCAAACCAAAATAACAATACAGAAGATTTACTATTAGATAAATTCTACTGTGGTTCCAGATTAGCTTTACCTGAAGCAAATCCTTAACCCCTAAAGATGCCAATGATGTAGGAGCAGACACCATGCAGAGATTCCCAACAATGTTCCCGTGCCAGTTTCATTGCTTCTGTTTCATTGTCAGACCCTTGACCATGTCGGGCTGGGCCAGAGTTTCGCCCCGCTTCTCTCATAGGAATGGAAGCTTTCTGGACTGACTTTTCCTGGTTTGCTAGATCTTCTGGCTCCATACCAGCAGCTATTTGCCTCATGAGAGCCTCTGGGGGAGCCTTTTGGCACATGGTGGTCTTCAACACTTCCATGGATTCGCAAGCATGCGGGATCTTTCTGAGTTCCGCGGCGATCTGATTCCAGTAAATCTTTGGATTATTTCTGAAAGCACGGCAGACCGATGGCTTGCCAGTAAATTCACACCAGTAGGACATGCCTTGG
The DNA here is from genome assembly GCA_024734555.1 of Trochalopteron elliotii. Taxonomy (NCBI): domain Eukaryota; kingdom Metazoa; phylum Chordata; class Aves; order Passeriformes; family Leiothrichidae; genus Trochalopteron; species Trochalopteron elliotii. The sequence continues at coordinate 5,012,969 of JANPWX010000025.1, forward strand.
CTTTTGCATTCAATTCTAAGCTTCATCTCCTCGTCATCACCACTCCTGGTCATTGTGCAAACATCTTTGGTTTTAGTCCGAAATTTGATTTCTTCACCATTGCTTCTTTTCTTTGGCTTCAGCTTGTGTCCCAGTCCTCCCATGCCACAGATCACAACTAGGAAAAGGAGAGCAAAGCTCTTCATGGTGAGAGGAATGAACGGAGATCCTTGAACAACACGACCCAAAGAAGTGAAAGCAGTAAGTAAATGCCTGCTCACAATTTAAAGTCTTGGTGCACAAAGAAGCCTCTTTCCAGCACAACACGGGATGTAAGGGTTGGGCATTTTTATAAAAATAATAAATCACACTTCAGTAGGCAAGTGCCCATAATTTATAGCCTGAGGGAGTGTCGAATAACCTTGGGAGTGTGAACTCCCAAGAAGGTAACAAGACAAGTCTTGTAAATGCAGTTTAATACAGAACGATAGTTGTATAACTGAGAAGCACATTCCTGTCCAGGATGAACATGTCATATTTGATTCTTAACATATATTTTCCATTCTCCAGCTGCTTTATAGCTATCTTCATGCTAGAGCCTGTAAGACCATATCAAAGTAAAAAAAGATGGAAGTGCCAAAGCAAGCTCTGCATCTGAATGATTATAAATGCCCTGGTAGTGTTAAGTGTCCTGGTAAAAAAGCTGATTTGTGGAATGAGCTTTCTGTGGATTTTCACAGTAAGAATGCAACTTTAGCTCTTGTTTTTGTCCACACATGACATGCAGTGAGGATGCATGAAAGGATCAACTGCACATTCTTTGAGCCACAGAAGCAATATGTATGCAAGAAAAAAAATAAAGCTTGAGCAAAATAAGGTATTACAGGTCTAAAACCCACCAAATATTAAGTTTTATCATCATTTTCACATCACGAGTCACTTTCAGGCAACAGAGCAAGACAGCAGACTAACTTATCACAGTTCTCAGCAGCAGGGAACAGACGACAGAGCATGTCAGACAGATATTTGTGCTTAATCATTTTTTTAATAGATATTTTCCTGTTTATAACAAGTGAACTGTAAAAATGCTGTAAAACAAAGGGAGGAGAACAGATATCTAGTGCAGAATCCTGTCCTAGCAGTCCCTGCTGCAGTAACTAAAAACAGAGCTAAGGAATAATCACTGTAACTCCCTTAGTATTCAGGAGGTCACGAGGAAAAATTCTTCCCCTGCTGTGGCAATCCACAGTACTTTTCTGGCTAGTAAGACCCCCCACTAGGCACTTCTTCCAAAGACATACATGCTACAGCCAGCCTGACCTGGAAAGGGCTATTGGATTGTTTAGGCATGCTTCAATAACTGTGGGGTGCTGGAAACCTTGGGTTTAAGACTGGCCATACATAATGGAACAGAACAACACTTTATGTAGTCACTCACTAGGTAGTGCTAAACAAAATGCCAAGGCAAAACCATTCCTTTTAACTCAGATGGCAAAGCAGAACAACATCAACAACAAAAGATTTATTAATAGAGGAGGGACAACAGTCCCTTGCTGCTGTGGCAGCCCAGATAACCTGAAAGCTGCCTGCCTGAAGATGCAGCCACCTGAACAGCCAGTCTGGGTATCCTAACCTTGTTCTTTGAGTCAATGTGCCATCAAGTTCCCATGACTAAATACCATTTGACAGAGATAACAACCTTGTTTTCTTTTCATTCCTTCTCCATGGCTACTTTAATAACATTTTTAGCAAAGACCTCATCTCTAGCTTCTTTCCATTAGTTTCTCCTTTCTCTTTCAAGGCACAGTGCTGTGGCTCCAGCCAAGTCTTAGGACAACAATGGCATAAGCCTTAAGACTTACCCTTCACCCTTCTGTTTTCTGGGGTCTTCTCATCCTTCAGCCAGCCAGACAGAAGAATCTTGGTTACCCACCTCACACTCCATTTCAAGGATTTCAAATCCCTACTGCAAGCACTCAAATACCCCCTAATATGTGACAAATGTATTGTTTACACTTTGTTATGCACAACAGCAGTGAGAAATTTTAGATTTGCTGAAGAGTCCAAAACAATTCAAAAATTAATTTAATCAGTTTCTGACCTCTTGCTCTCAAAGTTTTTCAAGTCTAATCAGGAGAAGAAATAAAGTACAAGGATAAGGGGAAATGTCAAAGCTTGGACTCAAATATATTTACGTGTTACAGCTACAATGTTCCCACCAAGTGTTTGTCTCATTCTAATCTTACATTTCAGTCTTGTCTGCCTGTGCTCCAGATTAAACAGTTTGTGGTCTCTCATATCAGTAGAAAACAATTGTCCGTTTACAAGGTAAGCCAGGATGCCAGCAGTGAACCATGGGAGCTGCAGAACCAGCAAATGTTTAATTCTGCTGTCAGTGCTCTACAGAAACAGGCTGTATGCATATCCTGCACAGCTCATTAGCTTGAATCCTACTATCTTTGCATAATTCACGTTCTTGGTGGAAGTTGGAAGCTCCCTCACCCACAAAGTTCTTTCAGTCCTTCCTGCTGCAAAAGTAAAAGTCAAATATAGCAGTAATTTTTAATCAGGGTAAAGAAACTCACTCTCATAAGATTTTAACTCTGTGCAACTCTTCTGAGATGTCTGCGCAACAAAACAAGGAGAACCAAACATAAGGTAGTTAAGCAAGATCTTTTTTATTTAAATGAACCGGGAACATTTTCTCAAATTAAAAATAGAAACTTTTAAAAATCTGCAGTTCTGAACATTACATATACACATATGCTACATACTGTCAATTAGAAATGTTTCCATTTATGACATAAAAATGAAAAATTTAAGGTTATTCTGGATTAAAGATTGGTATCACTTTTCAGCATTTCATTAAAATTATAATAACGATGTACAGGGTTATCTCTACTTCAAGACAATGAACCCTGTTTAAAACAAAGTTAACAATACTGATAGATGAAGAGATACTATTTTAGATCAATATATTGACTATTTCACCTGCCAGAAGGTTTTACACTGGTAACAGTTTTGGCCTTGTTGATAAAGTCTGCTGTTAACTAATTCAGCAATTCAACCATATGCCTAAATTCAAGGAAATAACTCTAACAGTACAAATGCTAACTCCAATTGCTAAACAGATTTGAATTTCCATATTGTAAATCACAGTTTAATATTATTTAGCAAAAATACTATCACTGCCTCCAAAGGAGCCACAGTGATACTATTAAGGACATTACACAAGTAGGTGTGAAAGAAGAAGAGGAAGATAGAGAATGTAAAGCATTCTAAAAATCGCCAACATAGGACATCCCTCATGCTCTTTTTGAGTACTACTGAACTCTAGAAAGCTTAGCTTTTTCATTATATTATGCATCCTGCACGCTCCCAACCCTCCCACCCAAAGTTTAAAAACAAACTTCTCCAAAAAGTCCCTTTCAGGTTTATACAGCAAAACCCACTAAATATTAAATACTTAAGAAAAAAAAAAAAAACAAAAAAGAAAAAAAAAAGGGGAGAAAACAAAACTGCAACTGAGCTTCTCAGACACACAAAGAGACACTGTGGACCCCATCACAATCCAAATTTAGTCCAATGTAGTCATTCAAGAGCACCAAATAGCAACACTGATCATGCTGGTAAATTCATTTGTGAAGAGTATTATACAATATTAAAATCTTAACTAAACACTTAGAAGTTTTAAGAAAAATGTATATACAAAAATCTCTGTATACAAAATGTATTTTTATGTAAACGTGTATGTACTGTATTTAACACAAATCAACAATTTAAGATAAGAACTTGAACAATATTAAGAGAATTGCTAGGCAAAGGCTGTTAATCTAATTAATTTACATAGTGTGATGTAAGGTAGAAAGCCCAGTGTAAAAAAGTAAAAAACCAAAAAAACATTTTAATTCAAGCCTTGAACAGTGGTATTTGAGAGGCAGTGCCCTGATCACAAAATATTCTGTACAGTAGTTTATGGCATAACATTCAATAGTACATTTGGGATTTACAGTACAGCTGACATAAAACAAGTGGCTCAGATCTGTCAGACGAATGGAAATGCCAATACACTTGGAAGAATAAAGATGTACTCCCATAGAAGAGTCTTGAGCCTCACTTATACAGCCTGGAAATAATAACAAAAAACAATTCAGGAAAAAATTTATAAAGACTGAATTTTAATGTAATTTAAATAGACCAAAGTGATAGATTTTAATATGAACATCAATATGACTGAATAGCTTTTTCTGGTTTTAGACCTTACAGCCCACTCATGTGGCAACAATCAGAGCTGCCTTCCTAAAATAGTACAGTAGTAATAGATCTAGAATTGATTTAACCTTATTACTTACCCCTTAAAATTTCCAGTATGTGTTACCACTGTTCCACAGAGCTACACGAGAAAAACAAACAAACAAACAAAACAACATTAAACAAACCCATCATTTTCTTTTGCCCACAAATGGAACAGAAATACTGTGTCTAACTTAGGAGAGACAAGCTCAGTTGGCCTAAGATATTCTCAATGTTTTACTCATTTAATCAAGCATTTTTCAAACAAGAGGAAATAAATTCATGTGGCTTTCTCCACCAACTTTTCAGGTTATCTTTGTTTCATGACAGAAATAAATACTTGGATTTCCTATTCAACACCCCTCTTTTGTGAATTAAATCTAGTCTCATGTTTTGCTCTCACAAAAATGGTGGCTGCATTTGAGATTCTTTGTGTCTTTGACATGTGTGTAAAAAAACCTGTGTGACACACATATATCTCATGTAGCTCTTACTTGTACCTGCATATCTTAGTGTTAAAAAAATACTTGCATCTATTTTGAGCAAAACTATCCAGCTGATATTGAAGGATAAAAACCCCCAAGCCAAACCATATAGGATTCTTTAAACCTGCAAAAGTATAGGTGTACAGAGATCTATTCAAAGACATATCTCTAAAAATAATCTGTAGGAAATGAGAAAAATTGAGGATAGCATAAAAGCAAAGAGTATGCTGAAATGAAAATTAAAGTCAAGATTTTATTCATATGGGAATGCCATACTGAGAAATTCAAAGCATGTATGCCATAATTAGCAGTTTTTCAAATTACCTCCGTTAGCACATCAGAAGACAGCACTGTATCAAACTGAATCTTTAAATGCTATCATTTTATCAAAGTAAGTCAGGACTGAACTGGTGGATCTTTGTGTAAAAGATTATTTTATGCTACTAATTTTTATGTTGTTCAGCAATGGTGAATTAAACTATCAATGACTGAAATATCGTAAGAAAACATGCTATGAACCTCAAGAATATTAACAGTCATATTAAAGATTCAAAGATCAGAAAAGGAATTCTAAGTCCTGGGAAATGATTAGTTTTCTCTTATGTAAAATATTATGTAAAATATTGAAAGTCCTTAAAACTCAGAGTCCTTAGATAGGCCAGTGGAGTTTTTTGGACTTCAACTCCTTGTCAGTTAATCTGGGGAGCAAGCACCCTTAAGCTGCAGAACAGACCACAACAATTGTGATCATAAGTATCACTAAAAGTATTGTTATATAAAGACTTCCTTCAGAGGGAGATATGGAATGAAGATTTGGTCAGTAAATAATTATTGTAAAATACAGCTCTAAGTAATAATGATGACCATCCTCATCATCATCAGATGTAATCATGAACTCTGGCAAGACCCAAACTTTGAGCTCTCTCTATTCACCTGCTATTTAAAGCATAGTGGTACCTCCTCTATAAATACTCAACCTATACATCCATGAAGTTGCAAAGTAAGGCACAGTGAGCTACAGATTGCAATCATAAATTTAAACCTTTCTTAAGCAACTTGCAGATTATGCAAAACCAAATAATGAAGTTGTGGGATACAGAATACTATCGCCCTGGAAACTAGCTAATGTTTTACAGCACGGAAGCGATAGAAGCAGAAAATAACCCAAATGTGCTCCTTTTTTTAAACATAACTTGAGCTTCTTGCTTTGTGATGCTACATTCTAGTCCTACCCATGCACAAACACCCATTTTCTATGTTCATGTTTCTGCCCACCTGGAACACTTGCCTTTTACACAGATCTCTTCTCACCATTTAAAAAATAAAAATACTCAGGAGTACAAATGCATTTCCATCCTATCACTTTCATCTGCTATCAGAGTATTTTAATAAGTTTGTCAATTTAGGACCACCCACTGTGCTGATTAAATACCTGATTACATGGATTTTAAGATCAAATTTACCAATTACTTCTATATCTGTTGTTATACAAAGAATATTCGAGAAATATACATCACACAGCATTTGCTATAGTGAATAATCATGCAAAAAAAACCTCAGAGAATTAAGAGATTCACTTTAAAGCATGAAGAAAATTGGAAATATGATTAAAAGAGAAGCTGAAGTAAGGACACATGAAGGCATGCAGTTTCAGACTTGGTTTACCTTGTAAAAACAGGATTGTGTATACCATATAAATGCTCTTTATGATAACCATTATTACCATTTTCCGTACTGTAATAAAATAAATACACCGAGAAAGACCATGTTAACTATACGATGCACTATGTACAATATGGCTTCTAAGACATGTACATGGATGACGGTGTTATATGCAAAGATAAACTGTGTCTGTACAAGAGAATATAACTTTTCCTCTGTAACATTCAAGAGTTATGTCATAATTATAATTTTACATTTTATAGTATTTTTATATTTTTCAAAAATCAGTTAATTATTTTTCTATTCTTGTTGAGTTGGAGACTCTAATATAATCTATCAGGTCTGAAGAAACAGAACATGTTACCTCTCTTGAAGTAACAAGTTACATTAAAAATATAAACCTTCCCACATTAATAAAATAATTTTAATAAAAATCAGCAAAAATGTCTTACATTTTCATGGGTATATTTTTGAAACTAAAAAACACAGAAAAGGAGAAGTAATTAACTAGACACTAATAAATGAGTAATTTCAGCTGTACATGCCTGTTTCTGCTCTACTGACCTGTGAATGTGCAATGAAAAACAACCACTGTGAAATGGAAGAAATGCAGTGCACAGGCTAACTGAACAATAAGCAAAACAAGGAGCAGGAAAGAAAATAGTAAAAAAAAACTGATAGGAAAATATGTAAGAATAGTTATCATAAAGTAAAATGCCAAGTCCCTGAGACAGAGGAACTGCAATTGAAAAAGGAAAGACTGGTTAGGAATAAGTAAGACAGCAAGAAAGCAAATAATTAATTCAAGGAGACTAAAAATCAGGCACAATTCACTTTAACAGGTTACTTAGCAAAGCTAGTACCTTGCACATTTGGAACTTATTTATATAAATGCTGCTCACAAAGCTCTGAAGACCTCATTCTGACATAAGACTTTTAAAGTCAGAGCCAGGACTATGATCATTCATGGCAAGTCAAGGCTACCAAAGGCCACCTGCATGAAGCACTTTGCAGGCACTGACCCAAACCTGCAGCATTACACATGAACATGCACTTCTAACCTGGCAGCACAGGTTCAAGAATTACAGAGCCTTCACTTGAAACACTAGAAAGAGCATTTTAATCCATTTGCCATTTAGCTTATTTTGGAGTATATACTTACTCATCATAAACATCCTCTGTATCCATCCTACGATAGTATTTAGAGAGTTTTACAGCAAAAATTATGGCAGGAATTAGAAACATTGAAGAGCCTCCCAAACCAAACCAGAAGGTATTCTGAAACAAAAGCAATAGAAAAATCAAGGAAAAAAGGTCATGGAGAAAACGAATCAGTGCTGAACCCTTGCTTGATATTCTAACCACTGTCACCAAAAGAACACAGTAGAAATTAGTTCTTGCATTTCTTGTCAAAATATGAGTTTCCAGCACTTTCTCAAGGCACTTTATAACTTGCAAACTGCAGGCCTGTTTGTGTAACTAATTTCATTATTATACAGTTGAACTGAGTTATCACCTGGTGTTAAAATGATGATTTTTCAAATTTGATTTGTATTGGCTGGAGGCATTTTGACTAGCGAGTGACTCAGCTAAGTTCTATCATCAGGAAAATCATGGTCTATCTCTCACCAGATAGGTAATGGCTCCACAAAGAAGAACAGAAACTCTGTAATGTATGAGCTAATCAATAAGTACAACATAGAATAGGAGGTTTTCATGGTTAAGAATTACCAAGATTAAACATTTCACGGTTAAGCATTATCAAGGCCAGAGTGTTTTGGCTTTGACTGATTACATGTATTACTGGTAGTGTGATTAGGATCTGTCTAAAAGTGCCATAAAGCTAAGTAATAGTTAGGAGGCATTTTAGGTACTTCCCAGGCACATGGTGTCTTACTTTACTTTTAATACATGCTGTCCTCTTTCCAAGTTCTTTTGGCAAGATGAAAAAGCCAATATTGCCCTTCTATCCTGCTACAAGTCAAGCTCAATGTCTCCAACATACAGAAATTAATCGAGATCTGTCTGCTACAAGTCTAGTTATAAAAACTCATTCAGGCTTTCTAGATTTCAGGAAAGATACCAGAAAAAGCTTTTCCTTGGTATTTTCCACTCACCTCCTGCCCACACCTCACCCCTGTAAGTTAGCAACAGTAACAGATGAAGCTTCAGATATTTATGCTTTTCCATTTCCTGTTTCGAGGTGGTTCAGAATCAGTTAATTTTACAGAATTCCTGCTAACAGAACCTTAAGTTTACTGAAAATATAGAAAGTTCAGCACTGGTTTGTCTTTGGACTTGATCCAGATCAGAACATTTTCCTTGCATAACTTTTTATGTGATACTTTATTATCTTACTTCAGAATAGTCTAGCCAGAATAATTAAACACAGATGTATGTTCAAAGAATTTTCCCCTTGATGCCCCAATTCTGAGTAACAAAATGTTTCTTACCACAGAATCAGCTATATAGCTGCATAAAAAAATATCTACTGCTGTATCTATTACATTGGCAATAGGCTTGCATGCTGCTACTTCCATGGAAATCTGAAAAAAAAGATTAAAAAATTACAGCTTTAAGTATCTAATGGAATAAAATAAGAACCTCTAAACTTGCTTACAGTTATAGTTTACTAAATTGTCACATCTTACCCTATCCAGATTCAAAATAAATAACAGTAGGATATGCTATCAACTGAAACTCTTTTAAACATCAGCTTACTTTCTCAAAGGTTGCAGCTGAAGAGAGAAAAACAAAACAAGATGCTAACGACATCAATTTGAACTATGCAGGGTCAAATAGTGCAGTAATAGCACAAATGGTAGATTTCAGGCTAACCCTGAAAATGATACTGTTAAATTTGCACTGCATTCCAACCAACACATCTCATCATTTCCATTCTGCAAATGCAACAAAACTATAGGAGACTGATTTTCCCATTCACAGTAAGTACAAATGTATTAAAACCCGAAACTATAGAACACACTACCAAAGTAACACTATTATTATTATTATTATTATTATTATTATTATTATTTTTATAACTAATACTGTTTAGCTTTCTTATTTTTTAAACACAGCTTCTCTCAGTAAGTAAATGCACCTTACCGACTCCTTGACCCACTCAGTGTACTGCTCAAAGTAGCCAATTATGGTATCCATGTACTTTTTTGTCTCCTAGGACCAGATCAAAGAGAACAAAAAAGCAAGTTAACCTCTATCTCCATGACACGATAAATTAATGTACTTTGATCAAATGGAGCTTACCTGGACAATAACTTGAGAAGCGTTGTTATTTATGAGATTCTGGGCAGCATTAACAGCGCTAATGACATTTTTCACCTTAACCTGGACAGGAAGAGATGGCGTTTAATATAAACAAATCCCCGTTAGGCTGTTGCAATGGCTCTATGGCCACTGCCAGGAACCTATTCTTCTGATAAACCAGTGTCACTGTCTTGTCAAAACCTGACAAAAAATGCAATTTCAGACAGAACATGAGCCTGCCCAAAGATTCACGATTGTCTCATTCTGAAGAAGGATGTGTCAGTGGTTATGATGTGGTATCTTTTCCTGGAACCTACATAATTAATTTATACACTAGGATAGGTTTTATCTTCCACTCTCTTTCCTTAAATCAATGTCTGTATATACACTACAGATACACAAAGTGCACAGGAAGAAAACAGTAGGCCATATACCACTACCACAACTCTTGATGACTGAAGCAGGATTCTGTACAGGCAGAATTTGCCCCTAATCAATTACTTGAAGGACTGAGATGTTTTTTCAATACATGCACAACCCCATAAATTCTCTCACACACAAAGGACAGAGTACCTACAGCCTGAAAATGTAGAGATGTTTCTTAATACATTTTAGTCAAACATCCCTTTCTTATCAATACCTTACGTCATGGCTTCTTCCCTCCTCACCCAGTTTCAAGTCACAGGTTCTAACAGATACCTAGCTGCTCTGCTGCTGCAGTGGATGGGTGAAAACTGTAATGAGAAGCACTAAGGTAGGTATGGCCCATGACACTGTTGAGACTACAACTATGCCACTAGTGTGGCTGGATTCTTGCTAGCAGGGCCAAGGCAGGCTGGTGGCTGAAAGCTTTACTTCCAGGAAAGCAATCATCCTGTTGCTCACTCTCTGGCACAGTGAAGCCAGCTGGTCCCACTGTGGTGCAGCCACTACTTAGAGAGGAAATGTGGGCTGCCCTGGAAAAGCCTCTGCACAGATCCAGGATCCCAGAGTAAAGCTGATGGCAGAAGCAGGAATGTAATGAGAACAACCTCAAGAAATGAATCCCAGTGGGAGCTGGGCGTGGAACAGAAGGTGGTTAAGGATATGAATCACAAAGCTATCTTTTGTCAGTTGTACTTTTGCATTGTTTTGTGGTTGTTCCCCCCAAGTTTTGCTTTCAAGGATTCTACAAAAGAAATTCTTACATTCCAAGGAAAATGAGTAACACACTATATAGACAGGTACTGAAGCCTCTTTTATCACTTGACAGTTTAGTTTACAATTCATACTCCCAAAACCAACCCAAATGTTCTTTTCTTTATTTTTCTTTTTAAACAGAAGAGAGATCTAAATCCTTATTACTTTCTCAATGCATTACAACCTCGTGCAATAATGGAACAGGTAGAAATAGAAGAAAACTGTACTGAAAATATATGCCCTGCATATGTGGCAGAAGGCTTTAAAACACAAAAATGTTACTGCTGCCAGAAAAAAAGCTTACCATAAGTTCAGATGATGTCCTCTTCAGTAATCTAATGCTCTGATTTAAAGTGCTCTATTGGGAAGGAGGGAAAAAAAAAAGCTTCAAGTCATTACTGCAAGTAAGTGCCCACCTGTTTTAAGCTTATATTCATGTGTTGATCTTCTATAGATTATTTTGTTATTAATACTATATACCACATTGTATATAACAGTAACAATAGCTGCATTAAAATTAATACATTGTGGGTTTAATCATTGAACCAGTACTTCACCAACAGCACTGATTCAATTAAAGTTAGATGCAATAAACTAAGATTGGAGGAAACATGGAACAGTTAAACTCAAATGTTCAGAGAACTGTGTATTGTGCAGTTTCTGAAGGGAAAAAGCACTTACCCTAGCTTTAACATATTTCTTGACAGTCAGTTTTGTAAAAGAAAAAAGAGATGAGAATAATTAGGAGTTAATTAGGAAAGAACAGCATAGAATCAGAGTGGACCAGAAGACCTAGTATTTTTTCATAAGTGGTACAGACACACAATATCAGATCCTAGGATAAACTAGAAGTTTTCATGTTATGTAGTGGAAAAAGCAACACCTAATATCCAAGAGATTCACAGCTGGATACTATACAAGTTTGTGTCAAAATCAGGCAGAAGCAGCTCTTTTGCATTTTTCATAGCATCAATAAAAAAAGACTTTGGCTCTACAAACCACTCCCAGGAGTTTCCAATTCCAATACTGTTAGGTGACTGCTAACTCCAAGAAATAAAGTGTCAAAGTGATAATGGCCTTTATTACTGAAGACCACTGACAAGCAAAAAAAGAAAAGGAGTGATTTAGGGGGTTTTAGGGTTAAGAACTTTGTGAAGTTCTCCTCTGCTTCTTCTTCTGGTCATATAAAATCACAAATAGCTATAGAAAAAATGGGGAAGAAAAAGGACATTATTTTAGACTGCATTATAAAACAGTAGCATTTTAAGCAAGAAAACTATTAAACACACACTTCAGCCAGATTACTCTTCATTGACACAATCTGTGTTTACACAAGTCCAACTTTTTAACCTCTTTAAGAGATTTGTATTTTCTACAAGTATGTTTCAGTATTGCTTTAATGTTTTACCATAGCTTGCTCCAGTGGAACAACTTGCTGGTTATGAATCATTCGAATGTTGTTTGCATGTCCTTTTAAGGCATTTTCCAGTGCTCCTTTGGGCTGCAAAAAATGCAATTATGCAATATTGTTCAGTAACCTCAACAAAGCAAAATACAATCAAAGCTACACATCCACTCCAGAACAAAATGCTAAACACTCCATGCTAAAAATGGGGTATGGCAAACTGAATTCCTCAACACAAGGAGGCAGGAAAAAAAATAATCACTGTATTAATAATTCAATCCTCAGCAACCAAACCAGATATACTACCTTGCTTTTCTAGCTATAACAATATCAGGACAGATTTAACTGAAGAGAATTTTCACATGATGCACTAAGTAATTTTAAATACAGAAGAGTGAGCACATCTCCCTGACACTCGCCACAAGCCAAACTTGACTGCAAGAACCCTGCAGCACTGCACCCCAGCTGGGACAAGCAATCTCCCAGTCATGGGTACTTGCTTTTGTTTTGGAAATGTGGACATCACCCTGGGGCACCCTCTGCTTTCTGAGGGACAGAGAATTTTAAGTATTTTCAGCCAGCCACTTGGAAAGGCACCTGTGAAGGGTATTTCCTATTTTTGTGGCTCCCACCTTTCAGTCAGAAGATGAGTTTATGCTCTGATTCTCAAGTCCAAATGCTTGTCTGGAGCTCATTGCCAAATACTATAAAATTTGGTTTTACTCTCAGATATAAATTTATTTTCCATTTCCTTTTGGAGGCAAAACCATTTAGTTCCCTGCATACATGCTGAAAACTCCATTTTGAATGTGTAATAATGGCAGACCTCAGTGCTCAGAGGTGTGTTTGCTTCCAGTGAAGTGTTCATGTGGGCACTCAGCTGGGTCACTGAGCAGTTTCAGGATGCTTCATCTCCCATACTGACAAAGTGAATTCATCTACCTAACACCACGTTGGTGGTATTGCTCCCTCCTCCATATCCTGACCCCTTGGTTTGATCCAAGTTTTATTCCATTTGCGCCTTCCAGTCCAAAAAGCTATTTTTAATTTTTTGTAAGGTGCCAAAAGATGCAAACTAGATACGCAAAATTAATTAATTCCGTAAGTTTTTGGTTTATTTTTTAATTGGTTCTCAGAGCTATCACTAGTAACAAAGTGAGATTATAAAATATCCTTGGAAACCAGTGCCATTTTTTAACAATCTTTCTTTTAAAATACATTATATTATTGGGAATTTGGCCTCTTTTTTGAAGACATTTCATAGAATACACTAAATAGCATCTAAAGGAAGAAATAAAAACATACACTGTAACAGTGAACACATTTACTTATTTACACAATTACTTCTTTTATATGAAGAAATTACTCTGTCTGATCTATTCTCAATTCTGATGCTTCCTCAAGAGTCTTCTACAAAAAACAGTGAAAGCAACCTACCAGCACAATACACTTTGCTTTATGGAACTATGTTTGAAGAACCCCAGCTGTCACTTAAACCCAGAGCTATCTAACCTTGACATGAGTGCACGTGTGGCAGGAAAAACCCTTGAACAAAAAAACCCCAGCAACAAGTATGATTGAATGATGCAAGAGGCAGAGCCAACACACCAGGAGCCTCCTCTACTGTCCTCCTTCCATTTGAGGAGGGATGGATGGATATTTGATACATTCCAAACAAGATGGTCTCACTCTGCTGTGTCCCTCAGCGATCCAAGCAATTGCAGCACATATGCAACATAACTCTTCCTTCTGTATCACAGTGCAGGAATCTGTCTTGGGCCAGCACCCAAACCCTGACCCTCATTCTGAAAAGTGAGTATGACCTGACCTGGACATGCATAACAAGCAGATCAACTGAACACTCACTGTCTGTTAACAGGGATCTGTGCCACTTGCAGATTCCTTTCTGGGCCATGTTGTAACAATACCCTCTGACCATTGTCCTGCATACAAAAAGCCCTTCAGAGAAGACAGTTTCTTTTGTGCATTCTCCCTCCACAATGGAGCTCCAGTTCTCATTACAGTTCTCACAAGCTGCCACAGTATTAATTTTGTTGCTAATTAAAAAATCTCCTGCTCGCTAACTGAAAAAAATTGATTCAAATAATTTTTTTCAGCATGATCTAACCAATTTTTCTTCCAACTGGGACCCTAAAATGTAAAGACCATAATAGGAAATACTGAAATGGAGCACTCCCCTCATTGCCCAAGCAGAGTGTTATTTAAGAAAATACACTTTCAAAGCAGAAAATGTACACGAGTATACAAAAATCAATAATTAGCAACAATCAAAATACAGTTCATATGCAACACTGTTCTTCAAAGTTTTTCCTTACATGACACTGCACCACGTATGTAAATGTTTGAAGTCCAAAAATTCTCCCATATAAAGTCTACCTTGCTATGTATTTATACTTACATGATATATAAATGATATATTTTATGTATTATTATATTGCTGAATTGAACTTACCAGCTGGTCTGCTCTTGCTTCCAAATCATTAGCAAATGACAGAAGATCAACCTTGGTAACACTTTTATTGATCTGAAACAAAATATGAGCAGTAAGAAAAGGACTATCTTGTTATTTTATTTACAGACAACTTGCACTTAACTATACCACCTACTCTGTCTACACTTTATTTTTTTATTTATTAACTTTAACTTCTTAAGTGCTTCTTTCCCAACAGTATGAGCCTCCAAAACATGGTTTCACACAAAAGCAGATTTTGCTGTTTTTCCCGTTGGTAAACAAACCTTTTATTTTATGTTTTGTCCCAGTCATGTCTGTAGTTGACTACAGTCTCACCTCAGTCAAATATGCTGAAAAGTCTATCCCATCTATTCCTGAAGAGCTGAAATTCAGAAGATTCTCCTTCCCAATTTCATCCAGCAGAATGATTTTGCTGAGGTTTATCTGAATATGCTCAATTTTAAGTGTTACATCTTCCGTATACTGAGACAGAAACAAAAGAAAGTATAAAAGTAGTTTGCACATATTCTGCCATAGCCCCTGCCCAAAGCATCCTGCTTTTGCTGATTCCCCATTTCCATGAAGAAGCATACATTGATTTTTTTTTGCTCACATCAGTTTAATTCAATGAAGTTGAACAGAATCTACCAGGCCATGTTCTAACCTGCCTTTGTGTCTTGGGTTGCAATATGTAACCAAAAATATGTACTCTAAGTAAGGAAACCCAGAGAAGTCAGTATCTCAGCTGTGACAGACACTCTAGGTCTCAGACAGACACTGTTTGCCACAGGACTGGATGAGACTCCTCAAAGTATCTTCAGTGGTGACTAAAGGTGATTGGTTATTGCTACCTGAACCTTTCTGCACTGCAGCCAAACTATGTTACCTGCAGTGGCTGCAGAGCTATAGTTGAGGAATCTGAAAATCTGAATTCATTTGCAGCCTCCTCCGTTAGTCCATTGTGAAAACTCAAAATAACTTTCCCTCTTAGTGAATCTGCCTTGTTCATTTTCATTGTCTATTATCTGGGGCAGGGACTGTATCTGTTACATGGGTACAGTGCCTGGCAGAATGGAACATGTATCCCCAAGGGGTTGCTGTAATGAAGACAGGTATTACAGGCAATCCCAAAATTAGTACAGTCCTGTAATGACAGTGCAGTCATGTATCATTACAGCTTAACAGCCCAACTACTTCCAACCAAAACCAGAGTAATTCTTAGAACCAAAGGTATATCATATCCTGGATCAACATAAATCTGACTGGAATCAGGAGAACACCCCCAGACAGATATTTATTTATATGATAAGAAAACTGTCACTGAACACCATAAGCAGTCTTTGGAAGATAGACTTCAACCTTCCACACAAGTTTCAAAGTTAAAACAAACATTACTATCAGCACATAAACAAAAGCACATCAGAAAATCTTCCCTGGCCCACTAAGACTGGTAAAAAATATCTTATTTGTAAATCAAATTATTTCTTTCAGATTAGCTTGGACAGCTCTTGCCTCCCTGTAGGATGTTTTGTGTATAAAAACCAAAATGCCATAAACCCCAGATACACTATATGGTGTTTCAAGAGCCAATATCCTTCAGAATCATGCACTCACTAATAGTTTCTTTACTTACCATACTAATATTTAAAAGCTCATTGATATTAAACAGATGTTCTAGGTGAAGGGAAGTATAAATTCCTTTGTTTTCCTTGCAATCACTGGAAGAATAGATACACAGATCAGCCTAAAAAACATCTTGAGGACCAAGCATTAAGAGAATGATTAACATTTTCTTATTCTAAGAAAATCAGTCCTTTAGGAAACAAAATAGTGATTATATTTTTTGAAGCTCAGTCAATGAGAGAAGTAATTAACAGTTTCTTAAAGGTGCAAAGTATTCTATCAATTAGCTTGACTAGTACTGTCATACAGTAGTATGCTGACTATCTCGAATAACTCATATATAGGAACAAATTGGTTTTGCTTGTGAATCACAAGAATCAGAATGTCTCCTGGAACATGTGCAATTTTTGGATGTGCCCGAAATAAGCACAGAAGATACCATAGAACCAGTATGTATAAACTGAATGAAATAAGAGTTAAATATGAACTGAATTAAACCTTAATCATAACTCTAATACCTGTACACTTTTTCAAAAGTCAAGTTAACATTTGGATTTTTAAAGATGATGCCAGCAAGATAGTTTTTCCAGTGCTTGTTTAGTAAGTAAGGTGTATCCAAAACCTAGAAGACAAAATTCAGTAACGTTACTGTAATTCCACGTTTCTTTATGTATTTATTCATATGCAGTCTTTTGACACATAACCACATCTAAGCTTAGCACCCACTATTGAAAATACAAGCAAAACAGCAAATTCAAACTCTCTGGTGCAGAAAGTGAATGTTTAAGATCTCCATTACCAAGGAACAACTGAATCAGAAAAATCTGTCTCCAAAGGAAGACAGGCATGCAGTTTTAACACTTCAAAGCAAATTAAACCAAGAAAGGGTGAATGTCTCTATTTGGTTTGTAAGAAGGAAGTAAAACCAGATCCAAATTCATTTGAAGTGTCCTATAAAAATGATACGCCATACAGAATGGACAAGACCATTGGGACTCATGGGGATTCAATTAATTGTTTAATAACGTGAATACCCTCACCTTGAATAAATTTTTATCTTCAAAGGGCTCACAGACCAATTTTTCTACATTTCCACCTGTGACAAAAGTGAGCACCACTACAATCATCAGCAGCCAGGAGAAAAGAAAACTGAATCCAACACCACTGAAAAAGAAATTGAGTAAGCTTTTGCTTTATCAGAACACATTTTGTATAAATATATATATACATACTTGGAGCAACAGTGAAATCAACAGTTCGCAGTTATAACAAATATAAAAACTTATGGTTGAAATAGTTCTGTCCAAATATGTTCTTGCCCTCTGAAGCATCTTAAATGTTTCAGCCCTGTAAAGTCTTTAGCTAAAATGCATTTGAAACCTCCCATTAGCACTGGGCATGGAAACTGTTTTAAGAATTACATTTAAGGGACACAAAACCATACAATTTTCTTTTTTAAATTCAACTCTCTAGCCTTGTGCTCTCAAAAAAGTTTTAAACTTCCAGATACAATCTTCTCCTGAATGCAGCAGAAATGACATTAAACCCCTAGGCACTTTTCAACCCCAAACATCCAGAAATGCTCTCAGAAGGTCAACCAACTCTTGCCTCCTTGCATGGCTTTTATTGCAACTTTGAACAAATGTTCCAAGTCTACTAGAAAGTTATGAATTTCCCCTAATAAATTCCACTGTCTGTCCCCACTTTTTGCAGTTTCTAAAGGGACTTGCAAAGAAATTCATTAGCCACAGCACTTGCCTTATAATGGCAGATTCAGAAGTCTTATCCTTCAGCTGTGATTCTCAACGGAAGAACAAACCCAAATCCCCAAGTCTCTCAATGTGTGTGAAATCAATATTTATTTCTGTTTTTTCTCAGCAGACATGCATAAGTAACAAACCAAACTCTTTTCATATGTATGTCCTTCAAAAACTCAACCAAACCAACTTTCTACCTTTATTTCCTTTTTCTCTGGTAAGTGAAACTTACGCCATAAGAAAGTTTCCTCCAGTGTTGGAGATACAGCCTCTGGTTGTTGGAGAAGCATGTTTATCATACCCACAGGTGCCACATAGCAATCCAAGGTAGTAAAAGACCAGAATCAGGACCAACATGCAGCACAGAATGAGACAACCCAGCCACCTAAGGAATAAAAGATAAAGTTCTTGGTTATTTCATGAAAAGAACATGCTGGAGACCTTCAGGAGACATCACGCAATATTACAATCCCAAATGCCCCACTTGTGGCTGTGTTTGAGCAACCAGTGTCAGCAAAGACAAACATATTTGCTACACTAGCAGGTATTTTGGGCCAGCACACAGTCACTGCAGGATTGTAGTCAGCTGCTACTTAAGGACTGGGGAACAAACACCACACAACAAGGTGTTCCCCAGTTAATGCTCTGTTTAAGCATCAAAGTGCTCCAAGTGGAGCAAACAATTACTCAAAGGAAGCAGATGTTCAAACAGCAATTTATTCAAGAATAAATGGAGAAAATGCTGAATGCAGACTGGCCATTGGTCATGAAGCACATAGCTGCTCTTCCCGTGAGGCTTACTAACATTTTGCACACTGTGTTAGGCTTGCAATTGTAAATAACTATATTTAAGGCTGTAAAAACCTAGGCTTCATGTGTCTGTGCTGGACTGCTTTCAACATATGAAACAGTTAATGGAACTTGATCAGGAGAAGAATCTTGGATAGGAAATGAACTTTCATTTTCATTAATTACATCATGGAACAGTTCTATCTGTCCAGGTATTTGGAGCATATCCATTTATTCACACATCTATCCTTTCATCCTCTCCCAATGCCCTCTGCACTTCTTTTTCATTTCTGTTGTCACTACTTCAGCTTTTATTTTTTAAGTTCCCTTTTCTCCTCCCTGTACTTTTGTAGAGAAAAATCTGTAAAAGAAATATTGTAATGAACATGCATGGCCAATAAAAAGAAAAACACGAATGCTGACAGGCATATTTATAAAAGGACACTTCTTAAGAACTACAAATAATGCACCTGTAATTAAGCAAGGAATAGATAGAAAGTAATTTGGACAACTACAGGCTTATTGGTTTAATTTCTACTTGAAGTACTGTTAGGTTAGGTTTGACAAAATCAGGTATTTAAGTGCTGTATAGATGAGATATATTCTCCTGTAGCAGAATGAAACAATATATTTATTTGATTAAATGCAATACAGGCTTCAATGAAAATATCAATAAATTTGTCAAATTACGTCTCACTACAAAAACTGTCAGATAAGAAATGGGCTAAAGGTAAGATTCTAAGCAAGGTTCTAAAAGTTCAGTTTTCTGCTCACTTTATCACTGCATTAATGCCAGAAACACACATTCTGTAGCAGTGAAAGTGATGATGACACAAACACAGAAGCAAATATTGATTATAAAGTCAACTAAAGTATCAAACAAAACGTAGGGAGAATTTGATGAGCTTGTGGAGAGAAATTACTAAATCTGGAGAAAGATAGATGGTATGAAATGAAAAGCTTTACATGTCAAAATATGAGTTTACTCGACTGTAAGAGACATAAAAGTCTCAAAAAGTATGTTTTTCTCAAGGTAAAATCAACCACAAAGACCAGTACCACACCAGTAGGGGCAAGCATGAAGATTTACAAGGTATGAAGCAGAATCCCTGCTACTCCTCCTCTGCAGTACAAAAGGTGCAGTAACAATGGATTGGCTTCAAGGCCTCTCTGGTCCTCTGCCCTCACAATTCACCTGCAACTCAAAGGAAGTAAGGCCTAGATAAAAGGTCACCCTGGCATTATGAAATAATCAGCTCCTTTGGGTGTTATGTCTTTGACATCTACCTCTATCTATCCTTCCTGAGAAAGACCTGAGGGTCTACAGAGTAGAAACTACCTCTTGCTCTGTGGAGAAACAGCACCCAGTTATTGATGAGCTGTGTTTTTCACTTTTACCAAAATGCCAGTACCAAACAACTGCTTTATACATCTTTCTTTCACTGTGTTCGTCATTGCCAGCTTACTTGCCTTTACAGAACATTAAAATATTACAAAGTACAAACAACAGGAAGCGCTTCAGTCCTGCCTTATTTCTTGTCCATACCTGTAGAAATCATACTGCTCCACTACTGGAAAATAATCTTGAACATATGCCTCACTCTGTGTAAGATACACCATCAAATCTGCCAAAATCTTCTGAACAGGGAGTGCTCTTGTGAAGGTAGTAATATTTGAACCAATGGATTCCAGCACACTTTTGATATCTAAAAGAACAAACATATTTCACTTTTACAGATCCAATGAGGAAATTTACATTCCATGTACGCGTTATAAAATACTATTAAGCCATTTGCCACATATAACAAGCAAGCCATGAGGACAAGTGTGAAGAAGACACAAGCAGGCAACAAAAGCATCAAGCTTTGAAGTAGCACAAAGGCATTTCAAAATGCACACTTTGTTTTTAGCATTCAGTTTAATGATTCAAGATGCAGAGTTGGGCCAGAGTTCTTCCTCTTTCCTCTCAATATAATGAATGTGTCACTTTTTATCTAGCCAACTTAAATCTTGCTTTTCATGCAATATTGCAAATGGCAACACTGAGCAAGACAATTAGCCACCAAGTTTACAAAGAAGAACAAAATCTATTTAAACTCCATGCCTTGGGAATACAACACTGTGAAAGAAATTGGGCTGCCTATATTGAGAATCTATACTAGTTATTTTCATTCTTATTAAAAGAGATTACTTAAATGAACTCATTCCAATTAGTTAGCAACACTCCTGAGGTAACACTCCATTAAGCCATTTTCCCCTCAGACTATGAGCAAACATGCTACCTCTACTTACAGATTAGATAGACACCATTTAGTTATACAAAGACATGATTAATTCATTTATTACACATATTGTCTATGTGTAAAATACAGTTTTCTCTATACTCTTCCCTTCCTTCAATTGGAAACATACTTGAAAAAGCAGGATGTGTAACTACAGGTTGTAATTTCATGGTGGGCAGTACTTCCTTCTTTCTCAAAACACAACTGGACAAGCCTTTGTCAGTTTTGATGATTACTCCTCAAATCCAACAGGTAACAAATCACAGTTGTTTTAGAAGTTTACAGATAAATGCAATTTTTTCTAGTAAACCTATTTATTTTATTTGCTTTCTTAACTCAAACTCAGTTTCTATAGAAACAAAGTCCCAACAATTTATAAATAGATAAATTAAGATGTCTTGTCTGTGTTTACACATCTCAGATAAGGAGAATGAGTAAATCTGCTCTAGATTTTCTAATGAAAAGTGTAATATCAGTTTTTGAAAACTGGCTCATTACAGACAAGCTCACACAGTACACTATGCTTATATCTATACTGTGCTTTATTTTGCCCAGGAGGGGAAGGAAAAAAAAACCAAACCAGAAAAACTTACAAGGAACAGCTGCTTATATATAATGCAGAACAGGTCCACAATGCAAGAACAAAAATTAAAACAGATTAGTATACATATGCTATACTACCATACAGGTACAGTCAAAGAGCAAAAAGTGTAAAGCCCAAGCAACAAAACAACTGAGACAGCCATTTAAGTTATCCTTAAGGCATATTTTGACTTTCACTTTGCCATCCACCACATTTTAATACAGCAGCTGGCAGGGCAGGGGGGAGGAAGGGGAGGTGTCAGTTTTTCACACTCCCAAATATGTCACAAACACATCAGCCAAGGAAAATTAGTTTTTCAAACAAATAAAGCATCAGTGTGAAGTGAGGATCACAAGATTTCTCATTATGTGAGCAGCAAAAAGCCTAACAGATAAAACTCCTCCATAAAATACCACATGGTCTAATTTTAGATTTATTTTAGTGTCCTCATCAAGACACAGTTGCTTTCCATTTTTTTTCCTCTGGCACCAAATTTTAAAAAATAGTAAAGTTTCACATTTCCATTTTTAATGATATTTAGCCAAGGAAACATATTACCAATAAAAGAAAACACATTAAACAAAGTGAAAAGACACTCTGTCCTCACCTGATAAAATGTTCCTGGTTTGATTCACTACCAAGTCTGGAGTATCATTAAATGCTGCATAACCCTATGAAAAAAAGGTGAAAAAATTATGCCCTGTTTCTCATTGCCAAACAGTTTGCAGGGTTTTTTTCCTTTTATTCAAGAATCAAAAGCACACACATACTAAAATGCATATGGTAATACTAAGAAAAACATGGTTTTATCCCTGCATATTAGAAAAGGTGAAAGCGAAATAGGAACTCCAAGTATATTTCAGATTTAGCTCAGTCTCCAAAACACTCCTTGAGAAAAAGAAATCTGTGTTTAAATACACACGAATCTGTCACAGACATCTCAAACTTTGCTGCCTGTCAGATCTAGCTCATCTAAAAGCCAGAAACACACATATGATGATTCACTAAGTGAAAGGAGTTACTCTGTACCAGCCTAACACCTCCTGTTTCTAAGTCTATGCCTTCCAAACATGAAATGCATATTACAAGCAATGAAATCCAATTGCCTCTAAAGACATTGCCATGCCTTCTTCAGTGAGAAGGGGAAGGAAGGGGTCCACACGATGGGGACCAAGCTCAGTAGCTCATCTGGACAGAAAGGAGAAACCATTGCAGTGGATACTTGAAGCCTTACTCCCTGCAAGCCTGATCACTGCAGAAGCAGGAAGGGGTCTCAACCCCTACACATAGCCTGTGGTTTCAGAAACTTCTATTTCTAGCACACGTTTTCAGATTCCTAGATTTTTCAACTGCTCAAACTAAGCCATTCTTTTCCTTGGTGAAAATCATAGGGTTTTTTCTGGAAAGTCTTGCAAAAATACTAATAGCCATTACACTTGGTCCATTGCACCAGATTTAATGTTAAATATGCACATAAAAATTTTGAAATAAATATTTCAAGATAGCAGGAATACAATAAAAGTGATTAGGAGACCATGGATTTTTTTATTTCTTTAGTTTGAACCAAAAAGTAGAGAGCACGCTACTAGATCCATGTTTCTGTCTTTTCATTTTTTATGGACTGTTCTTTCAAGCAGACAACTTGCAAAACATTTTAGATTTGTATTATCCCAGAGATACAAAGCACTACATTCATACTTTCAAGTGTTAAATCTTGGCCAAACCATGAGAGATATTCAACCATAAAGCAGGTTGAGGTGGCAACAAAAGAATTCTGCTTGAGAAACCAAGTGGAAACAAGTGATATACATATCCCAGTCTATTCAATAACAGTTTAAAAATCTGTCAAGAAACATACCTTCTGAACCAGACTAGAAAGGTCTATTTTAAGGACACCATTGATCTTTGCAAGTTGTGAGCTCACGCCTGGCAACTGGGAAGGAAAAAACATACCTGAGTCACATTGAAGTAGCAGTTTTGCTAATACAGTAAATATTTTAAAGTTAGGAGAGAAGGCAAAGAAACGAAAGTGATCTTTAGGAGAATCTTTCTAAACGCTCATGAAACTTCTACTGTACAAAAAGCAAAGCTTAACTCTCAGCATTTCCAGGAGGGCATATTATTTCACTGCCCAGACCATCACTTTTAACATTGCTTGACACATATTTTATCCTTTTCTACATAGAAGATGAAAACAGTGACTGGAATTAGCCAGTAACACAGAAAAAAGGAAGGTCACTTATCTCACAAGTGACAGCACACACCAAGCCACTGAGTTGCAGAAATACTACTGGGCTTATTCAAAGCAATCACACTCTGAGAGTCTGAAAAATATTATTGAAAGATCTTACCCCACTAAAATTGGCATTGATGTCCAGCTGATCTAATGAATTCCTGATGATATTGCAAGTTGAGGCAGCCTGAGCCGCATTGCACGCAGAGTCATTGAGGGTGTTGCTTAGGTGCATTTTAACATCTGTCAGGTTTGCATGAAGTCTCTCTGTTCCCTCCTGCAAAACCTCCACAGAGACACTCACATTTTCCAGAGCTTCCTTCGTTTCTCTGATGGCTGCCAAATGTGAAATTTTTTAAAAAACACTTTTGTTAGAAAGCAGCCTATAGATACAGACATGAAGAGAAAGTGTACATGCATAAATCACATCATCTTCTTAACAATACTGATTTAATTACTGCCTTCCTCCCAGAAAAATCCACTAGCAAAGAATAGGTACTCATTGCACATAAAAATATACCACTTATGCTTTCCTACAAAGAAACTGATGTGCTCAGGTTTCTTTTATTGAGATTTCATTCACTTCCCACTTTTCTACCCTTTCTCTACCTCTCCTTCCTGAGGGGTTACAGTAAAGAACTTTAACGCTTGGTCATTAGAAACCAGAAGCCCATATCCATCAAACTGTATTTTCAGTATTTTCCTTATAATCCAACTCACAAATCATACAGCTGCAAGATGAAAGGTAAGGAGATCATGTTGCATCAGCCAAGCATTAATGAGAATTCCACACTGTCTGGCTTTAGATTCCATCCCAATCACACCAAACAAACAAAAGAAAAGAACCCCAAACACTGAACAGGTGTTTAGTACACAAGGAACCACACAGACACAACTAAGAATACATAGAGTTACAAAAATAAAGTGCACTTCACACCACGCAAGGTTTTATGGTGGTTTTTACCTTTGATAGCCCTTTCCACTTTGACTTCAAGACAAATAAGAGAAATAAAGCAAAAAAAAAAGGAGAACGATGACAAGTGAATGAGAAAGAATTCATGGGTAAAAAAAACCCCAAACCAAAGTGACTCAAGCTCATGGATGCCTTCCCTTTGCTCTATAAGCTGTATCTGATTCCTGAAAAAGAAAGCCTTAAATGGAAAAGTAATAAAGGAATGTTTTCACTAAAGGGAGAGACAACTAAGAATGAGCAGTGCCAAACTCAAAGATATAATGAAAAAATGCTGGTTAACAATCTCATAAACAGTCTTGGCAACGTATAGGAAAAAATCCCTGACCTGTTAAAGACTGATCTGCAAATAGTTATGGCTATAATAATGCAACTCTAAAAGAACAGTTTTCCTAGTCTCCCTTATATTCAACAGAAAGGGACAACAACCTGAAGCAGGAAATTCAGATTTCATCTCTATTCAATGACTGCCAAAACTAAGTATCAACAACGGCACATAAATTTTGATTTAGCTTTTAAATGTATTTATAAATCTTAAGATGTCTGAAATCCCCAGTCTAAAAGAAATATCCAAACATGTAGAAAAATGGTGAGTTGGTTCATGGTATTGCACAAAGCCATCCTATGCTGTGCCTGTTTTACCATGGCAACAGAACATTGTACAACATGTACATCTTTACCTCCTGCCATTGTCAGAGCTGCATCAAGTGCAGGACGTACTTCTTTTCCCAACTGTTCTTGAACTCTGGTTCCAAGCACAGGTCCAACATCTGTAGTATGGAGACATAAAAAAACTCAACACATTATACACTAGCTCAATCTAAAGTGTCTCTTAAACCACCTGCTGTCTGACTTTTCACTTAACAAATACATTTATTATGTATATACATATATGTATGCTTATATATATTATATATATGCAATTTCATTTATACATACATATACATATGAATAAACACAGAAACATTATTGAAATTTTTCTAAGGCCTGACAGTCAGAAGTTAAGTGAGAGAAGGTAATCCAAGGACACAGTTCTACTTTTACTAGCTATAGGCCTATAAATGAAAGAAGTAAATCAAAATATGGTGGAAAATATTCATTAACACTTGACCGCATGGGTAAAGACACCCAAGAATTTCAACCAACCCCACAATACGTATTTCACTGCATTTACTACCTTGTTGGGGACAGGATTTTTTCCACAATTTATCTTAAAGAGGTTCAGCACCTGGACAGGAATTTTGTGGCATAATCTTTCACTACACACTATGTCTTCATAGTGCAAGAGAAACTACAAGGTGGATTCTTTTCCTTTCTCCTGTTCCTCAAGCACCCAGCAAGATCAAGGTGACCCACAAGGCAGAGCTGGCAGTCAGCTCTGCTGAAATCTCTTAAGCGCGTTAAGCGCCTGTACCTCGTGCAGAAATCCCACACAGACACCCCCAGCCCCAGCTACCCCCACCCCCACACCCTCCAGTCTCACTGCCCACAACAGAAATGAACCTTGCTTCAGCAAAGGAACAGAGAAATGCTGAGCAGAGCTGGGTGAAGCATTTTAATGTGACACATCCTTCAGGTAATCACCTGGTCCCCTCCATTTTCAGATCACAGTGAACTGATTTTTCAGTTGTTTTCCTTTTGATGAGATGGGAATACTGCATGGTACAGAGGCATCCCCTCCTGTCAGTACTATCATGTCTAGCTTGGGATGAGAATTTCTACCAAGCAGAAAACACTTTTCAGCGTTTCCTTAGGGTGGGCAAACTGAACTCATCTACAGTTCTCTGGAGATTTCTGCTACTGTTGATTCCCTTAGGAAAAAATCCTGTACCCAGGTGTAACACACTTAATTCTGGTATTTCAAGAAAATAAAAGCTATCTCTATTTGATGATTGGTCTCATCACAGACCCTGTGATTTCTGTTAACTAACATTATAAATCTGCCTTGAGAACAAATAAACATTAATTTGAAATTTCAGTTTGGAGTGACTGGGAAGCTTCAAGCTAATATTCGAAATACAAGTATGAATTTTTTTGTTATTACTGTTATTATTATCACGGACTTAAAGATTACATCTATTTTTTAGACCAGAGTGCTCCTGCTGAGAATGAAGTAGGAAGACTACTTAACTACTGCTACTACTACTTTCACAGGCATACACCATGTGCAATAAAACCTCACGCAGACAAGACACATTAACCTCAGGGTATGCCAAGTTGGCCAAATCGAAAACTACTTTTAATATACATTTTAAAACTACACAGAAGCAGAGATTCTGGGCATGAGAATCAATTTCTTTTAAGTGGCACAATGCCACAGCTGCACAGTTTGATCCCAGCAACAATCCCTCAATCCAACAATGCAAACATGTATGCATTTATTAATACCTGGTAACAATGCACCTTGAATCATTATGTGTACTGATTATGGTCAGCCCTTTCTATTGGGAATTTTGGAAAGTGAATCTTAAATCACAAAAAATGAAAAAAAGGAAGAGTCAGTTCTCTGATTGTCTTTGTTTACTGAGAGCTTTAAAAGTGATGTCTCATACTGTAACTGTACTGAAGGGGAAAGTGCAGCAGTTCAAGTTTTATCTCCTGCTCTTCAGCTGCTTGTTCTGAAGTGGCAAATACATGACGCAGCTTTAGAAAGAAGATAAGCTTATACCTCAGCTCCTAGCTGAATAGAGGACGAAGGTAGAACAAGAAAAATAAACTGAGATCTCTCTCACTGGAACTATCTCAACTGCTAGTAGCTCTGTTACTTGATATTTGGCTCCAATTTAAAAACTGAGGACAAATATTCCGAAATATTCCAAAACTGAAAAGGAAAATAAAATATTAGCCTGACTTACTGGATAAAAGCTTACTAAAATACTCTTATTTCAGGAAAAACTATGCATTATACCAGTTCTGCGACATTTTATGTGAAAAAGATTTTAGTCTCATTTACCACTGAGAACGGGATTTGAAAGCCATATTTGAAACAGTATTTGAAGAACAGTATTTGAAAACCATATTCTCATAAATGAAATTTCACTTTGCACTATGAGCTAAGATAATGTATTATCTTATTAAAGTTCTTAAATACACACTGATAACCCCCTTTAAATGAAAGTACTTACTATTTAGGTCAGAGAGTGCTTTATCCTTAGTTGTGTTGTACTGGCTCACCAAGTAGTCAATTTGCTAAGAAGACAATGATTAAAAAAAATTAAAATAACTGAAAAAAGTAACACTTTTGAATGTGTCAAACAGTCACTTTGAAACAAGCAAAATATTTGTGCAATGCCTCCAAACACTGGCCTTCCACTGCTTTCAACTATTTTATTTGCTTAACAGAACTGCACATAAACAAAGTATTTAATTGGGACATCTACTTAATTGCAACATCTCTGTGATCAAGGATTCAGCTCAAAAATATTAAGTAGCAGGAATAGTAGCCTTATGGAGGCTTCAAGTCAGTCAAGCCTAAAAGGTTTTCCATGTCTTCAACTTTGTTACTTGATTTTCTCTTGGCACTAGTTCCAAGTTCATGGAAAGGTATGGCATTGATGTGGTGGCAATTTTGAAACAATTCACCAACCCAAGGAATTTGTATTTGGGCAGCCTCTCAGAGCTTCTCTTGTGGAAAGGAGCTGACTGCTCTGTCTTAATATAAACAGTTTTCCTTACCCCAAGTGGATTTGGCCCAGTCTCAATTTGAGCTCTACCAAGACATCATAACAATAAAAACTAGCAACTCAGTCACCACCAAATCCTGGGTTTGGAGAAAGGCTAATGAAGAACCATCCCAAGTAGAAAACTTACACTAATTTTGAAAAGACATTATTGATTTCTGCATGTTTAAAATAATGCACTGTGAATTCTACTCCAACTGAGCTAAAGTGGTGTAAAGGTTAACACACTTCATAAATGGATTTCAAATTTTAAGCATGATTCAAATATGTACCAAAATGTATCTGGCTTACAGTCTCAAACTTTCTGTGAAATAAATAAAAAAAGACAAAAAATCCACCCTCAAAACAACCTATTGATCAGTGAATCTAATTAAATGACAAAGTAGGAAGTGGACCTCATTTTTCTAAAACAGGAAAAAAAAATCAAAGTTTCTCACTAAGAAGGCTGTAAGTATATTTTTGCTTATTTATTGTTTTGGTCTACCTAGGTTAACCAAAGGACTAAAATTTTGCAGGGCTACATGTTTTGCATTGTCTCCAGCAATGTCCCAGACAAAAGGTGATTCTGTATAACTAAGAGTGTTACTGCTCAATACTCACAGTCTGCAAATCTCCTGTGACACAAACTCTTAACACAAGACTTCTTTTCCAAATCCTCTTACACGCTGTACACACCTCATACTGATGAGTCAAGGACATCAGTTCAAATCTCAGAGCTTTACAGACAATTAGTTGGATACTAGAACTTTTTTCAAAAAATTGTAGGTCTTCTCCTTCCCTTAAAAAATTCTTACAAATGTGTATACATGATACTCATGCACCTTGTCTGACAAACAACTCAGGAGATACAGCTGATGACTGCATCAACACCAAGCCTAAAAAAGAAAAGGTAATAATCCCACACTGAAACTAAAAAACTACCAAGTGAGACTTTGACTAACCTCTGGCAAAAGTGCTCAAGTCCTGACACTTTTAAATTTAATAATTAAGTGTTTTTATTAACATTTTAGCTAGTGTGCATTTTTTTCTCTTAAGGTAGTTACTTCAACATAACACGTTTTCTCCTCTGAAGTTCCCAGTTGTCAGGACCCAGTACACTGTCAAGGAGACTCTGGTGGTTTCTGATGTGACTGGATTGATCCTTCTGTGCCCAGGATCAGCTCCAGACTGACCAAGCCCACTCTGTTTCAAGACAGATTGCAAGACCTCCAGTTCATGCCATATACCTCCACCACCCATCTGTCGTAACACCACATGCAAACCAAGTTTGGGGAACAACTCCAGACAGGAAAACATATGAGGCATCCCCCAAGATGTTTCCTGTTCTCACACAGCCCTAGTCAGCAGAAAAGCACCCCAGAATTACTGTGACTGGGATGCTACCATACTTGTAGATTCCACATAACTACATGAATTCCACCTAGTTCTAATTTATCAGTCACGTGGAAGTAAAATAGATTAATAAAACTGAATTCAAATAATTAAAATTAATGAAAGCCAAGGTAATAGAACTGTCAGACTTCTTTTCCCCCCTAAAAATTCACAAAGAATTGAAATTGCACATTGTCTACAAGTCTTCCTAACTAGTATCTTTTTTTCCCAACACAAAACAAGATATGCAGAGGACTGATTATGGAAGTCTAAGGAAAATTTGAAAGAGGATAATCTTTCCTGTTCAGTATGGTACAGTGTGACTCTGTTTACAGAAGAAACAGTCCAAAATATTCCTGGAAAAGAAGTTATTGTGGCTCTGTCCCAGAGCCTATAGAGGTATGCCCAAAATACAAGGAAACACAAAAGTGCACCAAGGAATCCAAGTTTTCATGTCATACTTTTTTTGATGTTTTCCTTTGCAAACCCTTTTTCTCCAAATTATTTTTCTTTTGCTTGTGATCTACACCAGTCCAGTAGGAGCAAAAGGGCCTACAAGCATCACAGCAGCATACTCCCAAAGTACAGCTCAGTTGTTCAAGGAATGCTGATCCACCAGGATAACTCCCAAGCACTTACTGCTCTGTGAAAACATCTTACCTTGTACTGTTTATTCTACTTAGTGAGACTCACACACAAAGAATAAACAAAATACTGCAGGTGTACAGAAAGAAAGAATTATTTTCTGCAATATTTCTTATTTATACCTCTTCCCTCCCATTCCCATTTCCCAGAAAGAAAAAATTCTTTACCGCTGGAGTGTCGTTAAGGAAAATTTTCAGATCTTTAAAATTACTGTTAACCAGTTTCTTTGCTCCTCGGACTTGGTTAGTTAAATGCTGGTTGGCAGCATATGCACAGAGCACTCCAACACTACAAAAAATACAGATAACAGATATTTGTTAATGTAATGTAATGTAATGAAAAAAAAATTGTTAATGCACATTCTAATGTAAGACAGAATCAAAAAATTATAGTCAAAAAAAGGTCAATATTATCAAAAGAAAGAAAGGTCTCCATAAATTACTACAGGTTCTCACCTACACCATGAGGCAGACTATAAGACTGAGCCAAAAGGGCCAATATGGTACTACTAATTCAAAAAAAAAAAGAAAGGAAAAGTGATGTTACCCCAAAGTCTTCCGAAATTATTATGTACAACTACTAATCCATTTGCATGGGTACTGTCAGAAAACGTGTACAGCTTAAGTAAATTGTATAAGACTTAGAAACATCAGGCTCTTTTACAAGTATCATTAACCTTGACACAACTACAAGCAAATGCTTGCCAGTTAACTGTGAAAAGTAGTATTTTTCATTTGATAACTTCAGCATGATTTATTAATAATAACACAATTTATTTACATAATTGCATGGATCATTCAAAAGCACAGAAACAGTCCCTAGTAATGCTAAAATAATATGCATTTCCTGATACTGAAACACAAGGTGGAAATTGAGCTAGACTTCTTGTCAGCACTGCTGATGATTATTTTCTATTTGTTCAATCCTCACTGTAAAGTTCTCATTATGGCATGGCAGATCTGCACAAACAGTAAGTTAAAAGGCAATTAAAGTTCCCATGAGAGACTCCAAAGATCTCATCATACATGAACCTTTGTTTATTGTTTAGCTTAGGTGTAAAACAGACTTAAACAGAGGGATGACTTTTAAATATCTCACGTTCACAACAGCTAACCTTGCAGACAGGTACCAGAAAAACCAGAGTGGCAATATCCTCAAAACCAGGCAGACTACAAACCCATCTGATGGGCTAAGCACTAACTCTGAGATTTAAGCAGTAGAAAGCTGAGATGCACTCACCACAGGCAGGATTTATCCCCAAAGGTCAGACACTGCCTTGAGGCTGCAGTCGGGCACATTACAGGCAATTCCATTTGTTAAGTCTCTTATTTTGTATTGCAATTCAACAGCTCAATACTAGAGAGGCAGTACCCTGAAAGGCCATTATGGACACCCCAACACAGGAGAAGGGAACCACTAACACAAATGGTACTGTACTCCTGCCCAACTGTCAAACTTCCTAAGCTGGGCTGTCAAGAAGACTTGGATACTAGTATTTTTAAATAAAACTTACAAACCTAATCCAGGCTCTCTGTGGGGAAAAAGATACATGGTAAGTATAACTCTTGCCCCAAAGAACATTCATCCCAAGGATGCCATAATACAGCCACATAAATTAAATTATGGAGAGCTAACAGGAACCTAAAATAACACAACCTGTGTATCCTGGCAAGACAGGAGCAAACACCCTGATTTATGATGCTCATCCTCTTCAGTGAATCAATACCAAACCTTCATCTTTATTTTGCTTTTCCTACTTTAGATTTTCCAAACAATGTAAAGGCTTGTTCTTCTCATAAAACTGGTCACATGTGCAAGCATTTGTTGCTCTGAAAAATACTCTCTGAAGGAAAATTCTAATTTCAAAGCAGGTCACAGGGAGAAATGGCAGGACTATATGCTACAGGTCAGATCTATTAGGATTCCTTTACTAACATTTTTCTCAACATGCAAAAATATTCATGACAGGATGACAGAGATTGACATAAAAAGATTGCTTTTTTTACCCAAAATTTCACAGCTATGTCTTCAAAACTGGCTATTAATTAACCTCCTGGAAGTCACTAAGGAACAAAGGGACACACACATTTATCCTCCTACTTAACCTACAGCAAATGGCATAGTTTTATTGTCACTATGACCAACACTCAAGCTACCACCCAAGGAATGAGAACTCAGAATGCCTAAATATAAAGAACTGAGTAACTTTCAATTCAAACCATACTATAATTCTATGACGAGCATAGTAAACAGTTCAATTTTGGATATAGGCAATGTATTATTTCTTTTCACTCTACTGTGATGGCAATTGCTATCAAAATATTTTCAGCTTTTCTTTGTTACTCAAAAGACAAACTTTCTCAAGCAATCAGGAAAAGCAAACGTGTATATTGCCCTGAGGCTCAGAGTTTATAACCACATCCTCATTCTTTAGACAGACAGTATTTTTATGTTCTTTCAATTTTATGCTCAGAGATCAGAAAGGTCAATTGGAAGCTAACAAACAGTACTTTGTAAATCTCAGCACAACAATCTTTCTCTTCAGCTTCCTAAATGGAAGGAGTGGGAGGAAACAAGATAGTGGAGATACTTCAAGCAGCCAAGGTACTCAGAACAACTGTGACTATGCTCCACATGTAACTAAACAAACACATGAGAGGGAAAATCTATTTATTATGTAACTGAGCCTTGAGTCAACATTCAATGAGCAGCTATGAGGAGAGTCATAGAGCAGGAATAAAAAGGACATGCCACTTCTGTAACAGGTTAAGAAAATTGTTTTAGCAGTTCTTCAGGAGTTCAATATTACACACTAAAGTTTCTTGTCAGGCTTCACAGATGCATATAAATGTTACTAAACCAGCTGCAGGGGGAATCCCAAGCTTTTTTTTCACTGAGCTTGCAAAAAATTTAAAGTCACAAAATAGAAACCCTGAGCTTACTTACATATTGGAAGAATAGCCCCTGCCTCGCTACCAGATAAAATATTTAAGAAAATAATTGTATAGAGATTTCTGTATCAACTTTTCCAACAATTCTTTCAGATACTATTGATTTCCAGGTTCTGAACAACATGTATTACCAATCCTACAAAGCCAAGAGAATAAATGTGAAGCCTGATGAGGTACTTGCCAAGAAGCCAAACACCATTTCCTTCTTCCAGACTTGGCTTTCCCTAACATCCATTACTTCAAAAAGGAGGTTATAACACAAGCTCTCTTGGAGGCACAGAAAACTGAATATATGTTCTTCTACGCAATAACCAGGACATTTTCTATCACCAGCAAATTTGGTATTACAATATATGCTTTCTTAAAAATCAAACGTTCCTCCTTTGCCTTTATAATGTACAAGAACTAATGAAATTACATTTCTTTCCCAGAGAAAACATGTTTACCTAAGCTTGCAGATGACTAGTGAGCAACAGCAGCTCTCTGTCCCTGAACTTTCAGCCAACATTTGAAGAAAAACAGGTAATTGTTTTCATGATAAGTCTGGAATACCAAATCTACTTAGCTATGTATTTGATAGATTATTTCTACATCCTCTGCTCTTTAGCAACAGAATCCTATTTTGTAGGGAAATATTCATGTATAAAAGCTGTGAACTACCAAAAACACTGCATGTATTTTTGACTCAATCTATAAAGAAATATTTCAAACAGAAAGTGCACATACTGGAAAATGACACCTTAAAGACCTATTAAGATAAATAATTGCATATATAATCAGAGGTTTTCTGACTTCTTTCTTATACCCCTCCTTGAGGAAAGTGTACTTCTTACCTTAAGCCCCACCTGCAGAAAGCAGATCTAGTTGGAGCCTTTTTTTTAATTGAAAGAAAAAAACCCAAACTTTTATTTCCTTTACACATCACTCCAGTAAGCTGAATCTAAAATCTCTTTCTTTTTATCAGAGCATTTCATCAGTGGAAAAGTGAGAAGAAACGTTCATCATGGTTAACATCTACTGGCTGAAATATTCTAAAATCTGCATTAACAGTATATATATGAAAGTGTGAACTTGCATCCTGACACACAAAACCCATCCCCCTGTTACTAGTTTTCTAGAGCTGCTGCCGATTATACTCAGTCCATTGCAAGCTCCACAATCATATTCTTTCCCTACCATCACTCTCCACTGTGCATTTAACCTGTCTTTCCCAGCCAAGGAAAGACAGTTTGAAACCATTTTTCCACATCAAGGACTGGGAAAAAAAAGAAGTAGTAAAAAAAATGGCTCAATGAGAGAATCCCAGAATGCGAGAGAGAGGGGAACATACATTCAGATGGTAATCCTGAGGAAGTCCACCTCCTAGAAATCCTTCCCAGGCCCTCCAGCAGCTATCTACGTGTATATTCCACAGGAGTGCCTGTGGAAAACTGCACAGGAGTTTTCATTCTTTTGGCTCTGTCTGCAAGTGGCCATAAGCATTTTACTTGCACACGACTAAACTCTTCTGGTTATTGTCACAGCTTACACATTCAGCTCTGGCACAGTCCTTAAAAAGTGTGATTTTGGCAAGAAGTATAGGTAAATCTTCCACCTAAGCTGAAATTGCATAGGAACTTTGGGGAAAAGCAGGTAATAATGTTTCCACAAGGATACTTTTTGAGTATGGCACAAACAGTACATGCAGAAACAGTTTTAAGTAAACCTCAGGCTTCCTCCAGTATTTTTTGTTGGGACAATGGCTACCAGTAAGACTGTCCTTTTGTGCTGCAGCACAGCAGTAAACAACCTGACACAGGCTTAAATAGATTCAGGAATGGCATCTTCTCATTCTTTGTTAAAGAAGATCCAGGAAGGGCAGGAGAATCTCTTTGTACAGAGGCATACTGGAGATTTGAGCCCTCAGTCAGTCTGGAATCAGTAATATTAGCCTTGTAAAGTTCTATCTTGCCTCGCACCTCACTCACAGCATTAGAGACTTAACCAGCGAGTCCTCATATGAGATTATCTCCACTCAACCTTCAAACTGATTTCAGTTAGGTAAGCACTCAGGGTAAGCATCTGATACATCATGATGTCTCATAAAAGAAAGGGGGGGGATGTGGGGCAAGGGGGGGGAAGGAGAAATTAAAGAGACAATTTGCTTAGTTCTGGAAAGCATATTACTAGGGATCACTCATCTGCAGTCAAGAGCTGAGAAGAAGCATTTGCCTGTGCTGGGTATGCTTAATCCCACAAGGATAGCTGGCAGCAAACACACAAGTTAAAGAGACCAACAAGGGGGACAACCTTAATTTCTCTTCAAACAGGCAACATTTCCCAGTCACTATAGCCAGAAAGCAGCATCCTACAACACAGCATCCTGCAATGTGGTGGAAAGACAGCTGGCAAGCTCTGTGACCTACCTCTAGTTTCGGCATGCTGAGAGGTAATTTAATAACTTACTGTCTACAAGGCACACTTGAACCATAAAGAACTTTTGCCCTGTCATCATGGCAGGGATGCACATATCACCCCACACCATTTGTTTTTCGAGTCTTCAAATTCTTGAGGGTCATGTTTGTTAGTGATGTCTGGGAGAAAAGAGCATGTTCCCTTATCTGATATCAGCCGATATCAGCCTGTCCTCTATTTGAGTGTAAGCAAGGTCACCATTTGTCATGGCACACAGCAAAAGAAAAAAAAATTAGATTACAGTGAAGTGACAAAAAAAACCCCACTCTTTTCTTCTTTAACAGAACCACAAACTAAGGATAG
This sequence comes from Trochalopteron elliotii, assembly GCA_024734555.1. Lineage (NCBI taxonomy): Eukaryota > Metazoa > Chordata > Aves > Passeriformes > Leiothrichidae > Trochalopteron > Trochalopteron elliotii. The sequence continues at coordinate 5,049,353 of JANPWX010000025.1, forward strand.
TAGGCAGGTGAAAACATGAAGAAGTTAAGGGAAAACAGCCTGAAAGCAACAACACATTTTGAAAGCGGGAAGAAGTCTTGGTTGCAGTTCCTCATCACCCATTACACACCCAGCACATGAGTATTTTCCTAACCAACAGTGCAAAAATGTCTCCAAACTCCAGGATTTACAGGGAGTGCATGCATGGTTTAAATGACACAGGACCCAGAAGAAAACCCATTGTTTTGAACTAGTATAAATACCTGGAGTACAGCAAATACTGAAGGAAATCACTTGCTTTTTTCACCACTACAACACTACCAAGAACAAAGCAGTATGTGATATCTCAGGTCCTCTGGGAACTGATATGGGATGGGGACTGAACACAGGACATGGTCTCTCGTGTTCCCAAGTGTAATGTAACATTCACAACTGCTGTTTTGAGACTGGCAAAAAATGTCATTTGCCCAATACAAACATAATTTTTTTGTTTGTTTCACACCTACATTCTGCTTAAGTAAGTACAGAATGACCAGCGGACAGCAATGGTGGCAGCATTTTTTATAATGCAGTTACATTTTCTTTAATAAGGAATAATAGTACTTAATCTAATAAAATAATTTCTGCACCTGTAGGCTAACACAGTAATATTATTTGTCATTTGACACTGCAAGATAAGTGCTATACCAAGGTTCATATTGTTCTCTTTATCACACTTGCCTTATTATTAAAGAAGCAACAAAAAGAAATGTTGCAAAACAGCTCCTCTGACAGTCAGCATTTTTCTTCTGTCTTTGATGCATTTCCCCACCACAGTTGTCACAGCAACGACACATACAGAAGCAAAGTCCCACAAGAGGCAGTAACAAAATAAATAGCAATCCCAAGGCTGCGGAGACTATAAAACCGATTTCATAGTAGATGGCCTGTAATTCAGACAAAAATAGTGGTAATAGCAGATATCACACAGCAACTGCAATCAATATAGAGCAAATCATTAATAATCAAACTACAGACTAAACCATCTGCTAAGTTACTGATGTTATGGACTTGGTATATTTTGTCAATAATTGACAACTTTTCTAACAAAAAGATACATAATATTGTAGCTACTGATAGCTAATAATTATTTCACTAGAGTATTAGCTAGGCAAACTACAAGAGAGTGCTAAGAGAGAAGTAAGTTCACAAGAAATAAATGTGAATCGATGCAATGGAAACAGGTTAAAAATGAACACATCTGAATTCCCAGACCACGAATTTACTGTTTCTCACATCTGTTTCCAAAAAGGCTCCACAAATGTCAGCAAGGCTAACTAGAGCAACACCCCACCAGGGGGAAAAGGAGGCTTTGTTTTTTCTCCTTTTTATTCAGTTAAGAATAGAAAAATTAATCTGAATTCCCAAGGGAAGTATTTCACTGGATGATCGATTACAGTGGCAGAGGTTACTCCTGAGTGCTGAATTTAAAACTGCTTAGGGACTGGAAAACATGAAGAAGCAGATAGATTTCAAGATCTCTCAGGTAAAGACATTTATTCTGCTGCCAACCAGCAAAGCAGCAGCAACTAAAAGGACGCTTTCAAAAGCTGGCAGGAGTGAAAGGGAACGATGCAATGCAATACCTTGACTTGCTTTCTCACTGCAAGAGCCCTGGGACCACACAGTTGGGCCAGGCAGCCCTGGCAGGGCCCTACACGAGGCAGTGTGGCTCCCAGGGGACTCGCTGTGAGCTGGCCATGCTGTGTCCCTCTGCTGAAAACACAACCCAGCCCAAAGGGACCAGGGAGGTGTCTGCACACAGGATAGCACTGTGTGGGCACGCCCCAGGAGTCCCTCTTCCCTGACAAATCTCTCTTCTCCTTTCCTTTCCCAACCTTAGGAGAACTAATTCTCACACTAGTACTTTGAGTCCTCTTCTGTTTTACAGCTTCACCAGCACAAGGGCAACTTGGTAGCAAAAGATGAAATTGAGGCTGCATAACTGCCCTGTAAAATAAGTTACAATTTCTCACAAGATATCAATCATGCTCTAGTTCCAGCTTTGCTGATGCCCTTCCTCACAACTCCTAATTACCAACTGAGCCAAATACAGCAACTACCACCATTAGCAGAGTTGCAAATTTCTGCCCTAATTACCAATTCTAGTATGAAAACTATTTTTTTAATTATTATTAACTGCTTGTTAAAACCTGTGCTTCCTTCTGAAGAATATGAACTACATGCTTCAAAGAATTTGGCTGGATTTTGCAAAAGAATCACTGTTTTCTTTTCTATATAGCTGAACACTTCCAAAATTATATGACAGCACATGTTATTTTAAGATAGGTTAGATGGAAAAACAGTATTTAAAGTAACATTAAAAATGGCTATGAATGTTTTAACAGGAGCAGTGCAGACATGGTTAGTTTCTTTTCAAAGCTGTACATCTACCATAAGACATTACCTGAAGAGTCAGGACAACATTTTCTGGCTGTGGAAGTCAAAACAAATGGAGAATGTGTATAATACACAGGCAGCATGCACAAAAAACAAATCCCGTGAATAATGAATAATTAACCATGACTAGACCATAACAATAAACAACACAGCAACAATAACAAACAAGCCACTAAAGTAAAATAATGCACCGAAGCACCACTAAATAATTATGGAAAAATATTTACAATAAAATACACAGCAGCTATTTTCTGGTTTCCTTGGTGAATGAAAGGAATCTAGGATTTGTCCAAGAAATACTTTCATCTTAAAACAGTGACAGACCAGTTACTTCCACATTGAGCATTTGTTTCATATAATTCCCAATATATCTCACAGAGATATCTCACAGAAGGCCAGAGATTGCATTATTTTGTAGTTTGGTGATTTCTTCATGAATTCCACCGGTCATAACTGATATGATATTCTTGACTAACTTTTTCTTCTCAGTGCTTATTTTATTTTAGTAGCTCCAGTAGCAGTTTTGGGATCTTAACACATTACACACAAAATTCACCCTTGCTTTTAATTAACCATGTAGAGGTTCAATTTAAATTATTCAAAAGAAAAAAAGGCATTCAAGAAAGGCTGAAGAAATCTATTTAACAGTGCTTAGCTGTTTTTTAATCTGTAAACCAGAAAAATACTGAAAACTAAATATTCAATGACAGAATTTCAGAAGAACCCTATTTCCCCTTTGTTTCCACAACGGAAAATAATTTCTCGTATTTTCCCCTTCATCTCTGCCTGCCAAATTCACAGCTGACAGTGCTTTCCCCTTTCTCCTAACTGGAAGAAAAGCAGACAAGCTAAAGATGGCAAGACCCCACAGCCCAAAGTCTGATGTGTGATAATCAGAAATGTTGAAGTTTTAGTGATACATTTATCAGCATCACACGCATCCTTTTGAAACCTCTACTGTACAGTACTACTTAAAATGTTCAAATTTGTATTTTGAACATATTTTCTCCCAAATCAATGGAAGGATGACTAACACTTCCCCTCCCTTCTTAATTTAATTCTGATTTAGAACGTTTCAAGCATGCAGCCTCCCAGCAGAAGCAAAGCAATGGCAGCAGCAGTGAGCTGGCTCCCCTGAGCAGGCACGGCTCAGCTGCTGGGCTGACCTGGCAGGCTGCTGCCCCTGGCAGGGCACAGGGAGATGTTCATGGTTAGAATCCAGCTGGGAACACTAGCACACACAGCACAGAAGTGGGAATGGCCTCCTGGGTCACTAACACATTCTATAAATAGGTTAGAAAAAATGATACAGAGGAATGACAGAGAAATTTAACAGGATAAACAGGAGAAGCAGATTTCCTGTTCCTGCTACTGAAGGGCTGCTCTCAGGTCTTGGTGAGCAAGTCTTCTCACATGTCCATTTCAGCCCCCATGCTTCTGTGCTAGCACTGTATTTTGCCCAAGAAGCAGAACCTTCTTCCTAGTGCTTCCTCTCCATATATACATTAAAAGAGTAACCATACTCCTTATCAACTCTTTTCCTAAAGTAAGCAAACTCTTCCAGTTTCATCTGAAGATCCACAGGTTTCCCAGATTACCCTAATGGACACTTTCTGAACTCATCCTAGTCTGAATTCATTATCCCTGAATTTAAGTGATCAAAACCACAGGTAAACATTTCTAACTACTTATTCACACCCTTCAGCAACATTCACACTTCCCTATCTCCATTGGAAATTCTTCCAGGGGCACATCTACAGCCATGCTGGCTGCTTCACAGCTGATTCTCACTGATGGTTCTGTCTTCTGAAGGACACTCTACTTGTCCTGATATATTTTAATTTTCCAAATTTTTTTCAAGGTTTTGCACTGTATTCAGGTCAGAATTTGGACTGATTAATGCCCTGTATCTGTTCTGCTTCTTAAGCACTCCTAATACTTTAACTGTCACCCTATAACCACATCCCCTACACAGGACTAGTCTCAGATTTCTCATGACTTACATACTAGCTACTAAATACTCTGCTTGTGGTCAGGGATACTACCTACAGTCTAACAGTTTTGTCCTGAGACTCTCCCATCCAAGACCTATCCTTAGGTACGCAGGAACTATCTGCGATGCAACACTCTCTAAAGTCCCACCAAGCAAGCAGATGGGATCAGCAAGAGTCACTTGATGCAGCAGAACAACAAAACCCCCACACCAGAATGTCATGGAGAGGTTATCAAGCTACTAGAGAAACAGGCTTCTTGTTGGGAGACACAGAAGCACCAGTAAGGCCATCCTGGTCATAGCAATAGCTCAGTGTCTGTGTGCAAGCACCACACTCATCCTCCTGATGGGTACACCACACTCTGGGGACCAGAAGCAAGTGGCTCACATGAAGTGACTTGTCCATTACCTGGGCACAGTTCAATTCCTACTGCAGAAACTCAACTCCTGATTCAAAAGTGAAACACTGTGCTCCAGAACAGCCTAAAACTCATGCACATTCCATTTCATCTTCTTGCTAATATATAAATAATATATTTATAATATGAATTCAGCTTCTTGAAAATAATAGCTGAAGCTTACATGAGAGCTAAGCAGTAATGGTTCTCCCTAAGTTTTTTGAAACAAAACCAGTATTTTTCAATGCAAATAGCCATCAATCTTTGTGCAACAATCCCACTGCAGCTGAAATTTGTAAGTCATCCTTAACTATGAGTAGTTTCTTTACAGAGGCTTGTGGAATTTTCTTTATAACTGGTCTCACCTTTTTCATTAAAACATCCTACTTACTACTAAAAAAACCCCCATATTTTTATTGTTCAAATTATTTTAAAATGTTTAGAAAAGATCCTGAATTTCAAAGTCGTAATTTTCATTATTTTATGAAGATACACATAGACAGTTTACCTTTTGATAATCGCCCTGTGTATTTCCAAACTGCTGCTGTGCTAGTTTTCTGATGAGATCTGAAAATAAGCAAGAATATTCCACAGTTTTAAACAACATAGTTTATAAAGGCAGAGGAAAGAGAACAGTATGAATTCTGCTGTTAGGCTGGCAAGATGAAATTAAGAACAGCAATCGACAGTATAAGGCAAGCATGTAAGTGTCCCCATAAATCTGTCTAGTAACAACATTTCTAATCAACTGTGTGTTTTATGAGCTCACAGGAATATAGTCATATTGTCTATCAATTAATCAGTTGCTACTGAAATACAGTGAAGGTTTTTCTGAGGTCTTCCTCTGTACCACAAAATCATTTAAATTTCATCACAAATGTATCAACTACTGGGACAATGTTTTGGCTATCAGCTTTGCTTCATGTTTATGCCAAGTACATACATGCATAAATATACCTACATACACACAGCATTAGATACATAATGTGCAAAACAAGCATGCTAACGATAACTTTTTGACTGAAGGGTACAAAGAAGACCCTTATCTTGCCAACATTATCCCAACCCTTTCCCCTTTTTATTTTTTTATTTTCTTTTTTGATCTCTGGATCAACAGTGAGCATGTAACACCACCAAAGCAAAGCAGAAAGCCTAACATGTTACTATTTACTGTGCACAGATCCAACACTCACTGTAACTTACAATATTAAAAATACAGCAATCACAAAAAAAAAAAAGGTAGCAATTTAACACGACTAGTGTCACCTCCAGTAAACCCTGGCAGCTGCAACACATGGATCCCCTTTTTGGGACATCACCAGCCTACCATTAGTGAGGTTTTGACAGCCCTATGGAAACTAAGGTGGGAACTGTGGCTCCAGGTCACTTCTGTGACACCCTGCACTTGAAGGAGAGGGGCACCTCTCCTTTTTGCAGTGTAAAAGCAACAGTGTTCGGATGTTCAGGAGAAATAATTGATCAAATTTCTGGTCTCCTCTGGTGAGGAGGAAGCATGTTAGGAAAGAGCACACTGCACCTCAAACAGGTCAAGGAAGAACTCTACCCCTATGCTCATACAGAGCTGGATTTCATCCTATTATTGCCTTATTTTTAGTCTCCCCATGTGCAAATTAACATAGTTAATAAACAGTCTCCAGTTGGAGGATAAAAACCTCTAGTAAGTTACCTAACCTGGGATCCATAAAGGACCTGAAGGTATAAAACTGACTGTTCACCTCCAAAAAATATAAGGCCTCTCAGAATTTATTGTAGCATTTGTGAAGTATGTTCAGGGAGTTCACAGGGGTTGTGATCTCAGTCCTCTCTCAACCCACACATGGCTCAGGAAAACAAATTCCTAAGCAAGCAGTGGTCACAGTTCTCCCTCCTCAACACCCTGCAGTGGGAACATGGACTGGAGTGATGGAAGAGATCTGGAAGACAGAAATCTCTGTCTGTGATCTTCCTCACAGAAAACTGTCCAAGGAAAGAAAACATACAACAGCAAAGCACCAACTGCTGGCTTAAGGCAGGTAGTCCCTGCAAGGGAGCTGCAGCCAGCAAGACTGCCAATTAAAAAATAAAAATTTGTTAATGCATCAGTGAAGTGCCAAGCCACAAATCATTCCTTGCATAGGGAGTACATTCCAAAACACTCAGATAGTGCTGGTAAGCAAGGACTCTATTCTGAGGCAACCTCATATTGGAAAGACCATACATAAAGTACAAGATAAGACTGAATGCCACAAATAAGAGAAATAAAACCAAAACATACACGGAATAAGGGCCTGGGAAGCACAAAAGTGTTACAATCTCTGCAATTCCTTTCACACTCTGCATCTTGGGAGTCACGAGACTGCTGAACGAAAGGGCACACACCACTGTATGGGCAACACACAAATGATCCACTGCTGCAACTCTGAAACATCTCACACACTGGGACCAGCAGAGTCCTCCCTCCATCGTGAGCATCCCTGGCAGCATCTGTGTTTCTCCAAAAATTTCACTAACAAGGAGATACAATTTAAGCAAGGCAAATCTGCACAAATCCCAAAGATGTAATTCACACTGTTGTTAGACGATTTTTTCTTCTTCAGCAGAGGTAACAGCTCTTTCTTCCTGATGAGTTCTATGCCATGTAAATAAATTTTAGAAATATGGCTGCATGAAATAATAAAGGCAATATATTTTTTTTACAGCTAGATGGCTTTCAGCATAGAGGAAAAGAGGTAAAATAACTCTCTTTTTTACATATTGATTCAGCTAGTTAGCACTGTGTGACAGCCACTGATGAGAAACTGACCAGCTTCAATCAGAATGTGATAGGAAGGAATAAAAAGAAAAAGCTTTTGTGATCCTCAATGCATGACGCAGCACAGACTATGTGCAGGTCATCACCTGCAGGAGCCAACTGTCCAAAAGTCTGTGGCATCACTCTCCTTGATGCTGCTCTAAAGGCAACCAGAAGAGCCCCCAGCAACCTGCTCTCATTTCCAGGCTGCTCCTAACTTCGGGGCTCATCTTGCTTTGGAAAACAGCTGGACTTGATGATATCTGAAGTTCTCTTCCAATGTGAATTATTCCAAAATTATCCTAATATCAATCATAATATCTTTCTATTATAAATTATTTAGTGCAGTAGTGAAAACACAGCAGGAAGCATGTAAGAAAGCAAGATTTTATTATTGACAAAAATGTACTTTGATACATTTCCTACTATTGAGAATTGGTACAAAAAAATCTTAAAAGCATTAGCTTTTCCTGTTAAATAAAAATTGAAGGCATTTACCCGTTCTCCTAGTTGAGTATCTGTCCCCATAGTAAGTTAAACACTAAAAAAAACCCTCAAACCTGTTACATTAAGCTTTACATACTTGCATAAACACACAACCACACCCACACCGATTTACGGACCTCTGTAGGCACACATTATGCACATGGAACGTAACTACTCAAAAGAAACAGAATAGCTGAGATCAGAAGGGACCCCTCAAGATCATCCAGTCCAACCTCCCAGCTCAGGCCAGAGTGACTCCCCCCAGGTTACCCAGGGCCATGTCTGGTCAGGTTTTGAGTATCTCCAAATAGAAGAGACAAACCTTAAAAAAAATCAAACTAAAACTCCCAAAACTTGCTCTGATTTCTTGTGATATGCCTAAACTGGTCGCTGTTCCTGATTCACAGTTTTATTTATACTATTTCTGTATTTTATAGCCTGTGACTAAAAAAAGGTCAGAAGTCAACCTGAATGCACTAAGACAAACTTATGCAGAAAATAGCACTTCATACCTTTTTTTTGAAATTTACAGTCTAAATCTTGTTCATCAGAAAGTAAAACATCTTTAGGTTTAATAATAAACAAGAAAGCCTGAAAATTGGTACAAAAGGTTCCCACGTGGATTGAATAAACTTAATACGGGTTTCATGCACAACACAAGGGCTGCTACACAGCCTATTTTTTCCCCTTAATTTTACACAGTGTGAGACTGCCCTGCTAAATAAAGATTCACGACTTAGATTACTTTGCAATGATTTTTTCAGAAGTAATATGATGCTCCGAGGTGTTTTTCTAACCAGGCAGCACACAGTGATTGACCAATCTTTGCTATGAATTTATTATTTCAATAGCTTTCAATATCAACACAGTAGGACATATCCCCAGTTGATCAATTTCAAATGAAATGTGGATGTTGTATACATTCCATAAAATATATTTTTGGCTAGAACTGAATGTGGGATGACCTGCAGTTACTCACCTATCTGCACACAGGCCTTGGTGAATTCGCAGCACCAAAATCTTCCCTGCTCAGATGATCTTTAAAGGTCCCTTGCAACCCAAACCATTGTGATTCTACAGGTTTTATTGCACCCAAACCATTGTGATTCTACAGGTTTTATTGCACATTGATGATAATCACAGTTACTACTGCAGAGCTTAAGGGTTAAATGGGGGAACATGCTGTGCCAGGTACTGTGTAAACAGGAGTTACATATGGCTACACTGCTCACTGTAGCACGATGAAAAGACAGCTCAGCTCACATTTTCTTCAGCCTGGGATTTTGGGCAGCTTTTATGACGCATCTTTCCTCCCTAGCTAGAACATCTCACCTCTGGCATTCAAATAAGCTTTTATCTACAACTGAATTCAGGTAACTCCACAAAACTCTGTCTTGTATTATTGCAAAGTAACATCCTGAGGCCGATTTCTGTTTCAAACATAGAAGTGTGAGGAAGGTGTGATAAAAAGTGGTGTCCTTTATTTTCAAATTAACTGGATTACTTCTGAAATCTTGGCTTGACCAGCTGTACACATTGTTTCACAGGACCAGTAATCCACAGCTTTAGCACAAAACACATTTTATCATTGGGGTTAAAGAGATTTACCTTGTGAGGCTCATTTACACAGCTAATTACATTATTGCTTTGCTGAATCCTTTCTACACTCATCACACATGCAAAATGCCATCTGCCCTAGTAAATCTAACTAGCCAGATGAACTCTTAATTTACCAATGCAATTTGTGAAGAAATATTAAGTACCTCTGAGGATCTCCAGTTAAGAAAACATAATCACTAACTCCTGCATTGCAAGAGTACTGTGTATATAGACTCAATATCTCATTACTCTGGCAGGAAAATGAGGTTATCACTAAGTGTGCTTCTTAGAACTACTCTACAGAAAGGGATAGCAAAAGTAATAGAGATTTAAAAATAAGCTGTCTGGCTATTAAGTACCAATATAAATTAATTACAAATTCTTCTGCCAGGGAAGCTTTTCAAATCTAGGTGACAGGAAAATAGCTGGAGTAAAACCTTTGGGAATGCTATGCCTTCCACTTCACTCAAAAAATTCCACTGAGCCAGTTCAGCTGCAGTGTAACCCTAGCATTAATCAAATTATGTCAGAAATTAATGGCTTTTTAATGCATAAATATAATATATTAGGGAATTATGCATAATATAGTATATTAGGCTTCTTTTGAAAGGTTTTCAAACAAGCCAATAAGAACCATGACTGAAGCATTCATATTGCACTAAAAGATGTTTTTCCAGTTAAAAGAAGATGTTCTACGAATTCTGGGGAGAATTACATAGATAATACAAATGATCAATCAATAACTATTTTATATATAGCTATATCACTCTCATGTATAAAACAATACTTCAGTTCATTCCTGTTCATCAGTAATAGATATAGAGTCAATGGACTACCTACAGATTGAACAGTTCAGACCCTCTCTGAATGTAGGTCAATTAGTCTGACAGTAATGAACTAAAATGACTTCAAACTTGGGGTTTTTTTTCCTAATTATGAGTCACAGTAATGAATATCTCCTGCAAAGCCAAGATAAGCAGGAAAGTCTTTCAGACTTATCAGAGACAAAAACCTTCCAGGTATCTTAAAGCAAGTCTTACAGCAAGTTCAGTTTACTGACATTTTAAAACACTTGCTTTGACTTGAGTGGAACTTTGGTTGTTTCCCCAAAGCCTCAAGCCAGTAGCCTCTACCACAGCCAGATTCAGCTCCCACTGAAGATGTCTCCTTCTCAGGGTAACCCAAGATTATCTTTGGTCCCTGCCTCCATTAGGGCTCTGCTCACTCTTCTGTCCCTAATCCCACAGCATCACTTCCCTCTGGTTCCACTGCAGAGCAAGGTGAGAGCTCAGGAATGCTGATGGCTGTGAAGAATCCACCAGGCACAGTTGGTGACTGCAGAGAGGGAGGGCACTGATACACTCACACTGCTCAGCCCATGTGCTCTGCCCTCTCTGTGCAGGAGAAAACCCACTCGGTACAACAAGTGGGAAGTCTCATAGACAACGAGTGTCTATGTGGGAATCTTCCCAATTCCCACACAGTAAGAGATCACTTTGGTGCACAGATAAGGAATCTAATCCAGGCATTCACTCACATAGTCTAGACTATTCCTTTCCAACTTCAGATTGAAAGGCTTCACTCCCCTCTTCACAATATTTTCCTCAGACAGGCCTGGGAGATAGCCCTTGTCCTTAACTAAGAAAAACACCCCAGTCTCCTTAGATAATTTCTCCCCCCACACCCCCTCACCTTTTTAGGCAAAGTCTCTCTCTATACAATTCACTTGTTTTCTTTCCTTTGAGTAACTGGGAATATCAGGTGCATTCAGCTTCCATCCCCTGGTTCCTCACAAGAGGTGATTCTGACCCTCTTCCCTTTGAGCACAACTCCTGAACAACACGTGGATCTCCCCATGCTTCAGTAGCCCACACACAAGATCATTCATTTCTATTACAGAGGTGGTGAAAGGAAATTCTCTGTTCAACCACCTATTCATGTGCATTAAAGAAATAACGAGCAAAAAATCACCATGCCTTTTGGACAAGAGAAAAAGGCAAGTAAGAAAGGAACTTTGCTGCTATACTTCACCACTAATGTGCAAAATAAAGCCCTAGAACCTGTTATTACACAATGCCCAGAACAACTTGTTTGAATGGAGGTCAAAATAAAACAAATACATACTAGATTGTTTAAATATTTTAACCTCTCATCTGCTATGGCAATCTGTCTTGCCACCCTCTTCTGCCTTCAGCATGCAGTTTCCTCTCATCAGCATGTCCATTCCCATTCCCACTGTCCATTCCCATTCTTCGACTCTGCATTCTTTAATTACATGTTGTTATCCTACAGCACTCTGGCTGTCACAAAATTCAGTAACACACAATATGACACAGGCAAAAACACAATAAATACATTTTTAAGTCCTCAGCAGATTTGTAAAGCATATGCTGCTTTATTCATAACTGAAAGGACAAGCTACCAGACCACCTAGAAGGGCACCTTAGCTTATACTACACTTATGCAGTGCGGGGCAATGTGAGAGACAGCAGGGAGCAGAGCTGCAATATGAAGTAGCAATGAGTAGATGAAGAGCTATGAGCAGGGTTGAAACCTGGAGTGGCCTAACAGGGAGAGCTTTAGCCAGAGCACAGGCAGGACTAAGCATGGTGGAACTGCTGAAGACAAGGAATTGCATGGCAGCAACAGCTCCCAAGGTAACTGGAATGTGAAATTAAGGAGACTCCCTTTACACCCTTCCTAACAGAAAATAACATTGGTCTACTGAAGAAATAAATTATACAGCAGTGGATCAGATAAAAGTAACAGTAAATTAACTTTGGTTACGCACACAAAGAAGTTCCTTTCCCCAAAATGGAAGTTATTAGTCAGGAAGACCAAAGAGGTAATTTAAGTCTTCCACAGGAAATCCTCACCCCATACAGCTGCCCCTGTAAAACTTGAGGTTGTTAACTTGAGGTCACTCTTTAGTGCAGTCACATTTTCTCTTTCTGCACATTCTGCTTTCCATTGACATGCACACCAACGTTTAAGAGCCTGGCCAAGGAAAAAGTTTGAAGAAAAAAGAAATAGCCACAATATCAACCGTTACAGGATGCACAGAATGAAAGATTTCTCCTTTGAAAATAACCTTTGCAGGGGCTTTCTAGTTGTTCCTTGCTACAATGAAAGTTCTGTTGTTGCTGAAGTTTTGGAAGAAGAAAAAAGAGAGAGAAGCCTTTAGAAAAATCCTTCCTTAGGAGGCTGCAATGAATTTGCATGCATCACGCAGACACAAAATGAAGTTGAAAGCTTTGAAGAAGTATTCCACACAGAAACTACATTCTCTCTTTTTCTGAAGGCAACAAAACTTCTGTAGCACACTGTGGCATGCCAGCTATTTTTTGCCACTTGCTTTGTTTGCAGTAGCTACCTCAAGTTCTCCCTAGGCCACCATCTGGTAAGGATTTACAACAGATTACAGGCAGAGATTTAACTTGGTGCACTGTATGTTTGTCTGGTTTAGCATGCTGCACAGGCTGAGGAACTTCTTGATGGGTTGGGTTGTGCAGACATACTGGACTTGTAACATTGATCAAAGTAGCAAATATTTGGACTGTATGAACAACATTTTTTCACTTCCTTTATCTCCTCGGGAGTTGCTGTAAACTGAGGAAAGCACAGAAAATCCTCTCTTGTATAACTTGGATTATTGGAAATATGAACACAGATAATTAATTGAGAATGACAGGCTGGAGCCCTGCTGACCAGATTACCTCAGTGACTGGCATTCTGGCAGCTTCCCTGAGACTCCTCAGAACTCCCTTTCTCTGCTTCCCCATTTTTGCAAGAGCCATAACTTTCCACATACATTTGATAACTGGGGCATAGATTATGGTTTACTATAGAGACTGCTACTTCACTCAAAAATCAAAAGTAAAGGTTGCTACTCTGAAGAGAACTAATTAGGCCTGATGCTTGGATTTATTTGGTACATGTACAGGCACCTTTCAGCTGAGTTAACAGCCAAGGCAATACTTAATAAAAGTAGCAATATTCACATTCACAACTGTAATCACATTTTAAAGTTCACCAAAATAATTTTGTATATTTTCTGTCAAAACAAAGATCTTGACTATGTTACCATGCAATACAAGTCATAATTTAATCACACAACTGTTTTTAGATAAGAAATTTATGTGTTTATTGAAAAAGGTGTCAAAGTAGGTTTGTGGGGCTTATTTATAACTGGCAGGCTTACACTAAAATGTATATACTGATAGATTAGTCAACTTAAACTACACTGACTGACATTTGTGGCACCTGGTTTCTCTTCTAACATAAAGATAACTCACTTTTGGAAAAAGAAAGATATATACTCAAAAGCTTTAATACATATATGGAAAATTGTGATACTGTTAAAAGGATTACAAAACCCACCATAATTAATATTTACACATTTATTTTGCTCCAGCAACTTTTGAATATTGTATATTCACTTGGTAAAGGCACCACTTTGGTTAAGATCTGAAAGCTACACAGACCATCTTGAGAAGCAAAAACAATAGTGAGAAAAAGGGAAAGGAAAAAATACTGCTAGTCATTTTCAATGTGATGAAACATTGACTAGCAGGACTGTGGAAAGATTTGTTGCGAAGATCTATCAAGCTGTCCTTACTTCAGCTGACATCATCCAGAAAAAGCCATCACTTAACAAGACTTAGGAGTTTATTGTTCTGAGAACAACCACCTAAGCAAATTAACAGACAAATATAATAGGGCTGGACTGTGCTATCTTATTATGATGGTCTGTAACAAAGAAAAGAGAGGCTCAAATGACTGCTTTTTCCTATAACAGGCAGTCTCTGTACAGTATTTCATTTGATTAACTCAAAATGCTTCATAACAGCCAAGATGATGAAAGAACTGAGAAGTCCCTTAGAAACTTGTGCAAACATAATTCCAGTAATTTCAATGATATTCCCCCTCCTCTCTCTCCCTGTTGGCTCCAGAACTACAAGTTAGAAATCAGAATGAGGTTTAGCACTATGTGGATAGATAAGCCTGTAAAAATCAACTGAAGGGGCGGGATGGACAGCACAGTAGCAGCCACTGCTAAGCTGGGAAAACCATGGTGCCTCAGCAGAGCTGCCTAAAACCCAAAAGATGTCTGCAGTTGCTGGTAATTTTTGAAGAGGTTCCTCCTTGGGGCCAGACAATGTGGCTGATCCAAAACCTGTTCTGTCCCACTTCTCACTACAGGAGATGCTGCAGGTATGCTCTCCAAGTCTCAAACAAGCTGTCATGCTTGTAGTACTGAAAGTACAAAAGTGCTAATTACCTAAATATATGCATTTTTAGAACATGGTACCTTTGGGGTTTTTTCTTTAAAAATATGCAAACCCCACCAATGAAGACTCCGCTTAGTACGACAAACAAGAAGGCCATGTTCACTGACAATACCATCCTGCACTCACACCCTTCCCTTCCTTGTAATCAGCACTCCTGGATTTAGCTGCATCCAGAATTTATCCCCTGTGCACTGAAGCAGGGAATGCTGCTGATCAGCTCTCTGGCTATAACTTGTGTCTCCCACTAACATCCACAGACAAAGAGAACAGGGCCAGGACAGTTTTAAGGACCATCCATGCTGCAACTATCAGGAGGTTTCCTGAGTTCCTCAACACTCCACACAGAACATGCCTAACCCACTGGCCAGAGATGTTCCCAGACAGAAAGTATGTAGCTGTCTCATTTGGAATGGGGAGAAAGCAGTTTAGATTGGGGAAATATGAACTATCTGAATACTACACAACTGTAAGGCTCTTCAATTTATGATTATTATTTAACTCCAAGAGGCATGGCTGTTTGAGGTACCCTGCAGGAATTACCACAGCCATCTGTGCTAATGCCACTTTCGAGTACCCTTCCCATGGGAAGTAACCCAAAGCCCTCAAGCTCGACCTGAGGTTTGTTTTCTTTAGTTTCTCCCTTCTGTCCTAAGTGTTGAAATTGTAAAGTTGAACTGATGTTTTCCAATTGCTGTCAAAGCATGTTTTTTCTCCTAGGCACAGCTGGCAGGCAGAATTATACCAGATCAGGGCAAGCACTAAGGATCCTGTAGAGAAAGGATTCCAGTTGGGCATAAAGAGCAAGAATTTCAGATTATCAGCTATGTTATACTGATTAAAAAATTACTGCCATATTTTCCATAAAATGACTGTCTGATGCCTGTCTGCAAAAAAGATTCCTTGTTTACATAATCCAAAAGAAGCAGGTGGGAAGGCATCAGAGAACCCTTAACATTTGCAACTGTAGTTTTCTGTGGTAACCTCCAGTAGATATCTATATAAACCTCCCCTCCCTAAAACCCCTGTCTCCTCCCTGCCCACAGAAAGTCCTTTTGACAAGGAATCTGTTAGTCTGCCGTTTTGAATAAATCAGAGGGAAAAGAATTACTCTTCTGATGCCTAAGAAAACTAAAAAGCCAGCCTTAAATCTGCTTCAGAAATGTTCTCAGACTGCTCCTCATTTACATGGGCATGGCACCAAGCAGAGCAGCTCTTAACTTCCCAACACAAAATGAGCAGTGATTTTTTTTAACACTATTTCCTTAAATGTATATGAGTGGGTAGAGAAAAGAAGAGGCTAAATTATCTCATATTTTCCTGCTGCTCTATCTTCCCCAATATTGCCAACATTACACAGAAGAAATTTTTTTCAATGTATACACTGTATTTCCATATAAAGGAGCATTGTTATCCCAGTTCCCTATCACCACTGTCTATAACACCTGCCACTGCATTTTGTACTGTACATGCATTTTTGATGTACACACTTAAGCCACTATTCTAAATTCACACCACAGCTCTACTCACAGCTGTGGAAAAACACCAGAGGGATGGAGTGAAGGCACTGACTGTCAATTGACAACAGAACTGAGCCAAACTAACAAGCCAGTCTAAGACCTAACTTACTAATGGGCAGATTGCTCTTCCCCTCTTCTCAGTTCCTGCACCAGTTCCACCTGTGCTCCCAACCCAGCTCCAGCATGTAAGCTTTGAGAAAACTAACCCACATGCACAGGGGGGTAGCTATCAAACACTAGCTCAAAAAAGTAGTATATCCCATCCAAACTAAAACAAACTTCACACAGCTGGAAAAAAGGATATCCTAAATTATGTATTTATGAAGTGCCATAATTGCTACAGGTACCTGTGCAAAATTTTATGGTTCTGGACTGCAGCACCTGCAGAGTCAGAGGCAGAGCACAATCCTTTCACTTTGTGCAGACATGTCCAACACTCCTGTGAAAACCTTAAGTTTAAAAATAAAAGGGCACTACCAACTACACATAACTGAGTTTAGCTCCAACATCTAGACATACACATTTGTTCTTGTAGGGGAGCTGTGGAAAACTTATTACTAACAGGAAGCAAAATTAAAGTAAAAATGAGCACTGAAGGAATAGTTACAAAAGGCAGAGAACCTAGTTTGACACGCACACAAAATAGTTCTGCCTTACTAAGTTTAAGTGAGGGGGTGATAAAGTGTTTTGAACACTTGCTTTAGAACCTCAACACAGCCAACAGATTAAAAAAGTCAGTATCCTAGGAGCTCATCAAATCTACCCAAAACAACAGGGTTTTGCATACGCATTTTCTATTACAGGTATACTAGCTACAGATACAGTTTATTTTCACATCAAGTTACACGTTTCTTCTTTAAAATATCTGGAAATAATTTAATTGCTGAATACACTCATGTGATTTATTACTGAGATAACATGAGACTAACCTGCTGAACTTCACAATCTGCAGCTGCTTTAAAGGTTGACTAGATGAGGGTCCATCTAGTCCAAGACCAAAAGGGGTCAGACACAGAACCTGATATGAAAATATTCAAGTTCTGATGCTCAGTCTAATGAAACTGTTCAGCAAGCAAGATTCTGCAGTCAGAGGGAACTGAGAAGTGTAGTCCAGGTCTAAAAATCATCTTGTTTTTGTTCCCCACAGCAAAGAGTACATTTAACTCTTCATACTATCTTTTGCCCAGAAAGTACCTGCATTCAACAGTTGCCTTTCATGTTAAAGTTGTACTCCCACTTCAGCAGAAATGCTTACCTAGATTAAAAGTCAGAAGCTGGAGAAAAACAGTTGTAACTTAACTGGTAAAATTGTTCTGCAGTATGTTCAGCTACAGTAGGGTAAGGTAAACAAGCTTCTAAGTTTTTGTCTTATTTCACCCAAAAATAGGAGCAGGAGCTTTATTCCCAGCTCCTTTCCTTTGTGAAGGCTTCATATTTTTATTACAAGACACAAGTTGTGAAGCCAAAGATTTGTTGGGCACATCCTGATGGCAACTGGAATCTCAGATTATCATTCTCTTATTGCAACTAACAACTGTTTCCATGGGAACAAAGACAAAACTATGATAATTCATAGCAGCCACAGCATCGTACTGACCATGCCCTGTCCATACCAAGTTCATATCTGAAGGTTTCCAACACAACAGATAATATGCACCATCTCACAACCATGAAGTGACAACTTTATCAATAAATCAATGCTACAGTTTATGAAAACTTTTCTGTAAGAAGAACTGATTATTTGTTTTGTTAGAAGTCCTCTTTCTTAGCTAAGTGATAGAAGCAACTCGTAATTTTCCTATTATCATCTCTTTATTTTAAGTGATATTATTAACAAGAAGGAAAATGATGCCTCTAACCTAAACAGTTCTCAACAAAAGGAATAGCAGCACAATCATCACCATGGAGGAACAAGGGCATACTGAGATTAAAGTGACCTAATGAGCCTCAAGTAGCAAGTCAGTGACAAAACAGTCTTTTCCACTGCAGTGTATCATTAACTCAAAGTGGAGGCTGCTTCCCTGAATAACAGTATACACTTAAGTAAACTCATTCCTATTTACCTCATCTGGTAATGAGTACAAAAATATTTGACTGGTGGAGTTGAAAGCAGAATCTATTTGGAGTCACTGAAGCACTGCAATCAGACACCCTAATTCACTTCTTCTGAGCTCGTTTTTTACCAAAGAGCACAGTGCTAGTTCTTAACATTTCGGCAATTTAAAAAATCTTAAAGGCGTTACCATTCCTTGCCCTGGTTCTGTTAATGTACTTTACATGAGAACTATATTTAATCTAATTAATAACTTACTAAATCTAAACTTAAGTTAAAACTGTATTTCCACAAACTTGACAGCATGACCAAATTTAGAAGGGAATAAATAATTACTTATCTAGATCTAACTATAAGAAAACCATCTCTCTTTTTCTTTAAGTGAAAGTGACTGATTTTTTCTTTAAGTGATCCCTTTCAACTGTTGAGTCTTAGCAGCATGAAATTAAGAACAACATTTCCCAAAGATTTTCATATATACTTCATATCTTGTTTTATCATAGCAGTATAAAGCATTAAGGCATACAGTACATGTATTCATATATTGTATATATTCATACAGTGTAAAGCATGAAGTATAAATATATACTTTGGACTGAAGGAGTATGAATGTTATCCTGCAACATATTCAGTCCCATCAGAGCACTATTAGAAGATGACTTGCAAAGGCAGGAGTATCTACATGCAATCAGACAATCCTATCACTTCTTTTCCTCCCAGATAAGAGTACTAACAGACTGGAAAACTGAACATTGAGTACTTCCAAGTATTAGGAATAAATGTAAGACTACTAAGATCAAAGGTCTAAGTGATTGCTGCCAAGTCTTACACACAAATGATAATTCTCTATGTTCTGGTTATATGCAATACATTGGGGCATCAACCTGGAGCTAACTGTTCTGAAGAACCAGTCCCATCAGAATGAAGAAGTCTGAAATAGAAACATTAAAAGGCCTGATTTCTGTGCCCATTTGTCATCATGTTTATTTTCATCTCTGAATCACAATTAACTCTAGTTCAAGCCAGAATTTAAAAAAAACAAACAAAACAAAACAACCATTTTAAATATGTAACTGCACCATTAATACACTGAATGTGAAAATAGAACAGCATATGGCAAAAGAGATTATGGGGATTAGCCAATTAAATGGTATGACTCAAACCAACATGATCCATCAAATCTGTGTTTTGCAGTGAAGTATGTGGGGCCATGGGAACATGACTTCACTTAATGCAAATAACAAAGGCAAAGTTCTGAAAATAACTGATTTGGCAAAAAGTATCTTCAAGGAAGTAAGGAGAAGTATGAGATGCTCAAAGCTTACAAGCTAAGAACAAATTCTTTACTTCTATAATGCTGGAATTCCAGTATTATACCAACTTGATGAAGAACTTATTACAAGCAGTCCCACTGGACAGTAACCTTGACCATAAAGTCTCACTAATTATTCACATGCTTAGGACACAGGATATTAATTCTGACATACAAGACTACAGACCAAATCCTTGGTAATATAAAAACACAGTAAATGTCTCAGTGAAATCAAGTTTCCATGATCCTAAGAGAACAAAATATTCAAGCAGGCTTTAGGCAGAGTGGAAGCCTGTTTCTAGGAGCTGAATGCAGATGGCAATCCTCATCATCAGGTGTCAAAGAGACACAAATAGTTCACCTGAATATTTAACAGAAGGAAAGAAGCAAAACAAGCAGAGGTATCTGGAGACAGTGCCTCCCAAAGGTGAGATTACTGTCACCTCCATGCAACTGCCCTCATTACACCTCACGTAAGACCTGCTGAAAAGACACATCCTGCAGGAAAACAGGCCAGGGTATTATTCTCTTGGTTAACCCCTGGGACTCTGAGCACTTGCCTAAATAGAATTCATTCATTCAAGTTCAGCTGAGCTCATTCTTCTACAGTTATGTCAGAGATGCATGAAGAAATGTCAAAAATCCAACCAAACAGATATCATACATGTATGTGACCAATTAGAGTAAAGAATTTAAGGCTTTATATTACTGAAAGTTTAAATGTATAAATTGAAAGCTGTATTACAAATTAATATAAACACCTTTTATACACAGCTGCAGCTAAACCACCAAAAGAAATCAGCTACAAACCAAACTCATTCTCAGATTTAATTAAAGGTTCACCTTGATATAATTTTATAAATAATATATATTACATATAATAATATAAATGCCAGTATTATACAAACACATTTGCACTTATTAGAGCTCAATGAAACAAAAAGCCTGTTGAAAAGTTAAGTTGATAAAATTACCACATCCATAAAAACAGAATTTCCAAAAGCACCTCTTAATCAATGCAACCTCAAGGTTGCACACACTCCTCCAACATCTTAAGTTTTCCTTTAGAAGGGACAGCTTAGTAGGAAACGAATGGGGAAAAAAAAGTCTCATTAAAACAAGTGCAGTTTCAAGTTTTAACTTGACAGCTTTCAAAGGAACAAGAAGCTACACACGGCTACATAATGGAATTGCTCTTACACAAAACTTGACCATGGAGGCACATATGTGGAAACAAATGAAATTTATTTCAAATTTCCTGGGCTAAATCTTGTCATATTATAACCACCTAACTGTTTATTACAATATGCAAAACTAAGCTGTCTCTTATGGATTTAATGTTAAATACAAAGCAGCTTATCCTCTACTTCTATCTCATGCTGTTTCAGTTAAGAAAACATGCCTCAATTCCATCAGTGAGATATGTAAGCAAAGTTCTGTGAAACGACACCAACTTTTCATTTTCATTAACAGCCTCCTCCTCATTATGCTTAGCAGAAAAATATTCTTTTATACAGAACTGTACAGATTTCCAAGCTGTAACACGGGCTACTTACAAGGCCCTTCATACATTTTACTTCCTGATTATGGTCTTGGTATCTACGATAGGGTGAATATATCAATAACAAATCTGTATTTTAAACAAAGTAGTTTATCTGCTTACCTTGAGGAAAAGTATTTGGCTGCACTAAGTACAGGAATGCATGTACTATTTTAAACAGAATTCCTATTGCCCCAGGTTCATGGTATGCACCAGTATCATACGTCTTGGATGGTACAAATCCAAAATCCAAAGTTCCAGGAGGTGGTTTGTATATAGGCTGTACCTCTGAAATAGTACTTCCACAAAACAGCAGCAGCAGCAAACAGAGTTCCACAGCCATAGCGAGCAGTATTCATAAAACTGGAGGTAGAGGTATTTGTCAAACCAAGTCTAGAAATCTTCAATACATTCACTTGAGGGGCAGCTTTCTAGCCAGGACAATGCTGGTGCACTCTCACAACTTCAATTCTTAAACGTATTTTTACTTCAGAGTGGTACAGCAGCCTCTCTTGAAAATGACTCAGCGCATCATCTCTGGCAAAAAAAAAGAAACAGCTCAATAAGGTATGTGTAAGCAAATAGGAAAGTGCAAGACAAGCTGCAATCACCTGTGGAAACTGAACATATCAACAGCTGCAAAAGTGAGCCTGATAGGACAGGGAAGAAAAAAATATTGAGGTTTGTGAATAGTATGTTATAGGACATCCGTTGTACTTTAAAGAGGTGGAAAAAGAATTATGCACAGTTCCAGGTCAGTGAGTTTTCAAAAACAAAGCAGAACACTGGTACAGCTCCAAGGGAAACAAAACTAAAGGAGCATTGTATGAATTCCGCTTTTGACTAAGTACAATATGTCATGTCACAACAATTACACAATGCATTTAATTACCACCTGATGGTTGTGTAGATGATGACACTCAAAAGTCATACCCTGTATTTCTTTAATTTACACCTTTTAGCAAAACCCTCAATTCTAGATACTCTTAACTGTCTTCCAAGATTGAGGGAAAAAATGATACATCACTGAAAAGTTACCAGAACCAAAAAAAACCCCTAAACCAACAAAACATCACCCTCTTGACAGATGACAATGGTTGTCAGCAATTACTTTCTATTAATTCAAGCTATCTCAAGGCTCTCCTTAGGAACTTGAGAAGTCAACAATTTTTATCTACAGCTAGCTAAAGCTGAGTGTCACTAAGATTACTCTGGATGATTATACATGTTTAAGAACATTCAGGAGATACAAAATCACAGCAGCTTAATCTACCACTACTTAACAAATGTAAACAGAAGCACCCCTGGGTTTCCAACAAATCAAGTGACCATGTCTTGATCTACAAGAAGCCAGGTAAGACTCCTTCACTTCAGCATGCAATAGCAGTCTCTGAGGTAACAGACCAAAACCAACCAAATAAAAGGCAACAGAGAAACTGCCGCCCTGCTCTGATTCTGGAAGCTGCACATACTTGCTGAGTGTGCCAGTGAGCACTGTGCTGACTTTCCTCCCCATCAGCCTGGTTTCTCTTTGGGAGGCCTTTGTTGATCCCCCAGAGCACAGTGGTCATGACAAGACATCACTTCCAAATGGAGAGCACCCAGCACCACCTGCTGTCCCCAGGCACAGCTGGGCCTCTGCTGCCCTTTCCAGCAGCACTACCCCAGAGAAATGCTTTCAATCTCCACCTTGGTACCCAGACCATCCACCACAACCATGACAGCAACACAACACAAACACCTCATGACTTCAGTCAGCCCAATGCTACACCAATGCCTTGACTTTCAAGGTACTTCCAGGTCAAAGAGATGCTGAAGACAGAAGACTTAAAACTCACAGTAAGGTGAAACTTAAATTTCTCCCATGCTTTACAGTCTCTGGTAAAACACCAGCTACTTTTCTGAAAACCAGTACTTGCAGGAAGTCAAAACCACAATGCAAGCTTGTTCAGTAGTCTGTGCTGCACTCAAAGGATAGATCAAGAAAAATACGGAACAAAGGAATACAAGATCAGATCAAAGACCTAGAGGCGGTTTTGTTTCTCCACTGTTCAAGTGAGTTAAGAGAACACTCAAACCTATCTTTCCTCCTCATGGGTTGTGAAAACCAAGAAGAATGAACAGTAATAATGCTACAATTATCACAATTATCCAACCCTTATTCAAAGAGGTGATGCTAGCAACCACTCTGAAATATGCTCAACACAGGCACACAGTAATTCAGAACACATAATATCGTGAGGATTTTCCTATCTGGAAAAGAATGGTCTGTTACAGATTAATAAAAGAAAAAAAATAGTTCAAATCCAAAATATTCTTTTTCCTCCTTTTTTACAGAGACTAGCTTTCTTCAGCCTCAAGGATACTTTTTAGTGAAGTTTTATCATATGCACATATTGTTGTAAGGCTGAACATAGAAATGGTCAAAAAGTGAAAACTGCCTAGGCTACAGTTTATTTTCACATCTCCAGAAACCACACAGGACAAAATGTCACAAGACCACAAAACTAGGTGAAAAAAAAATCATTTTGCCTTTATGGCAGAACAGTGAAAATTGTGCAAGTTCGATACAGTACTGTTCTGATGCCAAAATTACCTTTGCTTTTACACACATTCTTCACATATATTTATTCCTGGCTCCGTGGACTATCATTGTGTAGCTATATAGTTTCCTAGCCAACTCCAGTACTTTTCCTATTAGACAAACTTCTTTAGAAAGCTTGTTCTAATCCTTCTTCTTTGGGAATCAAGGCCTAGCCACCTTCTCAAAACACTTTCTCATATTCTAGATACAAACAAGCTAGAGCTAGTAGCAAGGGGGGGTGCTTCAGAGGGGATCAAACCAAAAGGGAAATTGCTTCATTAACAGCACTTCTATTTGGGGATTCTTGTCAATTATGCTAATTTGCTAAACTCATAAAAGTGTAAAAGCCCTATATTATGTGTATGTTTTCAACAAAATTTCAGCACGCGTGTCAGTGTGTTGTGCACCTGGAAGGATCTTCATTAAATAGTAACCACTTTTATCACCTTAACCTTGTTTGGGTCTTGATTTTAGGGGCTCAAAAGAAAACAGTTCAATTTTTTGAAAATTGAACTTCAAAAATTCATTGAAAAGAGATTTCAAGAATTTTTCTAAGTCAGGTTTAGTTTTCTGGAGATTTCTGAAGTACAGTTGCAACACTTTAGTGAGTCAGGAGAAAAAGCTCACACATGGTAACTGAGCCTTGATTCCAAAAGTTAAGGAAACAGATGCAAAAGCATCCATTTCAAAGAAATATTAGTGAAATATGGATGAGAAGATGACGACTTCTCTAACTGGTGTCTTAAGGCAAAGCTCTCTGCAGTGTGCTCTGTTATATTAGAGAGAGGGCAGAAGATGATAAAGTACACACACAATTTTTTGTAAGATTTTAGATTAAGGACAATTTAAAGTCTATCTAATTGTACAAACAGGCAAATAAAACAGTTAAAATGTTCTCCCAATACAGGAAAACACTATCACCTTCTAGAAGTAAGTAGTCATATATTAACCAAGATAAAGTGGGCAGTTTTAAGACAAGAACACTCCCTGTACTGAGAAAACTAACAATATTCTGCTAAGTAGAAACACTTAAGTCTCCAACTCTACACAATTTTCAGTCATGCTTTTATAAAATTCAGGTGAGTTCCCTGCAAATCCACAGATCTGCAGAATTATGACCATATTCTCCCTTTGCTGGCAAATATATCACAGTAAACGTGATATGTACAACCTATACTGAGCAATTCCTCCAGACTGACACCAGCTCTTCACTATACTACATGAAACTAATATTTTCAAGGCTACATTAATAATAATCAGAAACTTGCAGAAACACTATTAAACCTATAACTTAAGATGCCTCTGAGCATCTACTATGTATTCAACCTACCTCAAAATAACTCAGATGTAAAAAGCTTCCAGCAGTTCTCCTTTCCTTGATATCTAAAAGAAACTTAGCTGGGAGCTTATTAATAGTTAAATATGCTAGACAAACAGCATTAAAGAGGAGAAATCTATCCCTGAAATCTGTAATCCTGAGAACTTCAAAAATGACGTACACAGGAGTGACACAAATAAAGAGAACTGAACAGCAGTTTATGCTAATCTTCATTGCAGCATGTGGGCATCTCATTTCCTCAGACACAGTGTGGCATCACTGCAGTCAATGAGTTACAGGAACTGCCAGTACAACTCTCTCCAAGTTCAAGTAAACAGTGAATGAAAATAAGCTGTGTGAAACTTTGAAATGCTTACAGAAATTATCAAATAGGCTACCAATTTCATTACTACACACCCTGTGGAGTACTTAGCAAGTTAAAATAAATTAAAATTTTCCTTATTATGTGTGGTTTGCAAATGTCTATTTGGAAAAGACTCAAGCTTTTGCATTTTATTCTGTGGTTGACACTAATATTCTATACATACAAGTCACTAAGCATAACTCCTGGGGTTTTAAACACTACCTGTGGAGAACACTATCACTCAAATATGCAGCAGCATTATCACCTCAGATATATCCTATCCTATCTGGTTTTGGAAAATATTTTTAGTAACAATCTCTGCTTTAAGTTTAACAAGGGAAGAAGAGACAGAGCTAGATGCTTTAGTTCAGCAACTTCCATGATCAACTCGGAATAACAGAGCTCAGAGGCAGCATGATGTCCAGCTCTTTGTACCAATGGGACTGGCCTTCTTCTGTTTAACACTGCAATCCATGCAAATACAACACTGCAGTGCAGTGATGCAACC
This sequence comes from Trochalopteron elliotii, assembly GCA_024734555.1. Classification (NCBI taxonomy): domain Eukaryota; kingdom Metazoa; phylum Chordata; class Aves; order Passeriformes; family Leiothrichidae; genus Trochalopteron; species Trochalopteron elliotii. The sequence continues at coordinate 5,075,525 of JANPWX010000025.1, forward strand.
ATGATTAACCCCATGAACTGAAATTCAATCAACCAGGGGCTACACTGCTAAAGCTCAATGGGGGAGCCTGCTGGCAGTGAACCAGGATGGGCTGGGATAGGGGTAGTAAACCCACACAAAGGTTCTGAGTACATTTGTTACATTTTTTCAATTACACATTTGAAAATCCAAGTCCATAATCCCCATGCACCATGCCAGCAACCACCAGAAGTGGAATTAAAACAGCCACAAAACACAGTTACAGTGCATTAAAAAAATCAAACCCACACCACCACCTTCCCATTCAAGAGACCCAGCGCAGCAAGCCAAGTTAGATACTGGCAGGTTAAAAAGGTACAGTTTTCTGTTGCAAAATCTGCCTAGGCCTACCAACAATTACAACCTGTTGCCACAGGAGGATTAAGAAGCAGATAAACCTAATAAACACTAGGGACTGAAGAACAGAGCTTGGCAGCACTGAGAAAAACTAAACAAATAGCATCTCCCACACAAGGCAGCCTCGGTACCCATCTGACTTGCCTGCTGTATGTCCAAATCGAGTAAGTGCTCAGGTCAGGAAAAATTCAATATTCAGAATCCAGTTTGCTTTGAGCAACTTCTTACTAATTTCAAAATTAATAAACTAAAAAATCAACATCAAAAAAAATTTCTGTTTTACAAGCCATAGCCGTCTGCAAGCAAAAGCACATCTGTAAAAAATCTAGGTGAGATAGCTTTCCTCAGGTATATGCAGGTCTGATTTTCATCTGACTGCCTAAATATTTAAAGTATATTTTTACTAAGCAATTTATTTGATTAATTCTAAGTAGTGCATTTACCCCAGTATTCACAGAGCGTTCTTTGTTAAATTACTTTGCAGCATCACATAGAAAATTGTAAAACACAGCAAGTCCAGCCCATAAACAGGCACGTTTTGGCAAGCGTAAACTGCTAAGTCCCAACACCAAGGTACCGCAACACGATGCACATGTTTCCCACTAGCTGAGACCAAGCCTTTCCTTCACGTTCTTTCCAATCGCTTAAATTGTAGAGACCTCTTCCTCTTACAGGCTGCCTCGTCCTCATCTGCAAACTGCAGAGGAGCGCGGGTACCGCAGCTCTGCCTCTGCTGGAATACCGACCGAGTGGTAGTTTCTTTGCCGGCTCCTCTGCATCTGTGTGCAGAAGACACAGCCCGTGTTTACTACCACAACCGCCCCTTCTCCACAGCTCTCGGATGAGGCTCCCGGCCCACTGCAGAGCTCACCTCTGCTGAGGAAAACGTCTGGGCAGCCGCGGTGGGCTGGCGCGATCTGCCCAGGTGCACAGCGAGCAGGCAGCGGCAGCACCGCCTCAGGGAACTCCTGCGAGGCGGGCGGCATCCGCCGCAGCGCTGCCGTGCCCAGCGCGGAGCCCGCAGGAGCGCACGGGCCCTCTCCCCGCTCACATCCACCGCAGAGCCCAGGCTGGGGGTCGCCTCCCTGGGCCCCCCCTTCCCTCTGGCCCCTGACGAGCCGATTTCGAGGACAGCACAGCCCCAGCCCCACTCCCCGCCTCCCCCCTCCTCGCCCCGGGCAGGTGCCCTCAGTGGCCGCCCTCTTCCTCCCCCTCC